>CM054000.1:795335-1395335 GCA_028641665.1 Chelonus formosanus
CGATACCAAAAAAAAATATTCAATAGTTTTGCACACTATTTAAACGGCAATACATATTTTGCTAAATCAAGTATCTCTAAGTGCACTCGTTCCGACAAATTATCATATTCTACGGCATAATAAAATTCTTCGACTTTAAAAAAGAAAAAAAACTTTTCCTAATCTCATTCAAAAGCATTAAATGACTGGATAGTGCTTTTATACTTAATTTATTATATTATTATTGAACTCCCTTCATCTGCATCTAATAAAATTTACAGGATAATACCAATACTCTTTGACATTTCAATCAACACAAAAAGCTGTTAATATTGAGTTATCATTGCACCTTTGCCTTAGTTCTTGGGATTTTTTTGGTAAGTATTTGTTTTATTATTGAGATCACAGAATACACTTGTTAGAAGAAGATATCTTTGATGTTATTTTTTAACGATTAGACTTCAGGATAAAGTATGAAAAAAGATGATCTCCAGCAGGCTCTAATTTCAACTGCAGATTTGCCCTACCGTAAAAGTTTATCAAAAATTTTTTTTTTTCAGAATGCTTGCAATGATTTTTAGAATGAATAATAATTATTATAATCTCTGTCTTAGAAGAAGATATCTTTGTTAGTAAAGCTCAGTCTTAGAAGAAGATATCTTTGTTAGTAAAGCTCAGTCTTAGAAGAAGATATCTTTGTTAGTAAAGCTAAGACAGAGATTATAATAATTATTATTCATTCTAAAAATCATTGCAAGCATTCTGAAAAAAAAAATTTTTGATAAACTTTTACGGTAGGGCAAATCTGCAGTTGAAATTAGAGCCTGCTGGAGATCATCTTTTTTCATACTTTATCCTGAAGTCTAATCGTTAAAAAATAACATCAAAGATATCTTCTTCTAACAAGTGTATTCTGTGATCTCAATAATAAAACAAATACTTACCAAAAAAATCCCAAGAACTAAGGCAAAGGTGCAATGATAACTCAATATTAACAGCTTTTTGTGTTGATTGAAATGTCAAAGAGTATTGGTATTATCCTGTAAATTTTATTAGATGCAGATGAAGGGAGTTCAATAATAATATAATAAATTAAGTATAAAAGCACTATCCAGTCATTTAATGCTTTTGAATGAGATTAGGAAAAGTTTTTTTTCTTTTTTAAAGTCGAAGAATTTTATTATGCCGTAGAATATGATAATTTGTCGGAACGAGTGCACTTAGAGATACTTGATTTAGCAAAATATGTATTGCCGTTTAAATAGTGTGCAAAACTATTGAATATTTTTTTTTGGTATCGACTACCACATAAAGTAACGATGATACAGGATGCTATTGTTCGGCCTAATTCAGAAGTTGATTAGATCTTTTCAAACCTTTTCTTATATCAATTATTTTTTCAATTTTTTATAATTGTCGCCGTCAGATAAGTCATTGGATAGTTCAATTATGACTGATTTATGTTAAAAAGAAACTTCTTCAATTCATATCAGAATTAATTTTACCTGTACCGTTTCTGGGAAAAAGTTAATCTAAAATTTCAATAACTAATAAAAAAGCTGTAAATTCTTGATCTTTTCTTTTTCTAATTGAAAAAGCTGTTACCAACTAACATTTGTTAATTATAAATAAATCCTCTGTGTGGCATATGGCCGTTTTTCAATCAAGAATTCTATTTCCAATGTAAACGCATCATTGACTGAACATCCCGTTACCAACTTGACCAGTATTCGTTCTACTCTTAATAAAATTTCTTCTTTTTGAGAATATCCGTATAATTTTTATTCATGAAATAAAAGTATTAAATTTGAATTTGCATTTTCTAATGATAAGTAAGTGTTTCACAGTCAAAAAAATAGATTTTAGTTGAACAACATTCAAAACTATAGCATAGATTCCGTCTTCGATTGTTTTCTAACAAATTCGATTACGACAATCAGGAAGAATTTATATCTATCTATGCTACACAGTAGAAATCTTTTTTTTAGTTGAAACAAAAATATGCTGCTAGAAATATTTGAATACATTGCATTAATCCCGTTGTCTATTTTCCCTAACGAGTGAAATTGATATCACACAAGAGAGATTCTCTCTGCCCTTACTATGGTGTTCGTAACTTTTTTTGAGCAAAAGACATAATTACGCGTTAGAACAACTTGAATGTATTACATAGATACTGTTCTGAATTGTTTATAACAAATTCAATTATCAAAACAAAAAGTGCTTTTTTACATTTATGTTACATGGTTAGTAACTTGTTTTCAACAAAAGAAAAGATGTCCTGTTAGCAAAACGTGTATATATTGCATAGATCCTGTTCCTTTAGGTCAAATGTAATGAGAGGTAATATGTATTCATTGATAGTCTTATAATTACTGAATCTCTAATAACACTCAATACAGTCTTGTATCTCTAGTAGAAATTTTTTCGGGGCACTGTCACGGAGCTCTCAAGCATTTAAAATTACTGGAAAGGCAAGTTGGAATTGAAAGGCTGTCCAGGGCCTTGGAATTGATTCGATGGTGTCTTGATTTCTATCTGTGAAAGAGAATGTAAAAAATCATAAATCTTAACATCACTTATTCGGCAAATCATCGTATTGAAACAATTTATTAAAAATAAGTCACTTCGAAATATTTCTGATTTGACAATAAGATAGTCTGAAAAACACTTATTTAGATGCATACAGCTTTTTTTACGTTTTCTTGAGAAACACGCGTGAATTTGAAGGTCGCAGCGTCCGGATCAACTAGTGGCTCAGCAATGATAATTTGAACTAGCATTTCGAATTAAATAACCACGAAGTGGTGATTCAACTACTCAAGATCAACTGCTAGTGATGTCGTCGCAGTTATAGAGTCCAGCAGAGCCAGATTTTTTTGCTTCTTCCTCATATTAGTAGCAGACAAACCACCAAGTCGGGTTTTAGGTAGGTGAAGTCTTTACATGTATTATATATTGGCATTAACTATTACAAATTGATAAGTTTCAAATTGTTCTATTTTATATAATTGAAATCAACAAACCGAAAAAAAAAATACATATTACTTTATCAATTGTAATAATACAAGTGAAAAGGGAGACTTTGTATCAATACAAGCATCTATTAAATTATGTCAAATTATTTTCAAATCGTCGATGGCGCGATTTTACACCTTGATGTTCAGAAAAGTATTAGAGCATAATGGTATTCTGTATTGGAAAATAACGTGTCTGAAAATCACTTTAAAAGCTCTTAATAATCGAACTTAATAAATACAAAAGTTTTAAACGATAGTTTTAAGAAACAAAATTATTTTGACAGAAACGTACATGGTTAAACTAAATTTAATATAGCTGTGCTGACAGAAATGTATTTTTATCTCAAGGAAAGGGATGAACCCTGTTAGAATTAACTCTAATGTATACAGTAGTATAACACACAACTCTATCTCTCACAACATGTCGTAAATTCGTATATCTTATTCTGCACGAGACCTCCCCCTTCTTTCTCTGCTGTCGGATTTCTACGTAATTTTTGATCCTTTTCTGTTATGTTTAAAACAAGTACTAGAAATGAAGCCACCGTATATCGAGGTCTATTATCTATAACTAATGAGTCACCAAATCGATTTTGGTTTTTTTTTTTTTTGGAGATTTTGAGTATTGAGTTTACCTCATGATCAACAATAAACTGGAAATAACGATTAATCACTTTATATTGATATTTTTGAATTCATACATACTATGTGTTGACTATGACTTTAACTCTATGAAATCCTTGATTTTGTTAGTTTTTGTCTTCATTACAAATTTGTCTACAGTAATCCTGAAAAAACATAACATTTACGTATTATTTACCTATTAAATTATGGATATAAAATGATAATAATCGTTCGTCTTATATACTGTTTGTTAAATAATACCGTTTATTCGGTTGTAGTTCTGAAAAATTTCCTGAAAAACGCTAAGGGTTGTAAATTTTCATGAAATATGATAATTTTCGAAAAATCTTGATACCAATGCGTTAAGAATCGTTAGTACTTTATTCAATCTCTCTAGACCTTCATCTTCTCCTTCAATCATCAATCACTTCAGAAAAACTTTACAATATTTGGAAGGTTTCGGGAGTAACAAGCAACTTTCAGCATCAAGTTTTTATTGTATTATATACTATTATTGTTCTTAATTACATTAAGTTCACTTGTTTAACATCTTTTTCTTCTTCTCAAGAATCACAAATACCGATCGCATTTTATTATTAATTTTATATGCACAAGCAGTACGCAAAGAAGGCTGTCCATCGGTTATTATTCCCATTTTATTGAACTTTCCATTAATTTGTCCGAATATGGTGCTGTATTTTCTCCCCATTCATCCCATAAAATATTGTCTATGAACGTGCGATACGCTTTTATGTATTTTTCTTCATATTCGTTGTCAGATAGGGCGTCGTCACCATTGTCAGATCTTCCATGAATAACACTAGGAGTTCGATTTTGGTCTTCAGACAAAACCGTCTACATGGTACTGTAAATTCAATACTGCCTGAAATAAATGTACACAAGAATTAATAATTGAGACAACAGATAGTATTGAAAGTGGATTACGTTCATTGATTTACTAACGTTCGATAATATTATATTGTTTAACTAGGGTAGAAACTAGTTGATTGCCCACATCAGCAATCACCTTCGTAAGCATTAAGAGCGTTCCTCTGTTAATATCACTCACGATCTAATACATGTGTAGTGATCACTGTTTACTGTATGTATTTAAGATAAGAGATTGTAAAATGTCTTACCTAGTGTTTTTGTAAAAATAAATGATGGAAGAGTAGCCGTATTGTAGTTGTTCACAACACGCTCATTGTTATCATTTAGCATTCTATTTCGTTGACTTCGAATACATTGCACATCATTGATTACATTACTGCGGTTCAAAAATTGATAATGGTTGCGAACAACATTCCTAATAATGGGTTGTCCATTATTATCGAACTTTATTTCAACCCCAGGTACTTTATACATTGTTTATGAAATCTATTTGAAACAATCAATTGATTTATTACTTATATTGCAATTATTATAGATTATTCGGTAAGTAGTGATATCTATGATCAATATCTGCAATTGTATCTCAAGACATCAATAGTATTTTTAAGTTTAACCGATAAAATTTGTTTGTTCTCGTGCATGAGTTTTGAAAACAGGTCGTTATCATCGATTATAAATGGCGTCACTATTGAGAATACTAATTTGATACAAGTAAACCTCCTCTTCATATTGCAAATAGCATCTTTTATATGCATAGTGAATTTCAGTCACCTTCAATATTTTATAGGAAATGAAATAATTAATTGATCTTAAATTTTTTATAAATTCTATCAAAGTAAGTATTATTTATTAGTCTACTACTTATTTTCTATTATACTTTGTTATTTTTTTAATTATTCATAATTATCGTTTCACACATTTCATTATCTTTTTACTGAATGTGTTGATATGGTTCACAAATAGACCTTCGCTTATTACTATAGTGATCAAAAATGCCGCGTAAACCACTCTACACTCCTAAAGAAGTTTATGAAGCCTTGAACGATCGAAGCTTTATGGATAATGGAAAGTTTTTGTGAAGAAACCATCGCATTTGGACAGAAGCACGTGATATACATTCAAAAATGACTGTAGACTATTTATAGGTGTATATTACAAAAAAATTATTACGATGTCTCTTTTAAAATTCACAATCTACCTAAAGTAACGTATAAAAAAAAATTCTGTAATATTTCCAATTAGTCAATAAATGATAACAAACAAGGTTTAGAAAAATTAACGGAGACAATTCACTTGACACTACAATAATGGAACAAATTTAGATTGAATTCAAAAATGTATAAAGATGGCCAAGAGTATGACGTTTTCGAACCCCGATTGGACGGATCTTGCTTATCAATCTCTATGGGAAAATTTCAAAATACCTTGTCCATCTAAATTTCAAAGTACAAAAATCAACCGAAATACTGAGGAACATTTTCTTACAATCAACGACACTTGTATCGAATGCTACAATACTCTTAATATCTATAGTAGAAATGAGCCAAACAGTGATGGTATAGATATTTGTGTCAACATTTGATACAAAAAATAACCAACATCTCAAGGAAAGACAATCACGTGCGGGAACACGCAAAAAAGTAGCTAATATGTTGAAAAGTCAATCGGCATGCATGTATCGTCGAAATGATGCTAATCAATGTATGAATTTTTTAGACCAGAAACCTACCGACTTGTTCAGAGATAACGTATTTAGAAAAGATAAACGATAGCAAATCAACAATGAGCTTTGTTTAGAACCCAACACCAACTAAGTAGTTGCACTTATGATTTGAAAAAGAAAACCCTAAATACTGTGAAAGTATTCGAGAGATTGGAGCCAATTGTACGTAATGTACTGGTTACCCGAATAGGTAAATCTATATTATTCATTTTTGAAAAATGACCCCATAGGGAGTATTAGTATTGACGCTACTGGAAGTGCGATCAAGTCAGCGTTGATGTTGGATGGTTCTTAACCTTCCATTTTTCTCTGCCAAGCCAATGCATCATACATCCACTAATCTTTGCCGTTGTTTCAACTGATTTTAGCGAAGAATGATGCAAATATTCTTTCGTATTGTTTAAGAGACTGGCCCCACTCTGGAGTTAAAGCTCCGAAACAAATAGTTTCTGATTACTCACTCGCACTTCTCATGCATCTTCAATCGCATTCAACCAGGATAAAATTCCCCTCTGGGTGCACCTCTACTTTTCGGCTATCAAACACATGTGGACTCCTCCACAGCTAGCTTAGGACGATTCTCTGCAAAAACTGTATTCTGTCGAGACTGGGAATCGAACCCGGACCTTCCAGTTATGCGCTGGCTGCTCTACCAACTAAGCTATCTTTCCATTCAATTTAATTAGCTTTAAATCATGCCTGTATTCGTCTAGCGTGCCCCCCCCCCCCAATCTGCACCACCCCTTATACGGCCTGAATAAATTCATTCATCAATCTAAAGTATCCCAGCACAAATAATTTATTTTTTAAGGGGTGCCCAGAACGGATCTCTACCCTTCAACCAAACATCTTTGAATAAATATGTGAATGAATCTTTTGATCAAAATAACTAGCTACCGACCATTTATTGATAAAGAGACAATCCCAAGAGTCGATTTAGCTCATTTGATCAAGTTTGTCATGAAATGGCCATATTGGAATAAAATTCGGCATAAAGACTTTTGTGTGCGATGCATCGGATTTCTAGTAAAAAGCTCAACAGTGAAAAATTTCAAGAAAATATTAACACTAGGTTTGACCGTGACTTATACCCAAAATTATGGAGGAAATAATAATAATTTATGTTTCAATTATCGTAAAAAGTAAATGAAACTTAATGTTAGCCATATATCCAATTGGTAGTTCTACTTTAAAAAATGATGATGTTGATAAAAATGGCTCAATTGAAGAAAATGACCAGTTGAAAGGAACTCAAAGAAAAAGAACCCGCTAATTCTTCAAATGATTCCAACAATTATTTAAATCATATAGATGAATAGAAAGGAATATTATGAAACAAGAAAAAACCCAGCTACTATTTCCAAACAGTTCCAGATCTTGAAATTTTAATAAACTACCGAAATCTAAAAAATCTATCCGATTAACAGTTAATGAGACGAGCGTAAATCCCGTTACCGCACGTGAATAAGAGTAATTCTGAGGTATTTGAAGTTGTAAAACTATTTTCAAGTCACCCAAAAATCAGTGACATTAATACAAAACGGGCAAAACTCGTTCTATCTTATAGGAAACCAGAAGGAGCAAGTGTCAATGCAGTAATAAATATAGGTACAGTTATCGACTCTATGTTGGAAGATAAACTATCCTTAATGAAGGATAATAGTTGCAGCCGATGCAAAATTAAAAAGGTAAAGAGTTATCCATCATTGGAAATAGATTTTACACCAATATACCGAGCTGAAATTAATGGTTTACAACAAGATGTTGATTCATATTTAAGTTCACATTTAAGTACCGCAAAAAATGTAAAAGATGCATATCTTGTTTTACGTTAAAGACAATTTTAAGGTGCAATAAAGAAAGTTTTTTGAAATCAATGAAACTCTGTGGCCGAGTCATTTTTTTTTTTTTAGATTGTGCCTACTTGAATTTGGATTTGAGAGAAAAACTTTTCGAGAAAACGATGAACTACAAACGATTCTTAACGCATGAGTTATCAAGATTTTGCGAAAATTATCAGAGTTCATGAAAAATTACAATCTATAGTGATTTTCAGGAAATTTTTCGGAACTACAAACGAATAAACGGTATTACTATAATCTCTGTCGTTTGTAGAATATTTATTAATTTCTACTTTTTTCAGCTCACAGAGCTTCTGGAACCTCAGAGTTGCCACACGATATGTAGAACCAGTTGCCATTGGCCGATTGAAATTGTCTTGTGAAATAATGTATCTTAGAGTTGTGCTTCATTAGGCAAGGAACTCATCTTGAACGGCCGATTTGAAACAAGGATGCAAAACATATTTTAAAGAGATTCTTCAAATACGCGCCGCATCCAGAAGTTGCTTAGCCTCTATTCCTATTGGAACACACTGAAAGATAAATGAAACGTAAAATTTTTAAATTATACAGTATGTATCATAAATATTCCCAGACCTGTACATTTTACATTGAAAGTGCTATTTACATAAATTTTCTGACAATTCTTCAAATGGCGTAATGTGGTATTAACTGTTAATATGATAGCACTACTTGCTTTCGAGATTATCACCTGCTTTTGGTAAATTCCTTTTTAAAATTAAGAATAAGATAAGCAACATCTGCATACCTAAAAAGCATTTTGTGATTGTGTTCACTGAATTAGATGTGAATTGAAACATCTCTCCAAGTTTGACGCTCAGTTTTGATACTCATTTCTTATAAATCGAAAGACTAAAAAATCACATACGTTAATAATTTAATGTCTTAAACTCTATTGACCACGTAAAATACTCACTTGGTACTGAAGGTTTTTACGATCGGGGAAGCATCAGGTAGGAGTTTTTCTTTTTTTTTAGGTTTATTTTTATATTCTTCTAGTCGTAGATTTTTCTGAATGAGACTTCGGAAGAGACGGTTTTTCGTTGACTGTGACTACTCTATTTAAATTAGCTCGTGCAGCTACTGTACATTGTCAGCAGCGGTAACAATAACTACAGACATGAGAATCTCTCTGATATGGATGTCGTAGGTCAGAATGATAGAAATATCTTTCGTAGAAATTCTTTTCGGTACACTTTCTTGGTCTCGCGAATTCGTGCATCAATTGAACATCAATTTGTCCTCATTTGATATTATCTATACTACTGTATAAATTTTAAGTGTCTGTATGTCCGGGATAATCGCGAAAACGGCTGAACTGATTTGAATGAAACTTTGCAGACATTATAAGGCGGTGATTAGAAGCAACATAGGCTAATTTTTGTTGCATTGTGCATGATTACGTTACATAAAATGAACTGATGTAAACAGTTTTTACATAGTGCAGTCGTAGCTTAAATAATAAGCCGATTCCAAATGCCGATGGTAGTGTCATAGTAAAGACAAAACGATAATGTATTCACGAGTACTTAACATTAATGAACAAAATTTGAATTTCGACGTATAATTTTATTTCCGCTACTTTACGACCTTTTTCATAGTGAAGGTCTTTGTTAGAGCGCTGGTAACAAATTCAGTATTCTTAAACAAAAAAAATCGTTTTATATCAATTTTACTTGGTTTGTACATTCATTTTACTAAAAGAAAAAATTACCCGTTGGAAAAACTGAAATATGTTAAATAGATCCCGTTACCCATTTTTTATAACAAATTGAATTGTTATAAACGAAAGAAGTACGCTTCCATGCATTCTATATGGTTTGTAACTTTATTTTACCAAAAGAAAAAATTACGCGTTGAACAAACTCAAATATGTAAACTAAATTCCGTTTTCTATTGGTTATAACAAATTCAATTGTTATAAGCAATTCACATAAACACAAAGTAGCCTATAACCTTCTTTATAACGCAATCGGTTTAGCCGTTTCGGAGATTACCCCAGACAGACAGACAGACACCAGAATTTTATATCTTAGTATAGATTAGTATAGATAAGTAGTACAGATTAGAGTGCCTGCATGTGATTTGAAAAAAACCGCCTCAAATTAAGTAAAGAAAGTTATTCACGTGCTGTCGAAACGTCAATGAATATTTTTTAAATTTCTTCCGTCTGTCTGTCTGTCCATCTATCCTTGGTAATCCGAGAAATGGCTAAACCGATTTCGATGAAACTTTGCAGACATAAAGAGGCAATCGTCAGGAATAACGAAGGCCAATTTTTGTTTCTGTAAATGGTTTATGACTAATGCAATTTGTATAAAAAATTACAAACAGGTACCTGTGAATATATATATGAGTTCTACCAACGCGAAATTTTGTCTTTTTGATAAGAAGTTACGAAATATGTTACATGCATAAAAACGGGCTTTTTCGTTTAGGAGGATTGCATTCGTTATAAACAATAGAAAACGGAATCTTTTGAACATATTAAAGTTTTTTCAACTCTTAATTTTCTTCTTTACTGAAATAGCGTTACTGTACATGTAAAATGTATCGAATTCTACTCTCTCTCTGTTTATAAAAATTGAATTTTTCGTTAAAAAAATAGAAAATGGAGTAAGGGCAGAGAGAAACTCTTTTGTTTGATATCAATTTCACTTATTAGGAAAAATAGACAATGAGATTAATTCAATGTATTTAGGTACTTCCAATGGCATATTCTTGTTTTAGCTAAATAAGAGATTCTAACTAATTGTAACAAGAAGATTTCCTTAAGCTGAATTTCAACAAAAATCCCCGCCTCGTTTGAAATTATAAATTTAAGGTCCAGAATTTCATAGCAAATATGATACAAAATGAATTCTTCAACTAAACTGATTAAACTTATATCTTTGATTTATTAATTCCAACAAACAATAATAACGGTTAACAACATTTGATTGATAATTCACATGAACCATTAATAAATAAAGGATATAAAAATAAGCCAAAATAAAGCTAAGTGTATATCATACACCGCAACATACATTAATTTCGCTTTTAGAAAAAATTTACAATCAAAGAATATAAACATATAATCTTATTCTCGCGTTTAGTACTGTTTAGGCTCAACAGTGGCAATACTAGTAATTGAACGATAGAGAAGATATTTTATGTAATGATTTCCACTCAAATAAATGACCCCCAAGCCTACCAACTACTCGGTTGAGCTACAACTCAACCTCGGGTACTCCAGGAGCTAGTAACTCCTAGGAGAAAGGCTAGCAACCTTGCCTGAATAGCCGACAAGATTCAACTCGTCAACAAGAAGCTACAACTCCTCCACGGACTCAGTCGTGAGCTGCAACTTACGACTGCTATCTACCTACTGGTGAAGAGCTAACTACTCTTCAGGGAAACTAAAAGGCTTCAAACCTCTAGCCAGAGCTACAACTCTGTGATTTCAACGTGAGCTACAACTCTTGTTGGTCTCGTCAGTCTAACACCTCGAAGACAAGTGTCTCTATCCTAGAAAATCTACCCCTATTATACTATTTGGCTCCATCCGCTTGTCTATCCTCCACCACTAGTGTAGTGGAATGCGTGAGGGAGTCGTTATGACAACAAGAATCATCACAAACACCTCTCTCTCTCTCTCTCGTTTATATATAGGTTAACTCTAAATAATAAATCGATAAACTAGTTCAATAAAAGCGAGTTTTTAACTGTGTAGCATAGTGTAACAAGGTCGCTGGTTTCGGAAAAACCGTTAATGCATCAAATAACATTATATGTAGCCCGCCTCTAAGTGTCAAAGTCTCTATATTGTCATTGTTATGTTGTTATTTAATTAATTTAGTGATTATAATAAACCGAAGGTCCTTAGGCTTCAAGGCCATAGAAGTCAGATTTCATTTAGTGGAATACATCCAGTGGAAGACTGGGAGAAAACCTCCCTGGCGCCCATCTTTTCCTTGATAATATTCATTTATTCATTAGTATTTTAGGGCTCCCAACTAGCCAGTATCTGCAGAAAAAAAGGTGACAACAGCTTTGCCTGCATGGTGCTTGGCATCAATAGAAACGAATTTTTTTCTGATTATAATAATCGTTAGAAAACAATTAAAGACTAAATCTTTGCTGTTGTATTAAGTGTTGTTTAACTGGAATTTATTTTTCCGACAGTAAAACACTCACATATTACTGGAAGTTACAAATTTAAATTCAATACTTCTATTGTAATACTATTACGCGTATAATGCGTATTTAGCATAACCTCATTCATACTGTGAAGGTCCATGGCCTATTCAAATTAAGGGCCTGAATCACTAGGAGGTGATACCGCCGATTTAATTCGAGTAGGGTGACACCACTTCGTCATCTTAAACCCGAGTGACGTGCCCTTGCTCTCTTGACTCCTTGCTGCCACATTGGACGCACTCCTGCTGCTGTCATCTTTACACACGACATTGTACTGCCCATCCTGTCATTAGAGTGGATCCAGCTGACATGGAGATCATCGTACCCAAAACGCTACATCAGAGTATGGCTTTTACCAGTCGCTCAGGACGGTAACAGAAAATTATCTATTATACAAGTGCAATGTTTGCTCCAAAAAAGGGCCATTAGTACATGTCACGCATACTACTACTTTAATTTTGTTCAGTGGCAGTCAGCATATATTTTATTTAATAAACTAACCTCTCAGATCCTAGTTTTGCTTCTCGTATTATAGACTAAAATTATCTATTTGTTGTCTTTGCTTTATTTATCAAACTTGTTGATACATTACCATAAGACAAACTTACCATCTAAATCTATCTTCGGTCAATCTGATCATCTATTAATACATTACAGAATTTTGCACATTACACGAACGAAGTAGCGGGAATAAAATAGTTTATTAATGAGGTCCGAAAAATGTAACTTTTTCTCTAAAATCACTTTTTTATTGCAATAAATATTAATATAATTTCATTGCCTGAATAATAATTATGAACTGACAGTTAACTGTAATTGATCTTAGTCACTTGCGAAATATTAAGTGTAATTTTTTTGAATTAATATTGTTAAATTGTAGCATCACAGTAATAATTATAATGATGGCACAAATTATTATAACGGTTCATGAATAAATGTAAAAGTTTACCCGCCCAGCAGAAAGATGTCTAAAAGATATCTAATAGATATCTTCACGCCGAGTTGGATATTTGAAAAAGTATCTAAAAAGCCTCCAAATGTCTCTGAAAGATATTGGTAAGATATCCATAAGATGTCTTAAGCACCGTTTTTCGAGAGCTATAAGATATCTTTTTGTGGATGAAAAAAAGACATTCAATTTAAAAGCGATAAACAATCTGGAGATTACAATAATATCAATTAGAACAAAAATTTCGATAAATTGTTGACTAATTATTAAAAAAAAAAAATGTAATTCGATCATTATTGTTTCATTATTGATAGTGGAAATAAATTTTACGGTAAACACGGAAACTGTTGTAGACTCGATCCTCGAACCATTGTAACTGTTGACTTGAACCTTGACCATGGTTCTAAACTTGAGATGCTGTTTTCGAAGGTTTTCCAACGCGTTTTTTTTTTTTTTTTTTTGGTAAAATAAAGTTACAGTCCATGTACAAAGCATAGAAAGTTACTCGTTTTATTTATAACAATTAAATTTGTTATAAAGAATGGAAAACGGGATCTATTAAACATATTTGAGGTTTTCAACGCGTAATCGTTTCTTTTACCAAAATAATGTTTCGGACCAAGTAAAATGTATGGGAACCTTTTTCTTTTGTTTAAAAATTCTCGATTTGTTATATGCGTTACAAAAAACACCTACGCTATAAAAAGAGTTGTAAAGAAGCAGACATAAAATAACACGTTGAAATCCGAATTTTCCCGTTGATATTAAGTACTTGCAAAAACATTAAGATGTTGTCTTTACTATGACACTACAACCAGCACCTGGGATTGGCTTATTATTTTAACCACGACCGTATTATGTAGAAACATTCTAGATCAGTTCATTATTATGTAACGTAATCATGCACATCACGCAGACGAAGTCGCAGGAATCTGTTAGTCAATCTCAAAGATGTCTGGAAAAGATAGCTTTTTGACATCGTTTCATGGATATCTTAAGGATATCTGAAACAAAATATCTCCCGAATACTTGTGCTGTGTAAGTATTATAAATTCTGTATAGGTCAGGAACGTACGTTGACATACACGTGTACATAGTAAAATACTATAGTGAATACAGATACATGTATCTGAGTATAATCAGATAATCCCAAAATTGCAAGAAAAACATCCGCAAAAATGTGTATGATTATAATCGGATTGCCAACATTGGACGGATATTCCTAATTCCTAATTCAATAGAATTAGGGTGATTTTTTATGCATCCGAATTGAAAGATCTAAAAAATATCTTTCAGACGTCTGCAGAAAATATGTCTAGATTGGGTTATCTTATGGATATCTAATAGATATCTGCAAAAAGATATCTTATAGATGACTTTCAGATACTGGTGTTATGTGAGTATAAAACTACAATAGAATATTAAATTTCTTCTTACATGGAATCGTAGAAATTCATCAGTAAATTATTAAAAATTACATTTTCGCATTTAGCCTTATAGCAACGGAACAAAAATTAACGCCATGATATCTACAAAAATTTGAGTAAACTTTTGTAAGAAATAAGAAAGATACTTCAAGTTTTCAACCTTCTGTATCAATTAGAAAAAAAAAGGTCTGAGCACACATTGTCTGTGCTTACACGACGAACTTTCCATTATTAATTGTTCATAACAAATTCATATGGTTATAAACAATTTATAGTTGTTAAGAGTCATAGTTCATCATTTATAATATTATTTTGTCAAAAGCATCCAAATCCATGTGCTGTCTTGCGCTTAAAAGTCCTTCAAATAGTCAATCTTTTCAATTATTTATTGTGAGTTTCTTTGTTCGGGAAAACAAAAACGGCTCGACTGAACTTATTCAAATCTCTCTTGAATCTTCTTCATAATAATATCTTTCCAATAAATTTTGGTTGAAGTCGATATCTCAATCCGTTCTTGAGATATCGAAAACGAAAAAAATGCAGACATACGTACGTACACACACACACACATCATTTTAAAAGTTGGTCAGTATTCTTGCAAATATCTTAAAACGTGGAGATATGATAAAAATTAACATTTCACGAATCGACCCAATTTTAATGACTTCCTAATGGGAAGTTGAAAAAAAGTATGCACAGAGTACGCATGCGAGAAGTAAAACTTCTTTAGCAATTGAAATGTCACTGGTGATCACTCAATTCCACTGATTATAAAATAAATATTGATTAATGAATTGACAAAATAATCTTTACTGCCGACGCAACGTGTTCGGGGACTTAAGAGAAGTCCAAAGCCTTCATACAGCACTCTAGAACGCCGTTCGGTGGCTATCTTTTTCCTCAATCCTGAGATATGTCAGGATTTAGTAATTGTTAATCAATTTACAATAGTACGGCTCCAAGGGATTACCATGTACACAATGATAACCATGAATAAATATAATTCGCGTCAGCTGCTAAATAACAGACTCTCTAAGTACGATCGAATCGCCAACAATTCCTCGTAGACTCTTGCACGCAGCTTGACGAATTAAACAAATAAGTCAATCGATAAAATAAAATGTGAGTCATCAATGTTACAGAGCACGTGAATAGTTTCTTTGTGAATCACAATAACTCCGCCAATGTAACTCAACTTACATTATAAAAAATAATTAGGCATCAGCGAGATTTTACAATAAATTGCTCGGATATAAAGAAGTGAAATGTTAATAAAATAATTAGATTAATTGATCATGAATCGAATGACTACTTATAAAGCTAAGAAAATAATTAATTTTAATCTTGAGAAAGATCTGAAAATACAGCACGACAAATACACGTTGCTACCAAAATAACCTGACTACGGCGTTTCGTGATCACCCTGAATCAACGTCAATAAATCATACAATAAAGGAACCCGACTTAGTGACAATCAATTCCAATAAATATCTCAATAAAAGCGTATTTTGCTTACTGGTGACGTCTCTCGTAGTTCCAGTAACAGCAAATAGCTGCGACAGATGATAGGCTGTTGCTTCACCACTAACGGATGTAAGTCTGCCCACGAAGTACTCTTTTCTCTGGTTTCCTACTGGCCACCAACGGCTTCTCCAAAGCGAGAATAAGCTGGAGACTTAGATTCTTACGACAAATTTTCGCATTTTATATAGTAAAGTTGAGAGACTCAAAATATGACGTCTTCTTACTTCGACAGGTGCACGCCGAATGTCTTTACTGGTAGATACGTCTCCACTGAGTGACGCTTCTAGTAAAAGATTACATTTCCATTGCTTCCTTATTAGGATTAGGGCAAAGAGTTCAATTACGACCTCACAATCCAATTTTGTAAGTAAATCTGTCTACTCAATGGCTCTCCCAAAGACCGATCCGAACAGTTTAAATAAACTCAATTCCAATTTTTGGTGGCTCCAAGCTGATGCTAGGATTCATCGAAGAAATAAGAAGAAAAGCCAGATGGAAATAGTGTCAAGCTCAAATCAACAGATTTTCTCAGTCACTGCGAAGGCACTAATTATGGATTATGTCTGCTTTTTGGATCTCTGATGTTTCTCTTTTTTGTATATATGTAAATAATTTTAGGCATTAATTTCAGCTTATAAGTGTTTTTGCCACAATGAGGTACAATAATGTTCAATGGTTTTTTCCAGAGAATACTTTTTCCATTTCTATCCTTCAGTTCAATAGCGCTACACTGTTCTGTAATGCTCTATTTATAGTGCTTGGTTGAATCAGACGTTTTATCATCTCGTTTATGAGTAAGATCGTCCTTGGGGTGCAGGCCGAGTTATACTACTCTATATTGTTATGATCATTGTAAGGTCGTTTAGACCATTCTGCACGTTATTCTGTATTGTTTCTATAAATAAACGCCGTTCACAAAACAAGTGGAATGTCTCAGTTAGCAGTATCTCAGCTTACTACGCGGACCCACAAGGTTCGGTACCCGCAAGCACCGACCGAGCAGTGAGGCCGAAAGGTATCCTGAGAAGCCGGAGAGTGGATTTTACAGATTATTGTATTATTCTCTACCTCAAGTACTACTATTGTGTGTTATAAGATTAAATCCCATTATTATTGCCATTTTAACACGCTATTTAGAAACGCTAAATTTTATTTTTACAACAGTTTATCAAAATGCCCTGAGCATGTCGACAGATAGGTTATATAGATCACAGCCATCGAGCAGTAAGCAAGCTCTGAAGGCAATCGCAGCAGCTGAAGGAAAAAATGCTAGCGCATCGATAGACTCTCTAGCACTTGATAGACAATTGAAGAAATTCATTAAAGATTTTGATATTAAAAAACGAGTAAGCCAAAGCCCCATAACTAAATCTAACCCCAGTCAGAAATCGAAGCAGTAGTCATACCGACGGTGGGAATTCTCAAGTGGTGCAACCTGTTGCAAAACTAAGAGCAACTAACCGGCAAGAACAGTAGAAAACATTTAAAAAGGCTGAAGTTGATAATACACCGACTCCTGGTGTATCTACAGCTAACTTATTTAAATCTCTCCATTGAGATGAGATGGGCATTAAGGTGCAGCACTCAGTAGCTGAAGACTCTAACAACCTGCAAAATACAAAGAAAACAATTGCAATACCTAAAGCTCCTCCAATTCGTCTTCTTCAGGAGTCAATGCAAGAGACTATAAATTTGCTAACAGATAAAGGAGTTCCCAAGGATCATTATGCACCAAGGAGCACAAATGACAGCATAGCAATTACCAAGCTTAGAACTAAGTCAATCAACACAATGAGAACGCTATTGAGTGAAGCAGATAAACAATTTAATACATTTACTTCGAAAAACCAAAAGCCAAAAACCTTGATACTCAAAAGCATTTGCAGTGAATTTAACCAGGTAGATGACGTAAAAGAGCTAAAGTAGAGATTAGGAGAAAATAGTTTTGTAAAAGTACTCAAAGCCACGCAGATCATATCTTACAAGAACAAACCAGATATTGAAAGCGACGCGATATAGATCTTACACGATTCTACGGTATCTGCCTTTACTAGCACTAACCACCTACTAAACCAAAAAATCCACTGGGAACAGCTAAGACGGGTAAAATATTTCAATGCAGGAGATGTCAACGATTTAGTCATGCAAGTACAAACTGCCACCTGCAGCTTAAATGTGTCGAATGTAGCCAATCGCACCAGTCTGGCTCCTGTACTATCCTGAACTATCGAAGTATAAAGTAAGAAACCAATCATAGTCGCCGTCTATGCTACGAAAAATATTTCCTTAGAAAAAGTGTTCCAAGATGAGCTAAACGCTTCATTCAACGCCCTAAATCTGTAAGGAAGGCATAATGCATATGTAATAGTTGGAGACCTTAATACCAGGTATACAGAATGAAGTGATCGTGCATGCAACCAAAAAGGGGAATGGCTCCGCAACTGGGTATTCAATAACGCGAGTAGACATAAGCTAAGAGTATACTTTCTCAGTGAACCCTCCTACATACCGGTTGCGACGTTCTTGGACTTGTTCACAGCGGACCACTCTCTCAGAATCATCAACCATAACTCTGCACTTAACATGCTCCCTTATGACAGCGACCATTATGCGTTGCACGTTAGGCTAGACCTCTCTAACCTCCCTAAGCTCAGCTGTAAAGAGACGGGGAAAAAATTCAATTACAAAGCTAACAACTGGGTTGATTTTTACGAATACCTCAAACAAACATACAACGTGCACGTGCCAAAAGCAAGAATTCTAAGTGTCGAGGAAATAAATAAATAGATCAAAGACATCAATGTCAATATAACTAACAGTATTGACGGTGTTTTGGAACTACAATTTAGGCAGCATTAGAGCATTTGGGAAGTACATACTGTAAAAGACCCAATCCTTAACAGCAGTGACAATAAGTTGATCTATTATAATCGAAAGATCAAGATACTCATGAAAGCTAAGTCCAGGCTACTAACTGAGCTGAACCGTACCTATAGAAGTGAACCACTATTGAGATCAGCCTTTGCTCGAAGACTCAAGCAACATATACGCAATGCTAGGGATCAGATTATAGCAGAATTTCAGAAAAATATTAACAAACATTGAGAAAACATATACAAAACCATTGACTGCAGGGCCTCTACCACCTTCTTCTCCACCATAAATAGACTCTTTAGGCCCAAAGAAAAGATCTCACTGCCTGACATCTCCATTCCAATAGCAAGAACCGATTTTGTAGTCAACTTTAAAATAAACACAGACAATATCACAGCAATTGATGGCTCAGAAACAATTTCGGATCTAGTCAGCTAGCTGAACGTTATTAAGGCTCATTATGAGACTGTCAACTCCTCAAGACAGCTGAACTTAGATACCAGTATATGAACGATCGTGACAGAAAAAGTAACAACATTCAGATCTGATTTAACTTAACCACATCACCAACTTTCACGCGCTGAACGTGACGCACAACCCGCTTAGAGACAGCAAGCCCACTGAATTATTCTGTAACAGTCGTGAAGCGTATGCCATACTGAAACACCTCGCGAACAAAACATCTGTTGGAGTTGAAGAGATCCCTGCGATTGTGCTGAAACACTTACCACCTGTGTATATCGAGGACTATCCTGCACTCTTTAACAATGCAATTAACAACCTATATTTTCCGGAGTGTTGGGAGATGGCTATAGTCTGTCCAATACTCAATAAAGAAAATAAACCAGCAAGCTACAGACCACTCAGATTAACGCCGAACATCAGCATGATATTTGAGGCAGTAATTAACAACTCTATTGTTAAACATGTGATGCGGAAAAGGTTATTCCTGACATGCAATTTAGCTTTAGATACCAGCATTCTACTACACACGCTATCTACAAGGTATTAGATATTGTCTGTGAACAGCTGGAGGGAAAAAATATGTTGGGGGTCACACTAATCGATTAAGAGAAAGTGTTTGACTCGGTGTAGCAGGATAGCCTGATATATGTCTTCTTCAAGAACAACTTTCAACAAGAGCTGATTGGTCTGGTAGCTAATATGATTGCAGGCAGAAGTTTCATGATCTGCGATAGTGATGTAGTCTCTTAGACACTTTATAAAATCAGAGATGGGCTCCAACTGGGGTCTGTAAACTCCTCGTATCTGTTCTCTATCTTCACCAGTAATCTGTTGAGTCTCTACGAACTCAACTCAGGAGAAGGCAGTCATGCAACCACGTATGCAGACAATGTGATAGTTCGAGCAAAACGTGACATAGCCGAGGATATCCAGCCTAAACTGGAAGATTCAGTGAATAAAATCAATCGCTACTACCTAAACTGGAATCTCAAAGTGATCCCTTCAAAATGAGAAAACTTTCTGTTCAGACCACCAGAACGGTTCCTCGGTAAGAGAAAAAAAACGGAGTCAAGGATTTCAGCATCAAAATTACAGAGAGTGACGAGAAGCTTGCAATAGTCCCAACAAAGCGTATAGTGCAATACATGGGCATACAAATGGACTATCTGATACGATTACATCAGCACATCGTTATACGGGTGGGAAAAGCCGAGAACGAATTGGGATCCCTATACAAGTTATTTTCTAACCAACTAGTGCCTGAAAGAGCCAAAATCATCTGCTACCTGTTGCTGATTGAACCACTGGTTACATATGCCTCTTCTGTCTGGTGGAACCTCGGGGCTGCACAAGTTGAACGGCTAAGGAGGCCTGAGCACACATATCTGAGATTAGCGCTAAATTTATATAAACGCTGAGACACAGACTTCGTAAAGAACTGGATTAATCAAAGCCTCTACAACAAGGCTCACATCCTAAGCAATCAGTCAGCAGGCTTGGCTTATATACGAGAGAAGATGTAGCGATAGCTGGAATAAGGGGTGACCCCAAACCTCAACATTTTATGGAGCGGAACATCCGTGGGCTCTACTAAGACCCGTACAATACTCCGGTGTTATATCACATTAGCAAGAACAGAGCTAATAAATATATCAGCCCAAGTATCCTGCAGAAAGCCAAACGCACCAGATTTATGTACTCCAGAGCGACTCCCATTAAAGACAAAATGGACTTCCACAAAATCAACCCTAAGTTCTGATGGATGAATGCAAACGCCAGTGTTTATACTGTGCTTCAAGCTTCTCTCTTTCCCCTTCTTTAGTTTATTTTATTTTAGAATACATGTTGATATTAGGACTGGTTACCTCTGGGCAGCTGCCATGAAGCTCTCCGTTTTCTCCAAGTCCAACATTAATAGACAGATCAAACATGCACGCTCAATGAATTCAATCGAGAAAAATATTGTTAAGTAATGAATGAATTTTTATTCACATTAACTATTATAATCTCTGAATATTATTTGGGTACTCACCGAACCGGTAGTTTCTTCGAAACTACTGGATATTCTGGAATCATTCTTTAGGGTTTGCATACTCTCATGGACAACTACTAACACACGGAGTCTTGTCCCAAAGTGTATTTCCCACACCGTTCCCTCCCCTTGTAAGAGCATAAAATAGCCCGTGAATAAGTTTTACAGAACCCTTGCAACAATCTTTTCGTTTGGCACAGACTATATACCTGTATTAAATGTATAATTGGAAAAGAAATCATCGCACATCACAACAGGAAACGCACATTATCACTTACGATGTGAATTTCACTTTTTTTGAAAACACATATCAGTAACCATTGAAAAATCTTATGAAAAATTTTTCTCGGGTAGATATTTTTGATCCATGACGGAATAACTCTGTTGTTACATGCACTGGGGAATCGTAAAATCTCACTAAAAACAGCCCTCTCCTTCTGGGCTGTACAAAAATGTGCACAGAGCATAAATCACGACAATGATAAATTAACAAAGAGTCCTACCTAAAATAATTAAACACCAAGTTTTCAAATTTAAAAATCAAAAATGATTGAAATCAATTTTATTTTTTAATGTGTGTTCTCCTTTAAAAAAAAATTTTAGTATGTTCAATGACAATTAACATAACAACAAAGAACTTGGCGTGACTGTTAAGATTTTAAAGAGGCACGAAATTTCGATTATTTTAAAAGTATTCAAGCCAATGATTAAGTAACAGTCACGAATAACCCTGGAAAATCCTTGGAAAATGCTAAAGAAGTCTGAGTAACTCAAGCAAATTTTGCATAACCCTGAAAAACTCCGAAGAGTAATCTGAAAGAGTCTGAATATTGGAATATGCTTTTTCTGAATTTTTTCAAAGTAGTTCAGAGTTATTTCTGTATTGGGATGATTTCCTGAGAAAACTATGAACAGCTTTGAAATTTCGTGAAAAACTCTGAAGAATCTCTAAATAATTTTCAATAACCCTTAAAAACTCTGAAGAGTAGTTTAAAATCGTCAAAATATTGAATAATACTAGTTCGACAAAATTGATCAGAGTCTAAAAATGAGTAGGATAGATACTAAATTGTTAATGAAATTAAATTTTGTGTTTATACATAATTCAGAAAATATAGCATTTAAAGCAGCTAAGTAGGGGGAGGGGGGGCAATCTACTATTATCGACAGTGTCGGCAAATTACCGCCCGAGTCGGTAACTTACCAACTGAGGGTGTAATTGCCGGTTTTCCACAAGATGGCACTGTACCAACGGTCGGTAATTGTTACCGATCTGAGCGACGCTGCTGTTGTAGCGGGTAAAAATTTAAATTTTTTTTCCGTCGGCAATTGTTATCGATCTCAAGCGGTAACTATTACCGATGTTCTCCACTAGATGGCACTGCTGTGGCAGGTAAAAGAATGGAATTCTTAAAAAAAACTTTCGTTTGTTCCTACCAGGTGATAACTGTTACCATTCTTTCTTACTTAATAGCGTTGTTATTCCGGTGGATTAAATTAATTTAAATTTATGTTTAATCATTATCAATTTTTGCCATAATGTGGCGCTGCTGTTGTGACCAGCGCAAGATTTTAAATTTGCAGAGAAATTGAGCAATTGATTCGTCGTCCGTTAGAGGGTGCTATCAGTAAATGTCGGAGAATACTTGAAATTCAACAAAAATTTATTTTACGATTATCGACATTAATTCAATTGGATAACATTTACATAATTCAGTGGACTTTATGTTGAATTAATTAACTTGCTTTGTGGAATCCTCTGAGATGTTGTCTTCATGTGATTCAATGAATTTAAAGTTGTCCAATTCTCCGCCGAAGTAGTGAAGTGTCAATTTATCGCGGTTGACGAAGTTCAGGATCATGTTGAATGCACCATCATCATCTTTAAACGCTTCAACCATTCTTTTCAGTAGAAAAACAATGAGTTCATCATCTAATGTTACAATGACTGCATCACCATGCTATGTTTTTTCTTTCTTTAGCCCTGTCACTTTATATGGCTTTGTTGTTTCCAATTCTGACATTTTTTTCTTACGTTTTTGCGTATTATTGGCGATGCTGTTGATGTAATCCATGTTTATCGAACAATGCACTACTGAATGTTCACTCAAAGGTATTCACTTAGCTTTGAATTCGATGATGTGTGTTGCTAAACTGACTTGTCGGAAGTCTTTCCTGTTTTATATATAAACCTTACTCTAGCGGTCAATTTCAGAAACACATTTCCTAAAAACGCAATTCCTTTTGGTTTGTGATTCTCAGAATCGTCGTATCTTTTCCGTTGAACCTCGTTGTCAGGTTTTCGGGGAAATGACATCATAAAACATTTCTTTTGTTTATCTCAATCAGATAAACCTCTCTCTCACGTCAAAAACTTAACGGTCAAAAGTATAGATTTTATTCTCCCACCACTTGTCTTTTTGTCACCACTATATATTTTAATATAAGGGACCGAGCTTGTGCGTTAAAAGTTAGTCTCGCAGAGAGAACGAGTAATCAACATGGATCTTGTTATTGATACAGAAGGCTATCGTTTTTTCAACGGCACAGTGATTGTGAAAGAATTGGCTTCATGTAAATGGCTAAAATTCATGAACGTTTGTGAATATTATTTCTTATTTAAACCACCATGTGATTACGGTAAATTAAATGTTTCTGAAGTATGTGACGTTAATTTTTGCAAGAGATATTATCATGGACTTTCATGAGAAATCGGTGATACACCATATGAAACACTGGACAAGTACTTCAAAGAGACACTGAACAGCGTACACCATATTTTTGTACATGATCATAAAGTGCAATATTTCTTGGAATCATTGATAAAAACGGATATTCCGATTATGAACTTGGAGAGAGAAGACTTTTCAATTTATGATGTTCTTCAATTCATTTGTCCACATCATGACCATTACATAGAAGGAATAGTGAAAAAAGAAATAAATATAGGACTTCCACGTATATACTTTCATCGATACGAGTGTGCTCTTGAAAATGTAAAAAAACTCAACCGATGGGTTCTTGAGAATATTTCGATTCTTGATGATGATATAAGACCTATGAAGGTTTATCGAGTAACCAAAAATTTACTCAAGTTGAATCTAACAGACTTAAAACTTTTAACAAAAGAATTCAGCATTAAAGAGGCTGCAAATAATATCGACACTGCATGGGATGCACTGCCTGATAAATGGAAATCAGATAAAGATTTTGAAATGTATCGACGATGTTACAGTCATCATCCACCGAATGACGATCAAAATGATGGCCCTATACCATTTGTTAAAGAGTGTAAAATGTGTAATGAAGAATGAAACGATTTGTAAAATGTGTTATATACAAAATGAAACCAATTTTTTTCTTACATAATTCATTCTATTTTATTCATATAATCAATTTTTTTTTCAATAATGCAGGATTAATGATAATATTATATTTTTTCATCCGTAATCTAAATCTTTCTCCATCTCGAGCTGCTTCTTTCTAACATCCTTGTCTGGCCGCTCTGTAAGCATGAGTCCATGTATGCATGATGTGTATTTTCGGTTGAAGATTGAATCGAACATATTTTCGTTACATTACAATAATTTTCTCAATTGTCCACTCAAAGGTTTGTATTCAACAATTCGATCATGAACGATTAAACAGTATGCAGATGTATTATCGGGTATCGGTTTTGTCGATTCAGATTCGATTCGCTCATCCACAGGTCCAGATTTTAATGATTTATTTTGTTTTGAACAATCGATGACAATTAAAGGTGCTTTGCCAATAAATTGTTCTTTTGTGAGAACAGGTTCTGAATTTTACCATTATATGATTCTTGGAAATTTTTGTACATATCATATAATAATGCGTATTGATTGTGAGCTATGTCAAGATTCAAGTTGCCATATGGATAACATTGTGAATTGAGAAGAAGTTCAACATCTCTCAAATTACAATGATCGAATTGACTGGAATCTTTTGTTGCATCATTTTCCCGTGCTGTATGGAATGCCAGTATAACATATCTCGGTTTCTCCAATTGTGTTGATGTTTTAACCATCCAGACGTTTTTCGTTGTTTTCGGTAACAATGGATATTCACAAGTTTCCCATGATCGAAAACTCACTGTTATTAGCGGATCCTTGGCAATATAACTTAATAATTGTATTTTTCTTGTATCCGACACTGTGATGTGAGGAATCACCCATTCAATTTTCATCAATGTAATTTTTTCTTCTGTACTGCAGTTTGTACTATTACATTTAGATCGGTGTTTGAACGTGTTAAAACAAGTTTATGCTTAGCATCGACAATAATGCGATGATAATCTTCAGCGAATCCCAATAGCATATTCAATGGCAATAAAATGTCAAAGTATCCTTTGTTATCCGTAAGCTTCTTATCATTGTCGATCCAACCTGTTCTATCTAAATAATTTAATTGACTTGGATGGAGTGATAGGTATCCTCTAATGACACTTGTAAGACCGAAATTTTTATTACGATCAATTTTAATGCCATTCGATTCACATCGTATTTCTTCGAATAAGTAACATAATGCTATGTTTACTAATTTCGTTGTCGCTGTTACAGCAGTGTCATTAAGTTTTGTAAATTTTCCAGTAATAAATAGAGAACTCTTGCAAGGCAATAAGTAAAAGTCTTGATGTTGGACAGCAATCCGGATTTCATCGTTGTTGTTGAGTGAAGCTGATGCATGAGGTTGATGAACATGTAATTCATAATGTGATATAGACTCATCAAAAACAACTCTTCTGTTGATAGGTAATGTCTCCTCTCCCGCAGCCATGGCAATAAACACGCAAAACAGCACACTTTTTCTTTGACTTTTTTTGTATGCGAAGGCCTAAGCTCTTAAAAAACAAAATATTCTGACGACTTAGTCGTTTGAGGTTTCGTCGTTGACTGACAATTTTTCGGCATGGTAACTCAGTTTTATAGCTTCTTCCGACAATCATTTTATAAACAATACCCATTATTTTACAGATTTTACATGCAAACGAATTGTTATTACTTCTCCACGAAAATTAACGAATTCTCCGTCTTGATCGACAATTTTTAATTGCATATGATGTATTGCTTGTACGGCGATTGGAAGATAAATGACGTTAGATGGCACTTCAATGATTTTATATCCTGGTGGAACTGATGAAAAAAATTCATAAATTGTATGCACTTATTTATTATTTATTTATGCTTCTGTAGTAATATTGCACTCGATTCTCAATGCATTTATTTTCAAGATGGAAACTGGTGAATCCGACGTCTGTGTTGATTTTGGCGCGATACGTCTTGGACCAAAACCCAACAGACGACCAATAGAATCATTGGGCTGGAAATTTATTGTAGCTTTATCACTGTAAATCTCGCTGTGCAGTTCATTGTTGTTAGGTTTAATGGAAATTGACAATTGAGGATCAGCTTTCTCCATAGAATTTTTAATATCATCAATTTCATAGCTTCCTGTGGGTATTTCAATGAGTTTATCTTGTTCATTCATATTATAATAAAATTTGTTATTTCCATGATCGATATTTGGAATAGAGTTGAATGTTAATAATTCAACAAGACCTAGTACATAATTTTTTGTCCTTGTTAATCCGATAGGTGGAAAACAATATGCCTCTAATATAGAGGACTGTCCAGACAGCGTTATTGTGAACGGATTGTCCATTCCTAAAAAACTTTTTATTCATCTCCACTTTTTATAGAGCTTTTGAGATTAAATTGCATACCGAGTCCCCAGAAATCGTTAACTTTTTTTCTCAGAAATTTTAAACATAGATGTCCACAATTTGTTGTTGAATAATCTTGTTGCTCTGTATGATTATATAATAAGCTACCAACATCGAGATATTTTTGAAGTTCAGGTGGAGGTTTTAAATCACCGAAACTATCAAAGTATATTGCTTTATTTCCTCTTTTTTTATATGCTACCCAGTGAGTTCCTGGTCCATCTTTATCATCGAGGTTAATAATGGCTGACTCATTTTTCCATGGTTTAGATTTCGGTAAATCATTTCTCATGAAAACTCCACGAAAATATGGAATTTTCATAATTTTTGCATACTTCAAAATATCGATGTTTGTTAATGCTCGATGTGGTAGCTTGATACGTTTTTTTCCGCCGGTTTCAAGTATAGACCATATCCTCGTTTTTGACGTTTAAAACGTAGACCTCTACCCAAGGCTATGGCTTCCATTTTTCGATTGTGACGTTTTGCTTCATCCAATTGACAATGAGCAGCTTTAGCATCACGAACTGCCTTTGCGATACCTGAAGCTCCACGAGCTAAAGCACCAATTGCACTTAGCCTAGCAAATATCGGTATAAGTAGTAAATAACACCTTCAACCTTAGTCGGTACAGGTAATACACGAGAAACTCGAACATTCTTTTTTCCACCAATCGTTTTTACTGCTCTCCGTGCAGCTATCAATGCCGATTTTATAGGATCGGTACCCGAATTCATAATTAACTTGGCTGAATTCACAATCTGTCTTAGAGGTTTTATCTGTAAACCTTCTCCAATTCTTCTCTTCCCCAATCTTTTCTTCAAGCCCATTCCGAGTTTTGATTTAACTTCTAAAATATTCGTAACTCCTAATGCCGCAGCTCTTTTACCGAGATTTGCGTCTTTTGCAAAAACTCTTTGCAAAGCATTTTTTGCAAGCACTCTATCAGGTGTTTTTGTCATTTTGTTCCGGCCCCACAATACTGATATCCAAGAATATGTAACTTTCAAATGTCAATTTATTTATGATGATGTTAACCAAGCCGGTGCCACGTCTGTACTGTGTCATAACCTGAGCCGTACTAAATAAATTTCTATACAAATCGCGCATTTATACTCTAGCTCTTCAGTTGATATCGAGATGAAGTTCGAGCAATAAAGAACTCAATTACCAGTGTTGAATTTTGACAACGTCGTGCCACAAACTGTAAAAATTCAACGTCATGGTAATTTATTACCGAGTAGCGTTCGTGGCGTGATATGTGGCCCCTCGAATCGCGGTAAAAAAAATGCTCTCTTATCTCTTATCATTCACCTGAATGGATTACGATTTGAAACCATATATTTGTATTCTAAATCCATACATCAACCAAAATACAAATTTTTGCAAAAATTAATTGAACTTGTAGAAGGTATGGGTTATTATCCTTTTAATGAACATGAATAAGTTGTTAAACCAGAGCAAGCAAAACCAAATTCAATAATGATATTCGATGACGTAGCGTGTGAAAAACAAGAGCAAATTAACCAAGATCCTACAGAAGGAGCTACAAGCTTTCGAACAACACATGATAATAATACTGTTGATTATGATGTGGCAATTAGAATAATAACTGATGATGAATCTTTTGCCACTGCTCCTCATCAAAGTACACCGATAAAAGAGTTACCTGCAGTATTATATTCGAAAAAATTCGATTCAAAACATCAAGTAAAGAAATTGGATTCAAAGTTCGGTGTAAGGAAATTTAAAAATGAACTGATGGTTGGTAATTCAAAAGCAAGATTCGATGATAAATTTGTTTACATTGACAGTAAAAAATATCAAAGTACTCCTGTTCTCTTAGAATTATTTTTTATGGAATCGCCTGATAAAAATATAACAACAGAAGGTGATCAAAAAACTTATGGACAAATTTTAAAAAGCACTCACGCCTATCATAAACATTATCACCCTGACAGAAGTATCAGAGAGAATAAATATTCAAAAAAATATCAAAATATTATTAGCAAATATTTACCGAAAAGTGGTAAAGGTTTGCCGAAATATATGATAAATCATAATGGACCACTGGACTACGTTTATTGGGATAATCCAAATGAACTTGTTGATCAATCGCGTCTACTCTTTTCATTGCGTGCAGCTAGGAATTTTCGTCATAACAATGAAATAATATCTATAATCGAAGAATTACGTGAAGCTGGAATTATATATTAATTCAATGCTGATCACAAAAAAAGCATTGATTAATTATCTTTTGAGGCGAAAGGATGAGTGTTAATATTTTTGGACGTTAGTTAACCAAAGATGTGCAAAAAAGTGCAATCCAAGGACCACTTGGTTTTAGATTTAAATTAACAATTGATAATCAGTATGATATAAATAATAAAAGACTGTGCAATCTTGGTGAAACAATAGATCCGAATGATGCTGTATCCTTAGAGGTTGTTGAAAACAAAATTGGAGTTTCAAAAAAATTCATTGAAATAGAATTACGTCTTTTAAAAAATTCTATTTCAAATTTAAAGAAATCAATTGAAGGAATACAGAGAAAATCAAAACTCTTGATGTTCAAGTTGAACAACATATAGAATCTTCCCAAGAACATCGAAAAATTCTAATAGAAGATTTGAATAAAACAATTAAACTTCATGAGTTAGATCGATTGCGTGCATTAAAATGAGCAAATCGTAAACAAACTGAAGTTATGAAAGTGTTGGAAGAGAATATACAAAATTCCTTGCTCAGCACTCAGTCGCAACAGCAACAACAACAACATCAACATGAATAAGGAAAAAAGACAAATTCTCGAGGAACTTCATTGGCCAGTCAGAAGAAATTACCAACGACGCCATGTGGACATACGCGGGCTTGATGAAACTTGGCAAGCTGATCTTGTTGATATGACTGCATCTAGATCCTACAACAAAGGATATCAATATTTATTAACAGTTATTGATATATTCTCTAAATACGCTTGGGCTATACCGATTCAAACTAAAAATGGTAAAGACGTCGCTGCTGCAAAGATGTCAATTTTAAAAAAAAAAAGAAGACCCAAGAATTTACATGTGGATAGAGGTAAAGAGTTTTATAACAAAGATTTTGAAGGACTCATGAAAGAAAACAAAATTAATTTGTATTCGACATTCAGCAACTTGAAAGCATCAGTTTGCGAGCGATTTAACCGAACTTTGAAAAATAAAATGTGGAAAAATTTCACTTTACATGGAAATTACAAATGGATAGACATTTTACAGAAATTATTATCATCATATACCAATACTAAACATCGTACAATTAAGATGAAACCTGTGAATGTAACTTCAGCTAATGAGAAGCAATTATTTGATACTGTTTACAGAAAGCTTAAAGTTATGAAGAGAAAGAAAAAAAATAAATTCAATGTTGGTGATAAAGTTCGCATCAGCAATATAAATATGTATTTGAGAAAGGATACACTCCCAATTGGACCACTGAAATTTTCACTCTCAGCAAAGTCGGAAATACTCAACCAGTGACTTATAAATTAACAGATTATCAAAACCAAACAATAGACGGTTGTTTTTATGAAAATGAATTAACTGGAGTCCAATATCCTGATGTTCATTTGATTAAAAAAGTTTTAAAAAAACGTGGGAATCAAGCATATGTGGAGTGATTAGGATTTAGCAATGAACACAATAGTTGGATAAATTTGAAAGATATATAATTGATTTAAAAAACTTGTAATTGTGACAAAAACAATTTTTAATTATGACAAAAAAGAACAATTATCAGAATGAAAAATTATAAAAAAAAAATTATAACTTATAAAATATCAATTAAAACCTTAAGCTATGACAATTGTAACTTATGACTATGACAATTGAGTAATAGGAATTGTAGCTTATATTTATTATATTTGTAATTTGTAATTATTTCAATAAACAAATATAGGAATTACGAATTCGTATGACATTCTTTGTAGCCCTATGGTAAAGTATCAGTAGTTCCCTTTAATAATTTTCTTTTATTATCTTCCCAACTTAAGGCTTTTTTTGTTCTTAAAATAGTGCATACTTCATGTTTTTTACTAACAATATGATATTTATCTTTTTTTGAAATAGTATGATGAAACAAACAATTTTTATAATCATCAATCGTAATCGTTTTGATTATTGCCTTTTTCACACCTTTAGCTTTCTTTTTCACACCATTAGCTTTCTTTTGATCTTTGTCATTTTGAACTTTGAAACTATACATTTTTGCTCTAAGCCCAATAAATGCAGTCATAATTTTTTCTTCATTTTCATCTTTCATCAAGCCTAGAAATTTCTTATTGATTAAAGGAATACTATAAACATTATTTTCAGGATAATCAGACGTGTCATATTTCTGAATGTCACGTTTAAAATAATCATATAGCTTTACATTAGTAAAATGATAGATTAAGCTATCTAAGTCTGTATATAATAATTTTAGATTATTTGCAAAAGTCTTCATATCATAATTATAATGGAAATCATAAATAAAAATTTTAGATAAATCAAGTATTGCAAACCCTACATAAATTGGCTTATTAAACAGTATTTCCAGTTGTTTGATTTCTATAATGACTATATTTTCATCAAATATAATGCTGCTATGGAAATTGGGTTGTGATATTAGAGTTTGTGCTCCTCATTTTCCCTCTCATTTTGTGATTAATTTTATATCTTTGTAATTACGGACATTTTCCATTGTCTTTACATAAACAGCATTATCCATCAGTTTGTAAAAGTTTTTTCGAATTCATTTTTAGATTGCTTTCTCATATTTGTATTCAAATCTATACATTTTTTTAACCAAGCTGATTGCTTGAATTGTAAAACTCGATGAATTTTTTCAATTTTTAAACCAAGTTCAACACACTGCTGTAGATTTCTACAATGTACAACATACTCATTTTGAGAATAATGTTGTCATTAACTTCGTACTTTTGCTCTCAGGTGGTTTCCAATGCTCTGGGCATAGCGGAAAATCTTTATGATGCTTATGCAATGATTGTGGATAGTTTAAAACTACCTCAAAAATATAACCGATTGGTGAATCTTTGGGAATATTCAAAATCAAATGATTTATATTATCCAAATCACATTTCTCAGTAGCCCATCTGAAAAAACCAGTGGGCAGATGTTTTCATTGAATTGCATATACTCATTGCTGCACCATATACGTGGTTTACATCAAAATACATTAAGTAAGATTCATCTTTGTTTGGATCAAAATCATTTCTCATAAATTGATTATTAGCTTTGCCATATTTATTGCAACATTGTGACACACTTCCTCTTATTCCTTTCTCTATGAAATTAAGCATTTAAACATCTTGCAACGGATTAAGTTCTATTTCTATATATTTCAGCATAGCATCAAAAGCTAGGCTAGATGCAGTTAAGTAATATAAAGGATCTAAATTGTATGGATTTAAACAATTTCTACGAAAAATTTCAAAAGATGTCTGCTAAGAGCAAAACATCAGTTTTCAAATATAAATCTGAATAATCACCTAAAGTTTTGAGCTGAAACTTATTCCACACAGCGAGTGCATGCTCATAATCTTCATCTGTGATATTTGCATAATTTAATTTAGAGAAAAACCTTAATTGGGCAGGAAGCTGAGTTTCATCAAGTTTATCCCAATTATCGATATATTCATAGGGAAAGACTCCCTTTCGCACTACTATTTCAAACTGTTCACGATCATTATAGAATCTTTCCGTAATATTCTTATTATTATCATGTAAAAATGAAGTTAACTTTTCAATGCTACTTGCCATGAATCTAAAAGAATCTATAAATTGTAATTTGACCGCTATGTCCCAAGTTCTTTTTCTATTGTTTTCATTGAATTCTTCCTTACCGACAGTCTTTGTAAAAGCTATATATTTTTCCTTGCTGATTGATAATAGATCAACTCTTCCTTCGAAAGCCGGTAAAGCTAATCCTTTAATAAAAAAATGCTTATCGTATCCTGAAAGATTATGGAAAACTATTGGAATGATATAGGAGCATTGATAATTTGAATTACATCTGTTGCGAGCAGGGCCACGATATTTACTAGTATAATGACAATGGTCACGAACTTTTGTTTCATTATTTAAAAACATTTGATTTCAGATGCGACATGTTTTAGCTTCATTATGTGTTTTCTGTTGCTGTAAAGTCAATGGTTTCATTGGCTTAACATATTTAATGGTTTTCTTTACATGTTCAGATAATTTTTCTGATTCTAAGACAAACCAATTAATGCAATCATCACCACGTTTTAAAGAAAATCTAGATTGAGATTCATCAAATGAGCAATGAACATAGAAAGCAACACTGTATGGAATATGTTTCTCCTTATCATCGCATGGTTCGAGAATGCATTCAAGATCACCATAAACAACAAATAGAACTTGTTCCTTATTTTGATAATTTTTAAATTTAATTTTTCCACCACTTGGAAGGAAGGTGATTGCTGTTTTATTCATTCTTATGCAGTCTTTTTGGTGATTAATAAATGACTGTTCAATTTTAAAATGACACAAACACCTATCACATAGAATTTTTTTTGTTTTACCATTAGAAATTTGAGAACTAACCAATCTAGAAAGATCTTTGATCAAACAAAAATGATAGATAGGTTTTACATTATTATCTTCACCAATCTCAACATCACTCTCGACCATTAACAAATGTACACATTTCTCATGAGCTAATTTACTTAAATGTAATGAAACTATTTTATCTTTATTATTCAACCCATAAACATTAATACATAGACTATTGTCTAATTCAAATTTAGGAATATCATGGAAAGTTGTTAGACAATTAATACCTTGATACTCGAGAACTGTCCTAAAATCTGGATATGACGATGTTCTGATGGGATCATTTTCAGTTGGAAATGAAGCTGCAGTTACTGGCCAAAGAAAGCAACAGTGGTCATCATTCTGAATATTTTACACGGCTTTTTTATCTTGAATAAACTTTGGTAGAGCAATCCAAGTTGTTTCTCTTCTTGCTGATAACGGATCATATTGATTGATGTTCACGTGAAGATAAATGATTTCTACCATGGACCACCCTCAATCGCGTTCTTCAAAGTCTTCAACTTTAGTTGACAACACATCAATGCATTTTTCTTTTATAATATCTTGTATTTCACTTGATGGCATAAAAAGTTAATTTGGTGGTGTAAAATACTTTATATCTTCAATAAATTCACCACCTTTCACATTTTTAAATTTACAAGCAAAAGAGAAATTCACTTTCACGCTGCAATTGTTATCAATAATATTTTTTATTTTTTTACATATAATTGTCTTAGCATCAATCACAAATTCATTTAAATTTAAATGTTTCGAATTAATGATTGATCCTGTAGAAATACGGAGTTCAAATATACTTTCTTCATCTCTCCAGACAATCGATGGACTTAGTCTTTCAACGTCACGTTGGTGATAACCCCCTCGCACAAAATTTTCTTGAGAAATAAATTTTTCATGCAGTGATTTTAGGACAAAAATTGTTGATTGAATTTTCATGTTCTCACCAACTGATAAATTATTGTTTAATTGTTGATTCATTGTATTAACATTCTTTTCTCCAATCTCCAACCATTTGTTAATAGCTTCATCCTTGTTTGGTCCACTTAATGATGAAAGAAGCACATAAGCATCTTCCATCATTTTAATTAATTTTTATAATCACACATTTTTTGTCTTTTACTTCTCAGAATTCATTTGTTAATTTTTAATTATTTTTATTCACCAACGACTTTTTTTTTTTTTTTTTCAAGAAACAACACTTTCTGGAAAATATCTTCTTCATCCACTTGCTATTGTTTTTAATTTCAACTAAATTCCCATGTTTACTCGGCAACTTTTGTATAAAAATAGTAGCGAAGCTCTTATATTTAATATACAAGCCAATACTACCCTCAAACATCATTAGATTTTATCGTCAATACATTCCAATGATATCACTTCATGAAAACTATACAGTCAGTTTGAAAAACGTCATCATACATATGCTAAATAACAACTACCCTTCAACACTATCTGATTACATGGCTTTTTTCTTTGTGACGTCATTTTTACGAAAATATACGTTGGTTCAATAAAAGATATTGATAAATACTCTCAGAATCATAGATGTGGCTCAAAGAGTCATAAAGATAGATATTCTCATTCGTGTATAGTTTTGAATAATTAAAGATGGAAAAAAAAATTCTTTACATAATTGATGTGGAAGGATTCATGGTTAACAAAAAGTTTGTTTGCAAAAAAATGCAAAAATGCAAAAAATAAAAAAAACTGCATCATTCTGCTTGCATTATGCCCGTGGAATGCTATATCGAGATAAACAAGATAATGAAGATCCATCGAACCTAGATAAATTATTATTGAGAATCGCTAATGAAGCAGAAAATAAAAAAATGGTTATAGCGTACAAGGGTGGAAATTTTGAGAAAAGAAGGCTGAATTATTTAAACATCAACAACTACATCAATCTGGAGTGAGAAGGATGCCCAAAATTTGAAGTCATCATGAAATACATGGAACAAAAAGATAAAGCAGCTTACAATCAATTAGAAACTCTATCGTGTGGAAGACATTTCAAGCTAAAGAACGTACAAAAAGTGGCACATTGTCCAAGAAAAGACGTCTTTTGTTTCAACTATTTCTTGGAAAATATGTTTTAAGTTCGTTATTATTTGTAGACTATTAATTTTGTCATTCTAAATTACTCTCTTATAATAAATTAATGTTATAGCTCAATGACAATGTTCCAATTTTTAATAATTATTAATGTAAGATTTGTGAAAGTAACTTAGAATAAAAAATAACACAATTACAATAATAAAACTATTATGTATTTTATAATAATAAACGATATTTATGATAAAAAATGAGAATTATTTTTTATTCAATTATAAAATATAAAATATTATAGTATGGTTGCAAACATTATAGTTACTTTTTTATCGTAAAGAATATAAGTAAATTAACTTATAATAACATTAACATCAATTAGAATAAGAAGATAGATAATATTTTTGCAGTATAGACAAACACTTGAGATGTACATCACAGAAAGTATATCATGATTAACTCTCTGTTTGCGAACTTTTTTCATCAGATTTATCATCATTATCATCGTCAGAATCACAATCACTCGAACTATTCTCATATCCATCACTATCATTATCGATGTCAAAATTATCACTCTCATCTTCATCAACATCAGAATAGTGAAGTTCCTCTCCAACGCTGACAATTTCTGAATCGCTGTCGTCATTATCATCATCATCATCATCGTTTTCATCTCCAATACTTCCTACTCTACTGTCGTAATCACTTTCTCCTTCTTCTTCGTCTTCCTTATTATTAAAAAATGAGAAGATATCGTCACCATGAAGTTCCTCAGCAGTTACTAGTAAAAACACATACGTTTGTTCCAAATCCTGCCGTTTTAATTGGTAACCATAATGTTTCATGGTGTAATTGATCCTTTCTTCGATATGATTTACGTGTTGCTATTGAAATGGAATGACAACAGCGTAAAAAAACGACAATTGCTAGATGTATGTGCTGCAATAATAAAGATATCACGTCATACATTTATAAAGATATATTACATATACCCATATTTTTCATTATTTAAACTGTACCTTTCAATGCTGTCGACTCGAACCTCATGACTTATAATTTTCTTGAAAAGAATATTTTCAATAATGATATCTCCATACTGAATTTCAAGCACCCTCACAAATGTCCATATTTTATCATTTGGATTTATGAGTAGCGTTGTCAAAATTCCTTGGTATGGAAAAAAGAAATTGTGAATACTACCTGTCAACTGCATTTATATTTTCATTGCTGAAGATATTCGATTAGTGAGATGATTATTATCGACATAATGTGCCCACTCCTGAGGTACAATTACTTTTATCTCCATTTCAAACGAATCCATCTAAATTATTCAACAATTATTCATTATTATGATACAACACTATTTTGTTATTAAAATCATATTTGAAAGAAAAAATAAGAGAAAAAGAATTTACTTACTTTCAATTGATGTAATTGAGATTTTCTTATTCTAATTGACACAATGTTATTAATATTTATATATATATACTGAATGATTGTTTTTTTTTAATAAGTTAAAATATAATAATCAATATAGGATAAAATAAATAGTATTCATAAGTTTATTAAGTAATACAATTGGAATAAAATCAGCAGTAAATTAGAGATAAACGAAAAAATAAATGCAGTGTATATCTTTCAACTCTAGCCAAATCTTATTAATTATCCAAATATAAACTTTAAAGCAGCAACGCTAGCTTGCATGAGACTGAGCCTTAGTCCCATCTCTTTGTGCTCCTCTAGCCTTGTTCGTTGTCATAGAAAAAAATACCATTGATATAAACTAATACAGATTATTGGTTCACGTGATATAAGTGGAATCGAAGACTCAATGTCCTGTTTACATCTCTCTTAAATTTATTATCCGATGCAAGATAACGAGCTGGTGCTATAAGTAGAAAATATACTCCTACATTAAAATTATTTTTTGGTGTTTAATAATCAACAGAACACTCTAGAACACTGTAGATATTGTTGTGGGAGTTGCGTCTTTGTTCAATCAGAGCACTCTATGCTAGGCTCTATCTTTATTCATTTTTTGGACCTGTTAGGGCACAAGCATCAAAACAAAGCGCACGTGTATTGGCGTAACACAGCGCTAGTGTCGCATCTTTGTTATACTACCATGGAATATATTATATTCCATCTTTGTTTTTTAGTTGTGTCGGTTGAAGTATAAACGCATGTGTTTGAGCTGTGCGTTCAACCATTTTTTTCCCATGGATGATTTGAAAAAAATCTGCTTACATATGGATATTTACTTATTCGTATTAGGAATACTTAAATAACACATTTAAAAGTAAACAATTGTATGATTTTGAACTTCAATTATCATTTCATTCATTATTTTATCCAAAACAGACACATTAAAAAATAATTTTATATTATTTTTAATTTTTTCAATTTCTTTTATAATCAAAATTATCGTAAATAGAATTATTATTTAATAATAAGTCTTATTTGATTCGGTTTTGGTTAATATTATTACATAACAATTAAATTATTATTGAATAATTAACATAATACTTTCATGAGAAGGATAAAAGGCTGATTTTTAAAAGTAGCATTCAAAATAGATCAACATTTGAACTCTAGTTACCAAAAGACAGATATATTGATTAAAATGAGCCGCTAGATGGCAGAAATATACATCAATAGATCGATATTTTGATTTCTCAGTCGCTAGAGGGCAGGTATGAATATCGATAAATAAATATTTCTGTTCTTCAGTCGCTAGAGGGCAGATTGATCAACTCAAAATCATGCAAGTGTTTTCCCCTATCAAATGGTTCATTGACAACTTAAATTTACCAAGGATTAGGGTGTATTTTTGATTGTGAGCACGGTCTTAGAGTAAATTTTAAGATTCTATGTTGATATTATTGAATATTTTATTAGATAACCGCTAGAAAAATTAAATACATGAATGAAGTTGATTTAAATACATACATTTATCGAAAATCAGCCATAATACATTATAATAATATTTGAAGTAAAAGTAAATCCATTTAGTATTTCGAATATAAAATTCTGAGTAAAATAATTTTATGTGCATACAAATTACATTATGAATTAATAGATTTGTTTTCCATATCTTCAATTTCTTTTTCAGAGTATATAAGAAACTTTTCTGGTAACATATGAATTTCATCCAATGATAAGCAATTAAAATCCATTCTAGCGTAGAGATTTTTCAGCACCGCTCGTATTTTGTTGATTGAATTGGAATCAAACCACATATTTATCTTCCGTACATTTTTTAATGCACAATTTGACGCTAAACTTGGTCCATGATACGAAGCATGTTTCCATCTTGGTAAATCGGGAATAATATGTAATGATGGGCAATCTAAATTATCTAAGCTAATCACAGTTTGTCGGTTATTCACAAACTGGGGCATTCACACTTTCTTTTCAAGATCTTTCACATAAATGAAATTAGCTTTGCCGATTACATCAACAATTATACTAGGCATATCTTTACATGTCATTTCACTAGAATCCCATTGAAGTCCATGGTAATTGCGTGTATACCAACGATTTATAACTCGAAATTTTTGCGGTAATAATTCCTAATTGAATGGTTGTTTGGAGAATAAACACAACTGATTTTGTACTGCTCCGTCAATAAAAAAAAAAATCACTGCAAATTCTTTCAGAACAAATTAATTTGGAGGAGTTTTGAATCCCTGAATATCAACAAAGATATCCATTGTGTAGGTTTGATGTTACCAATTCAAAGGTTTCAAACTGATTGATGAAACTTGACAAACGTACTTTATCTAAATTAATGACACTACATCTTTTCTACGAAACCGGCGATCTGTTGATATTATCATAAACAAAAAGAAAGACTTGTTACTTTTATGACGTCATTTGTTTGAAAAAGCTAACGAAGAAATAATATTTATGAATAATATTTTTTCTGGGCATTAAAATCTAACGTACTTCTCTGCGTATATATCATTCAATAGTTACAAAGAAAATTGCGCTGTTAGAATATGTGTTCGAGTTATTGGTCGTTAGAGTAAGGGCTATATATGAACAGAACAGATTGCTAACAAGTCAGTTCAGCAACAGAGATCATCGGACACATATCTAAGTGTACACGCTTAAGTGTAGAACAGTGATTAGTAAATTGTTGTGTGTATAGTAAATATAGATTTTAAACCGCCGGAATTACAACGCCATTGAGTGAAAAATGTTGGTAATAATTATCGCCTGGTGATCAATAGTCGTTACAGGTCGATAGTATTCGAAAAAAATTTTAATTTTTCACCCACCACAACAACAGCGCTACTCAGTAAAAAAGATTGGCGACAGTTACCAATATTAGATTGGTAAAAATTGCCAGTAAAAAAATTCAAATTTTTTCACACCCTACAACAACAGCGCTCCCTAACAATTATCGACTGCGCTATCAAGCGGAGAACTGGGAACTGCGTCTACAGCCGGTAAGTTACCGGCCCTGCCAGAGTTATTCCTGAAAATTCCCGAGCTCTTCAGAGTTTTTTCAGAAAATTCTTCCATACGAGATAAGTTATGAACAATTGAGTATTGTTTTATATCTTTATTTTCTAATAGATTCAAAATAAATGAAAAACTAACTTATTACAAGATTAATGTAATCTTCTTAGCTATTGCCAACTTGTAAGAAAGATTCGGAAAAGACGAGAGAGAACAAATATGTAACCTACTTACTATGTCATCTATTCGATTCTATGAATGAAGATAACAGTTAATTTTTACATAATGATTATTAGACGTTTCTATTTTCAATTAATTAAAAATATTACATTGAAGAATGGGATTATTTTTTTATGCACTTGTAGAAACGAGAAAAAAAAGCGTTGTCCTTTAAATTTAATATGATCAATTCAAGAGCGGGTAATATTTAATAAGAGGTTTCTGATTGAATATAAATGAAAATTTTCTTGCTATTAATCTCAGTTTACTGTGAATTTCTTAAGCAATAAAAAATAACTTTCGATAGTAATGTTGTGTGCTATTTTCTTTACGTCTTATTTTTAGCTTTTATTCATTCATGGACTATTTGATTATTTTGAACTAATTCGGGTTCTCTTTTCGTAGACTACCGACATTTGATTTTTATTGTTACATTTTATATTTTTTTGTTTGTTTTTCAGTTATCTTAGATGCACGCGCTATATTGTAGAATGCTGCAAAGGCCAATGCAAAATTACTCATAATGATAATTTTATTTCGAAGACATCGCATGATCATCCAAGAGACCATCATTTACAATCGAAGAGAAATTTTTCATCGGAATTTACGTCGATCCTGTGAATCAAGATTAACGAAATCAAAACCATTTACAATGATCTTTCTTTGTCGTGAGTAATTCATAATTTATTGAATATTAATTCCGACTATTTTATATAGGATTTTTTTCAAATAATGATAATTTTAACTCCAAACAGTTATCCAAATGCATCATCTTTGGTACTATTGAAAGTTGAATCAGAGATGACTCAGTGGCAACGAAACAATTGTCATTTTCAACGGCGTATTCAATTAGCCAGATTATCATGTTCGGTGCACTACGCATGCTGGGCGCGTAAGTAACTCACTTCAAGTAAATACGTGAGATTGTCAAAAAAGTGATAATGACATCAATTGAATTATTGTAAGTATTATTAATAAACGGACAAATTAATTATCGAATTTATTCTAATATCAATACTAATGAGCATAGAAATACCGTGAGATATAGACTGGTTGAAGGAAATAACGCTTTTTTGTCAATATACAACATTTAGTATTCACGACAACATAACCAATGCAATAAACATAATGTTAATATTTTTAGATACTTACTGGTAAGGAATTGATAGAAAATTAGTGACATGGATTTTGATGATGATAAAGTTTTTATGATAGTAGATCTTATCAAGAGCTCAGATAGTTCAGAATGCAGTTCTGATAAAGATGAACTCATAGCTTATATCAAGAGATACGGTAGTGTCTTGTGCGCCAAGCATAGATCGCCGCCATCTTGCCCTTACGTCACGACGGGGCACTGCCGTGTCTCTATACAAGATGTAGGATGATTTTTGCAGGTTATCATGTTCAAAATTAAAATATTTTTCTTATTGTAGCATAAACATGGGATGAAATTAAGAATCTGCCCGGAAAGCAATTGTTGGCTTTCGATTAAGCATACTATCATCACTGAAGTATCATCACTGTTTCATTGATAATGTACAAAATATAAAAATTTCGTTGCGCAAGATTGAGTAAAATGAGAGTTTATTCATGGAGCAATGATAGGTTTTTATTATTAAGTTGGTAATCAGAGTTTTTGATTGCCACGAAGTTTCCTTAGTAACGGATGATAAAGTAAGTAACAAGTTAATCTTGCTCGAGCGTGAATACACAAATAATTAAAGTGTTTTCTGAACAGATATTTTTTTCCCATGAACGAAAATATATTTTAAAGTCGGATCGTGTGGTCTAACGTTCCAACTCATGTTTTAACGATCAAAAGTATGTTCTACCAACCTTAGTTGTCTTTTTTTTTTTTTTTTTTTTATTTTATCATTTTAACTATTCGTTCCGCCTCCCTTGCGCTGAGCCTCAGGGCCACTGTGCTGGGTCCGTGTAACGGTAAAGGCGGTCATCAAGCAGTTAAAGGTCAGCTCAGCCCGGCTTCACAGCAAAACTACAGAAGCTTAGCCGTTCCGACGTCTGCAAGAATCGGACTGTTGGTTCCCAGGTTGTCTAGCAGTCGCTGCCTTGGTTCCCTTAGTCCCGAACAGTTCCTTATCATGTGAAGAGGGGTCTCTTCCTCTTCCTCACACCACCGGCACGTGGATGTCTCCACGCGTCCCAGCGTTTTCATGTGGCGTCGGGTAAACCAGTGCCCTGTGATGGCACCCACGGCTACCCTCAGCCTTCCTTTGTCTAGTTCAATCAGTTCCCTGCTGATCTTAGCAGTGGGTCCCCTGACGAACGCCCTGGTGTGCCTCATTCCTAAGGTCATCCTCCAGAAGCCGGTGAACCTCCCGTATCCACTTGTCCACTTGTCCCCCAGCGCCTTTACAAGTTCCCCAGGGGCATTAATCCCTATTAGGCCCTTGCCACCTCCGCCGCTGGCACCTATCCGGGCCAACCTATCAGCTTCGGTGTTGCCGCGTATACTACAGTGACTTGGTACCTTTAGCAGCTTGATTTTATTACGGCTTGCCGCTTGCGGTAGCACCTTTCTGCAGTTGTCCACGAGTTTAGAGCAAGTAGCTACCCGCGAAAGGGCCGTTAAGGCGGCATAGCTGTCACTGCAGATATAGATATGCCGCCCTTTGCATTCCCTTCTGACAATAATCATTGCGCAGATCAGAATTGCGTAAACTTCTGCCTGGAAGACGGACGCATCCCGGCCCAAGGTGTAGGATTCCTCCACCCTTGGTCCGCTGCACTATATTCTGGCTCCCGTTACTCCCCCTTTGGTTTTCGCCCCATTCACGTACTAAACAGGCCCCTTTGGAGTAAGCGATTCCTCGCCCTCCTCCATCCAGGTCCGTCTGTCCATGAAAAGGACCTCATACCCAGGTGAGAACTCGAACTTCCTAGGGCAGCGGTCGATCCTCTTGCCATTGAGTCGCGTAGGGTCCTCTAAGGCCAGAATCTCCGCATGCCTCGCCCGAAAGCTCGTCACCTGTCTGTTACTCCTCAAGCGGATGGCCGCCCTCTTCGCCAACGCCTCCACCATTATATTCGGCGGAGGGATGCTCAGTAGGCAGCCCATGGCCAGGGTCGGGGTCGTCCTCAGTGCCCCCGTTATGTCCAGTAGCGCCGCCCTATAGACTTTATTTAATTTCCTCCTGCAGACGTCCCTCCGAACGGAGGTCCACCATACAACGGAGGCGTATGTTAACTGGGGTATGACGATGGCTGTATACAGACATTTTATTATTTTCGGCTTCAAACCCCATGTAGTGCTGAACATTCTTCTGCAGGTCCAAAAGGTGGCTGTAGCCTTCGTAACCTGCCTGTCCACGTGCGCTCCCCAGCGGAGTTTCCTATCAATGGTCACTCCCAGGTAGCGCACCGTTTCCGAACAACTCAGCTGTTTACCAAAGATGGGAGGAGGCCTGAATTCAGTCCTCCTGCCCCTTGTGAATAAAACCAGTTCAGTTTTGCTAGGGTTAACCCTAAGCCCCCGAGCCTAGCACCATTCCTCGACAGCGTTAAGGGCCGTCTGCATCCTAAGAGACAGACTTCCCAAATTGTCGCCTGTGACCGTGATAGCCACGTCGTCAGCGTATCCTTGGACGCTGAAGCCAGCCTTTTTCAGGTTCGTAAGGAGTTCGTCCACCACCAGTGTCCACAGCAGGGGGGATATGACTCCACCCTGCGGGCACCCCCTGGCTACTGCAGCCCGAACCTCCGTACCCCCTAATTTGGCGATGGCCGTTCTATTGGCGAGTAAGTTCTTGATCCATTGTGCAAGCACAGCGCCTGCCCCGAAGTTCTGAATTGCCTCTCCCATAGTTTCGAAGGGTGTATTATCAAACGCCCCCCCCCCCCTATGTCCAGAAAGACTCCGAGTGCCGACCTGCCCATCCCCAGGGCTCTTTCCAGGCCTCCTACGAGGTCGTAGAGGGCAGTCTGTACAGACTTGCCACTTTTGTAGACGTAGTGTGCTGGGCACACAGGCTCGATAAGCAGTGCGCTCTCTTTGAGGTAACAGTCCACTAGTCGCTTCAGTGTTTTGAGGACAAAGGAGGTGAGACTTATGGGCCTGTAAGCCTTTGCCTGATCATAGCGGTCCTTCCTTGTTTTGGGTATGAACACTACTCTGACCGTACGCCATGCCATCGGTATGTAACCTATGGCGAGGCACGATCGGTATATTTGTACCAGTCTGCGCCATAGCCGCTCGCCGCCCATTTGCAACAGAACCGGATAGACCCCGTCTGTGCCCGGGCTTTTGTAGCGATCAAAGGTGCCCAACGTCCATATAACTCGATCATATGTTACCACTTGCCTGGCGATTTGCTAGTCGGCTCTTTCGAGCCCATCCGGTCTCTCAGCCTCGCTTGTGGTTCCTTGCACTGTGGTTGACCCCGGATGGTGCGTTTTTATAAGGAGCTCCAGTATGCCTCGATGAGCATCGATCATCCCTCCTTCAGGGGATTCTAGGCCCCAGAGCGCCATATTCCTGCCCGGAGTAAGCAATTTGCGGATCCTGGCCACCTCAGGTAGTGCCTCCAGTTCTTCGCAATAGCCTCTCCAGGCTTGCCTTCTTGCTGACTTGATCAGGGATCCGAATGTCCTTCGAGAAGACTTATGTTCAGCTTAGCCCTGATCCGTCTTGAGCCTTCTGGCCCTGTTGAAGAATCTCCTGGTTTCCCTGCGAGCTTGGGCAAGCTCCCTGTTCCACCAGGGGACTCTCCTTCCTTCCTGCATCAACACCCTGGCTGGGCATGAGCAAACGTAGGCCCCTGCAATGGCGTCTTGCAGGTCATCCACCGCCTCATCAAGGTTGGCAGGTGTCTCCACGCGCCTTACCGGTTCCCCCATGAGCCTTTCTAGTTCCTGTCGAGACAGGGCCTAGTCCGCGCTCCTTGGGTCCCTTCGGACTTGCGGTTCCGCATTACTCACTTCCCTTGCCAGAGTGATGTTAATGCGTCGGTGGTCCGATAGAGTTTCCTCTTCGTCCACCTCCTATCTGCTGACGAAATCGTATAATTTCGCCGTGACGACAGTTATGTCGATGACCTCCTGCCTGACCGAGGTAACAAAGGTAGGTTTGCACCCTCTGTTCAGGACTTCTAGGCCTTGCTGAGTGAGGTATTCTAGTCAACTAGCCCCTCTCTCGTTGGTGTCACTGCCGCCCCAGAGGGTATGATGCGCGTTGGCATCCGAGCGCAGTATGAGCTCGCAGTTCGTCCTCCGGCAGTACTCCACAAGTCGTTTTCCTTCTTCAGTGGGTGGCGGTTCGACGGAGTCATAAGGGAGGTATGCCGAGCCGATGACGATTTTAACCAGCTCCCTCCCCAGCTTAATCTTCACCTGTACTGCCACTAGATCCCTCGTGCAATATTGGCTGAGCCCCACAGGGTTCAGTTCTCGCCTCGCAAAAACGCGAGCACTGGGGTCTCTATTGCCCATATGGCTTGTAAAGGATCCATCCGCGCCTCCCCTCAAAACCTCCCCCTACCTACAATAAGGTTCTTGGAACAGGGAAACATGTGTATGCTTCACCGCCAGGTCACGACAGTGTAATGCCGTGGCGGTGTAGCAGCGATGCAAGTTGATCTGCGAAATCCTCAACTGCCCCAAAATCATGGAGATTCCGGCGCGGTTGGATTTCGCGTGCTGAGGTCAGAATGTGGGAAGCGGGAGCATGAGGAGGATGTTACCCGCCTCCTCTTCTCCTCTGCGGGGGGTACTACCTTGGAGGTCCCTGCCACCGGTACCTGTCTCTCCACCGGAGAGGGCTGTTTCCCCTCCGCTGCTTTCGGCGCCTCGTAAAAACGAGCCCTGCCTAGGCCGCAGTAGGGATTCATTCCCAGCCCTTTCAAGAGCATAAGTGACTCGTCGTCTACACCTAGAACTAAGCTGGTTAGCATCGGTGCCGCCTTTGTGCTCCAAACCCTCCAAAGGTTTGTATGCAGTCCAGCGTTCTGACCTTCGAGCCTTTTTAAGATCACCGCCGCATCCGCCGGTGGCCCGGGAAACGTCGCGGTAACCCTAGTAAGTCTAGGAATTTTCTCCCTCTCGCGAACCTCGAGGGTTACTCCTTCCAAGACCCTGATGGACGGGGCCGTCTCCTTGAGCCATGTGGCTGCTCGTTCATCAGGACAGTTAATCCACAAAAGCCCTCTGTCGAGATTATGACCCTTAAATCCTGAGACCTTACCATTTTCGATGGCATTATCTAGGGCCCGAAGGAGTCCCGCCAGCACTGCCTCCTCCTGCTCCCTGCTGAGCGTCACAGAGTAGAGGTTCGGCGCGATGGCCACCCTCTTACCCCCTGTAGCCGCATCAGCGAAGCTGCTGGGTCCAGGCGCTGTGCGAGCCATCTTCGCTCGCCATTTTGCATCGGAGGGGGGGGGGGCAATCCTCTGACCTTTGCCTTTTGGTGTTACCCACGGTGCTGGTAGAGGGCCCCGACTTGGTGGAGTTGGTGTCCCCGGTATCGACCTTAGAGGTCGTCCCCGTTTCACGCAGAGTAGCCTCGCTTCCGGAGATTCCACCGGTTACCACAGGGGTCCCCAGTATCATCGGCGTCGGTCCAGCCTCCGCTTCGGCTGCGCCGTCCCTAGATTTCTTTAGGTCTAGCCGCTTAGTCTTCTGCCTTTTTCTTCTCTCTGCCCCGCAAAGCTTGTTCTTCCTTGGGCGTCTAGGTGAATCAGGTTTTTCGGTCTCCTTCCACTGATTCTCCTCGCCGATAGCAGGTCGTCCTTGACTAGGCAGCTCAGCTTGCGCCACGCCGTCCCTGCCGGTCGGTCCTACCTGGGCATTTCCAAGTCCTGTCTCTTCGTTAGAGAAAACAGGACCTCCACCACTTCGAATGTTAGCAAGGTCATCCATTCGATTCCCACGAGTAATGAGGAAATAAGGTCCATCTGTGCAGAGCCTCTTGCCCAGGTAAGGCTAGCAACAATAGGGGCTCGCCTGGTGCCCCAAGGGCATCGTTTGCGACACAGTGTCCCAGTGCCATTTAGTCTTCAGCACGATAGCTTACACTTTGACTTGGGGAGTTGGTCCACGGTGCCTCGAGGCTACCACTCGGTACTACCCGGACAATGCTCCTATCCGCCACCTGGAGACGCGCCCGGTCGGTGCTCAACCAATGTTCAACTCTCTCGTTTATACAGATCACGGAACTCCGGGAACTAAGTTGTCTTAGTTATAGAAAATACAACATTATTTAAAACATATATTTAATCATAAGCACATATGTGGAAACGTTAGAACACGTAACATAACGTCAGAACATATTCTTGTTTATTTGAATATGATCTGAACCATTAAAACCCATATTCGACTGTCCTAACATAAAAAAGTTCGTTATAACATACTCTCAATCATTAAAACATAAGTTGGAACGGTAGACCACACGATCCGACTTTAAAACATATTTTTGTCAATAGGAACGTAATTTGAAAAATTAGAATGAATATTGTACGATTAGAACATAAAAAATATCCTTGAAATGCATTTTCTACAACTTAAACATAAGTTAAAACGTTAGAACACATAACATAACGTTGGAACATATTTTTGTTTGTTAGAACATATATAAGTTTATTAAAGTACATATTTGATTGTTAGAACATAAGTTAAAATGCTAGAACACCCAATATAACGTTGGAACATATTTTTGTTTATGAGAGCATAGTTTGCAACATTATAATGCATATTAAAATATCAAAACATGAATACAATCGTTAGAACGCATTCTCTATTGTCGGAACATCAGTTGAAACATCAGAACCCACATTTGACACTTTAAACATAAATAAGTCTGTTGGAACATCCTTTTAATCAATAAAAGATGAGTTGGAACGTTAGAACACACGATCTGATTTTAAAACATTTTTTTGTTCATAAGAACATAATTTGCAACATTATAATGCATATCAAAACATTAGAACATAAATAAAATCGTTAAAACATATGTTTAATCATTTAAACATGAGTTAGAACGATTGATTGCATGATTCAACTTTAAATCATGTTAAAGAACATTAAAACATAAATAAGATCTTTCAAACATGTGTTATGGTCAAAATATATGTGTGGACTTCAAAACACATAATTTATTATTGAATCATACGTTAAATCGTTGATATACATATAAAAAAATTATTTTTTTTATCATGATAACGTGATGCATTCATCACAAAATAAATAAAAATCTTAATTAATTCTCAGTAAAATTACTAGTTATCAATTTAGAAATTTTAATAATCAAATTATCAATTACATTAGTATTTAGTAATTTTACCAAAAATATTATCAATTACAAAATTATTTGTAATTTGATATATAAAATTCCAAATTACTCTGTTAATTTTGTAATTTTATCTATGAAATTACGAATTACTCCATTAATTTATAATTGAATTCTTCAAATTCCAAATTAATTCATTAATTGATAATTTTAAAAATAAAATTATCAATTACAGTGGTAATTTGCGATATTATCTATTACAGAAGTAATTGAAAATTTCTTTCTTCTAATTTACCATTTTCCAGTAATTGAGTGATGTGTAATTGAAAATGCTTTTTTTGACGATCCCTGATTCATACTATAAAATAAATTTCAATGGTGTTCACTAATTTTTTATTACGTGACCATACAAATATGATTTATAGATCATACAGAGTTATAAAAATGAAGCATTCGTTTTCTCCATTAATTTCCAAGTCAAAATATTAAGACATTATGATAGTATTTTTTTTTTAATTTCATCAAAAATTCAAGTAAAGTAATTGTCATTCATCATTCAATTGGTTATACAATAGTCAAAAAAAAATCTTCACACTAATTGCAGTAAATACATAGTTGAGTTTATTCATTATTGTCATCCGCAGTAATATCATTATTGCTGATTTTCATTATTATTTTCACTCCTTTACTTCTTAATTTTCATCAATTTATGTTATTTTCAATAAAAGTAACTTTTACAATGTCGAAGTATAATGTTTATGTGAAATTTCATGTGTATGTCATTTTCATTGTTTAATGAAATGTCGTGGCAACTTCTATCAATAGATTGCACTTGCAAAATTTATTTGGGACATTTTTACATTACATAAGACTTTCTGTATTTTCTTTTATGATTACCAAATGTTAAAATGTAATTCACTATCTTTCGTTCTTATTATCGTACGTCTATGTGTAAATTTCATTAACGATAACAATGATTGTGATAATGCAATTATTAATAGAAAGATTTCTTTCAATATATACAATAAAAGACAATGAATTGAACTAATTTTCCATCTATACGTATTTCTGTACATAGAGAATCTTATGTAATATTGTATTTTGTACAGCTTATGATTTTTTACTTTGAGATGTTAATTGAATTGGTCAAATCAATAATTTTTTGTTTAAAAAAAGTGTTTTTTATTTCATATTATGAAATGGAATTTAAATTGTTACATTGCCGATAGTGAAATGATATAAAAGAATATTTATGTTATTGAGAATTCTCAAATATGAATGTTGACCTGACAGTTTGAGGATAGAGTAGATTGTGCCGGAACAGAGCAAACAGTAGGCAGATTTTAATCAACAAAAATACAAGTTTATTTAACACTATCAACAGGTACACTGTAATACGAAGTTTTATTACAATGAACGATGAATGTCTATCTATAAATTATCGCTGAAAGTTTTATGAATGTCTATTAATTGGCTTGACTTGGTTTGTTCAGTATTATGGACCTCCCAAACGAGCTCAACACGCTTCTCAAGTAAGCAAGATGATGATTGTGCACGTGGCGTTAGCCGAACTAGCAATGGGAAGTGAATGTAATTTATTTCAGGTGAAATAAATATGAATGTCCAAAAATCACACTTGATTTAGCTAAAGAATGAAGTACTGAATATTTCGGTCGTTTCAGAAATGCACAAGAACTAGAGATTGACTCAGAAATAATAGAATATTTTGAGAAAAGATTAGAATGGCGTGTACACGTGAATGAAAACAGAAAGAGAATGTCGACAGGAATTTCGGTAGACAAAATGGCTACTGGAAATTACGCAAATGAGTGACCAGACTCTGAATTATTAATTATTTGGTCAATTGGTTATCGACCTGGTCCCAAGATGGCCGCTAAAGTTCCTATCAGCTGTCAGTTTAAATTGAGAATTGATCAATTCTCAATACATGTTATAATCAATTTTATATATTATTCTACATTTATTGTGAGCTACGAGCCAATTCTAACAAACTCACTGCAAGGATTAAAAGTGCATAGAAGATCAACACCCGGCATTAAGGATGTAACCGATTTCGCCCTGAAAATCTTACTTTTGATTTTCTAGCTGCGTTATCTGTACCACCAAAAGATAACTGGTTAGTATGATACAAATTTTTAGAACCTGAGAATGTCTTCAATTAATGACAACCAGTTGATTATCATTAATTCATTAATATACCTGGATCAGGTATCAATTAGATTAGTAGTATCTGAATAGCGCTGTGCTATAATCTTAATGTTTTCTTGTTGAATAGAGTATCATTAGTTAATGAAAATCATTCGCTCCATGCACAATTTTCGATCGGTGATTTTATTCTAAGAATAAATGGTTTTAGGTTTACTTTATAAAGTTTTTAAAATCGTTAATATATGTAATTTAATGATTACAAGATACAAGAAAAATAGACTGAGCACACTTTGTCTGTGCTTACACGACGAATTTCCCATTATTATAACAAATTCATATTGTTATAAACAATGCGTAATTGTTAAAACTCATATCTCGTCATAAATCATATTATTTTGTTAGAAACATCCAAATTCATGTGATAGATGCATTCGTTATTCGATAAATACAATTTTCAATTGTTTAAAACAAAATCATATTGTTATAAACAATGTGTAATTGTCGAAAGTCATATTTAGTTGTAAATAATAATGTTCTGTGAATATCGAGTGATTCTCCAAATGTAATCGTTATTCTTTTGCTTAAAAGTATTTCAATAAATAGTCAATCTTTTTATTTATTCATTACTAGTTTTTTTCTATAAAAATAAAACGGCCCGACCGAATTTGTTTAAACTTCTTTCAGATTCTCTTTATAACAATATCTTCCGAATAAATTTTTGTTGGAGTCTATCTCTCAATCCGTTCTTGAGATATCGAAAACGAAAAAAATGCTGACATACGTAAGTACACACACACATCATTTTCAATATTGGTCAGTATGCTTGCATATATCTTGAAATGTGGAGATATGATGCAAATTCACATTTCTCCAATCGACCCAATTTCAATAACTTTCTAACGGGAAGTTAATAAAAAATGAGTCAAAATAGAATGGATTAACTTTTCTTTTAATTAATAAATGTCAAATACAGCGCTTTTTTTTCTCTCATTAATATATATAATGAAATATGTTGTATATATCCGAGTAGATGCTAAAAGAGAGGGTTGCTGTCCTCACACCGACTGCTATGACAGCTTCACAAATGTCTACCTGCTGAGTATAGACTTTCGAGAACTGTATGTTATTCGCATAGAAAGTATTCGATAACAATTACAATTCTAATATTAAAGCCAATAATGAAAAATAGCTGAGATAGACTTTAAACTTCCATTTTTAGTAGAGTTTTGAGAAGAAACTAGCAGAAAAGTCTTATTTCGCTAGCTAAAAATTGTCTTTTATAATTTTTCATTTATTCTTAGCGCTAGTGCAGATGATAGTACCCTGCTTGAACAATCACATCGGGAAGGAAAGTTCAATAAAAAAATTGCATCGGAAATTTCCTATTGAATCCTATTGATGGTTTTTTTTTCTTACAGAAATCTTCTAAATCCCATTCAGTTTTCCCATTGAGGTACACTGAATCCTATTCAATTCTTCAATAAGATTTCAGTAAATTTGATAGATTTTCTGAAATAACAATTTGCCATTGGAAAGAGGCAATTACTTTTCGATACTCCAATAGGATTTGATACTAATCAATAGGAAAATTAGTGTTAAATTTCTTATCAGATTACGGGTAAACCTATTAAATGTTTTAAAAAAATCTTCCTACTACGAAAAAACTAAGTTCAAACAAAAGAAAATTCTAATTCACTCTAGATGTTGTTTATTCATACGGATTTGTTGTTTAAATATACACCTGAAATGAAATCGATTAGAAACATTGTCTGAAAAAATCGTGTAGATGATAAGATTCGATTCGGTTAAAAAAATAAAATTGACGAGTAATTGGAGAAGAAGTTTATCAATAATATAATGACAATAGAAAAATATAATAAAAGCGAATTATAGGGTATGGTAATTATGTCTTCAACAAATCATGATTTATGATTGTAACAAATCATCTATAGCGAGGGGGTAATGACGAGTGACTTCCGAAAGAAATGCTTCGAAGTGTTCAGAATATGAAAAGGCGCGTTTAAATAGGAATTCAGCAATATATAAACGGTAGTGACGGCGAATTATCCCGTACGTAGGTATGTTATCATGAAGATCCCGCCACAATCTCTCAATATTCTGAGTGTGAGCTCGTGTTATAGGATCCACGAAATTTACACGGTGGTTGACTGTTAGGTGGAACCAACCGTGTTTCCGAAGATTCCGATAACCTGGCCAAGAGTCCGACAAAATCGTTGTACCAGGAAGAATGTGCTCTTGAATGAGTCTGATGAGATTACGATGAGAGCGATTAGGCACGGGCAGCATGAAACACTCCTTGGTGACGGTGTCAATCCCTCCAAAAATCCAGTCCCCTCCGAGCAACCGACCACGACCACATTTACGGTGGCCGCCAATCTTGGTCTCATTGATGTGGACGGTATGATTAGGGCCACCGATTCGGTGAGATGTACGTTTTACCCATTTACGACAGATCTAAGAGAGAGAGAGAGAGAGAGAGTTAGGATGTGATGTCGAAAAATATTAAAAGTAAGAATAATATAGTAAATAGGTCAAGATAATAGAGAAAAAGTAATAAAATACCTTGCGGGAACGCGTCATCCGTTTGTTTGCAGCTCGATCGTGTATGCCAAGGTTTTCCATGATCTTCTCCTAATGTAGTGGGTGATGGCTCAAGAAGATAAAGATAAGTTGACAAAGTGTAGGGACGCCAAACGAGTGCCACTGAACCATGAGCCATGTAGAGCAGATAGCCGCTCATTACACCAAACTCGCCGTGTTTTCTATCGTCGGTGGCGGATCATTTAAGAAGATGTGCAATATAATTGCAGACGTTCGCGTGAAAATTTCATCAATGAACCGCACTCGCGACAAATCAATTCGGAGCGTAGCACCGATAAATCAGCCAAATGTTAATCAAACTATCTTTATCTTCGAGCAAACAATAAAAATCGCGGGATTTGATAGTTAAAATTTCAAGAAGTTAATGAAATGAGGTGTTAACACTCAGAACAACTGACGTGAAAAGTGACGAAAGGTGATCGATAAAGTTACAAAATAAGGAATTCTAGGAAGAGTCAACAGTGGGTATGCATGAGAAATGCAAAAAAAAATAATAAATTGAAGCGATACAAATGAGTGTTGTACGCACTAGTAAAATGTAAGCAGTGATCGACTGTATTTACAAATAAGCGGAATGCCTGACAATGTATGGTAAAGACATGTTAGAAGATGAAGAACGAGTAAAATGTGTAAAACTAAAAAGTGAAAATCATCCATTTTTAATACAAAAAAAAAAATTGAAAAAGGCGCGAGCGCGTTTAAAAAATTACATTAGCGTGCTCAGAATAGCCTCAAAAATGACATATTCCAAGGTCACCCCGCTCTGCGAGTTGTAAGCTAAAAGACATAATTACCCTTTACTACTTTGCATTTCATTTGGTGTGAATATCAAAGTCATGTGATGCCAATTTCTTGTGATTCTTATCTCGTAAAATCTTATTAGAAAACAAAACAATTCATGATTCATAGACTACACGGGTATTATGATGATCCTTATAAGCCTTTGACAACAAAAAACATGTTAAAAGCTGATAGATTATGTTTAAATAATGGAGATATTTGTTCCACGCTAAACAAAAAATATGAATAACGAGATTTAAAAATTTTCATCATGTACAATATATATTATAGTTTTACTGTTAAGGTACTTGTGTTAAGATGTCAGTATATTATAATATATTGATTGAATTTATTGTTTCAAAAATATCACAGAAAAGACTAGTATCTCCTCCAGCAGACACAAATGACCTTGCCAACACTTCAATTACAACGTTGCCACCGACGAATTCAGGAGAAATTGCTTAAGCTCATCAGGATTATCGTTACCGGCTTTAACAAAAGATTTACTTTCTTAATCAGAAATAACTCTTAAAAACCAATACAAATTCATTGCATTTTGGGCTGCATATTTGCATGAAAAAACTAATGGATTTCCGTTACCAGAAGATTATGCAGCTTTTGCCGCAAATATAGCTGCTGCGTTCCCTGAAATATCTCCCGGCGTTTATGGAACTATGAGTGATGTAAAAAATTTCTTTTGTTATTTTTTTAATTAGCAAAATAAAATTTATGTATTGAATTGTTAGGACTGAAACAGTATTCATATGATTCTATAATATTTCTTTAATTATGTCTGAAAAAATAGAATTAACTTCGATAACAATTGAGCTCTTGGGTCCGAGACCATAGAAGGAATCTGAAACTAGAAAATAAAAAATATACTAAACGAAACGAAGAAGGAGATCCTAAAAAAAACAAAATTACCTTCAGAATATGCTGTGCTTCTTGCTTCATCGTACGTATTACTGTTATAATAATTTGTAGTAATTAAAACCCATTAGAGTTTTTAATTAGTTGAACTGATTTAATATGCGATTTTTTTTTTATGTAATATTATCATTGCATTTCATGCCCAGAGTTCAAACAAATATTGATGTCCAGATTGCGCTTCAAGAACTGGAATAAGATTATATTGAGGGTGTTAATGTACTCCATACAAAAAAATTACGATGTCACAATGAAGAAATTAGATTGAACATGATGCAAACCGGATCACAGACATTATTACGAAATATTCTACATTACAGTTTTACGTAATAGTATAGAATTACAACTAAAACTTTTCATAAATAAATTGTGTTAACTTCAGTAATTAGTTTGTAACATATTTTTCTTTATCATGATTCAGATTGTTTTTGAATTTCTTAATTTGAAAAATTTAGTAGAAACAATAATTTTTCGAAAGTTAAAATAATGATTGATAAATTATTGAATTATTATTCAATAAAAAACAATGATGCGCGTTCCAAACTTCAAGCAGTAACTAATATGTGTAGTGAATTGACTTCAAAAAAACTTTCTGCAAGTAAAAAAATGAATCAGCTATTTGTTGTACAAGAGGTAGTCCAATTAGAAATTAAAATATTTATTTATCTACGAACTTTAATTTAAAGATCATGTGTTACTATGTTCTAATAATTTTGATTCAGGTGATGTCATCAACATCTACTCTAATAACTAAAGAACATGAAGCTCTTCGAGAAGTCATGTATTTAGATAAAAATAATACATCAATGGCGTACATAGTGGCAGATGAGAATATAATGATAGAAATAAAAAATCCATCAACAGAAGAGGTTATCATTGGAATTATTTCTGCATACTATGTCTGCCACCGAAATTTCCCGCAAGCATATATAGACGTTCTTCGTTCTTTCGAGCATGAAATATTGGGACTTAAAATCAATAGTAAAAATTCATTAATACTAAAGTTCAAACAAAAACTTCAGCAGTCATCACGAGACCAGTAAGATAATTTATGCCTTGTTAAATCATATTTTTATATTTTTTCATACTTTCATATTATTTTTCCATTTCATATCATAAGTTTATTAATGGGAACAATAATAAATGCAAAACATTCGATTAATGAGTATTCATTCTTTGAGAGCCATTTGTAACATGTGTGTTCTTAACACGTGTTTTAAGATTTTATAAATTATAAAACACATTTTTTCGGATAGAATACACGTTTTGTCCTAACACACCTACACGTGTTAAAAATAACACACCCGAAAATGTGTTCAAAACAACTACACTGAAATAACATGTGTAGGTGGGTTGCTACAACACGCCTAGCATTTGCAGTGTATCGTGTACTTGTTGACTCGGTCAAATATTTTTCACGTCTAAAATATAGTAAAAGAATAAAGTTATGCATACTTTAGATATTAAATATTTTTCTATAAGTAAAGTGAATGATACTTTTAGCTATGAACCACCATGACAATTTTTACTTTTTAATTAAAGTAAAAATATTTTGCCATTTTTGTCTTCGTTTCTGAACAAAGTAACTTGTTCCCGCGTATATTGCACTTTATTGTAAAGTAAAATATCTTTCCTGAGCAAATGGAATTAAACAGTACCTTACAATAAAGGTTAACTATAGAATTCCGAGAATGGCTGATTGATAAAATAATCCGAGTTAATTTTTGGAACGCTAGGAGTATTTGTAAATACTTCACTGAGCTCACTCACATTCTTTGTGATGTCGATATTTTTACTTGTGTTGAGTCATAGCTAAAACCAGATAAAAATGTTGAATTTCCTGGATTCATCACCTTTGGACGTGAACGCGTTTCAGCTTAGATGGGTTGACTTCTAATTTTAGTGCGTAGTAAATTAGCTTTTAAGGAATCGCGTAATATAAAGTCTCCTAATAAATCTGTTGAAATGTGTGGTCTTCACTTTAACAATGTGAGTCCATCCTTCAAACTTTTTTTAATTTACTGAGTTCCGGGTTTTATTTTGAGTCAATCGGAGTGGGATCGGATTTTTAATGGCTTGTATAACTCGGATAATAATATTGTTTTGGGTAATTTCAACGCTTATCACGTCATTTGGAATTGTGATAGTATTGATAAGAACGGTATGCGTTTACTTCAGGCCATTGAAGACCATGATTTTTTTATTTATAATACAGACACCTTGTCTCGAGTAGATTTCTGTAGAAAAAAAACCAACTGTAGACCTAGCACTTACCTCACCTGGTTTATCCGACAAAATTGATGTCACTACTAAAAGTGAAACTCTGGGCTCTGATCATTATCCTATTTATGTCTCTTTGAATTCAGCAAAAAATATTTATCGCAAAAAATCTTCTAAAGTCGATTCCATAAGAACTGAATGGGCCAAGGTTAATAAATATTCAGACGCCGACTTTGAGATGTTTTTCTTTTTAGAATTCGAGTCGTTGGCTCCAGATAAGAAGTATGTAACTTTTGTTGAGCTATTTACGGAATTTATAACTGGAAATATCCCGGTAAAAAAAGTAGTTAGTAATTTGGTCTATAGGAACCCGGTTAAATAGTGAGACATTAGTTGTCACGAAATTAAAAGAGATAGAAAATTAGCTTACCATAAATGGAACATAACACATAAGCTAGATTATAAAATCGAGTACAAAAAAGCTCAAGCTAGGAGATTATTCAATAAAAAAAAAAAAGAGATTGTTTTAGAGACTTCGCATCTAACGTTGGCTCCAACAATGACATAACGAATACTTGGAATACGGCAAAAACGTTGAAAAACAAATGGATTAAAAACTATCAAACAAACGTTAAAGAAAATTTACAAAATGAGGTAAAAATTTTACAAGCTCTTGATAAATTATGTCCAGCATGGGTTCCAAATGATCCTAATTATATGCCTCATAGCCCAGACGATTAGTTCTTTGACAAAATTTTGGATTTTGTTGAATTCAATATTACTCTAGATACACGCAAAACTAAATCTGCTCTAAGAATGGATGGCATTAGCTACTCGAGTATTAAGAATTTACCCATTAAATATAAGTTGATTCTGTTAGATATTTACAATGAGATGTTTTCTAGTGATTCATTTCCTTCTGAGGGGAAAAAGTCTTACTTGTACATTATTGACAAGGCAGATGAAAAAGGTGTACGGCCGATAGCTCTCTCCTCATGTTTCTGTAAATTATTAGAAGTTATGATTAACTTCTAATAATTTATTCACTACTGCAGTAGTGGGTTGAAAAATTACAGATGATACCTAACAACCAGTCTGGGTTTCGTAAAGGTCAGTCGTGTACGATCAATCTAGCTAAATTTTTTATTCATATCGATAATGGTTTTATAAATAAAAAAAAACGCTTGCATTATTTTTCGACGTCCAAGCTGCATTCGACAATGTCCGATGCGATTTACTGTTAGACAAACTTGCCAGTGTGGGTTGTTTTCAACAACTCTTACATTTCATCAAACACATCACGTACGAAAGAGAGGTTTATACTGACATTCGTCCTGGCTCGATTGAAATTATAATAAATGATTGAGTTATTCAATCCTGTGGGCAAATACATTTTTTAGGTCTTTTTTCGACTACAAAATGACTTTCGGTTTCCATATTAGTCAGCTTCAAAAAAAATGTCTCAAAGCACTTAACCTTATCTATTTTCTTAGAGGTACTTGTTGGGGATGCGGACTGGAGACTTTGACCATTTTTTATAAAAGTCATATTCGCTCTTATTTAGATTATGGTAGCTCCATCTACTTCCCTACGACTAAGAAATTAATCCAACTGTTGAAAAAAATATAGCGTAGATTCATTAGGGCAGCTATAGGCTACCGCATGTCTATTCTAGTAAATGTGCTTTTAGGTAAATCCAAGCTATCCTCCCTCAGACACCGAGCTGAATTTCTAGGGAACAACTACTTCGCTAAGTTGGTTTCTAACAAAGAATTGCATATAAATAAAGTGATAGAACAAGTAGCTATCAATTTTAAGCTGTATTCAAGCAGAAATAGAGTCCATATTATTTACAAATGCATCAAAGCGACTAATTCCTATGAAAAATTACGTTATACGCAGGATCATTACAATATTTATAGCTATGAGTATCAAGTGCTTAATACTTCGTAACATTGTGAATCCATCTCGTTGTAGTTGTGAGCATCACACACAGGATCCTAACCATGTTCTGTGGTACTGCCCGCTTTACAATGAGGAGAAAGGTATTTTAGTAGAGGGTTTTCAGAAATTAAAGCTGCCACGTTATGATGACATTGCTAATGTTTTAAAAAGTCCACACATTCCTAGTTGCACTTTGATATGCCAACTTTTCGAGTCAATTGGTATTAATGTATAATATTTTTATAATATAGTATATATATAATATGTATAATGAATATTGTAAATGTTTTCCTTTTGTTGTTTCTGTACTGCTGAATAACACTCTTTAGGAAGCAGTTAAAGCTTTAAATAAAAAAAAAAAATAAATAATTCTAGTTAATGCACTCATTTTTAACTTCCCAGTGGGAAGTTATTGTAATGGGTCCGATTTTGCAAATTGAAAATTTTTACATAGCCCCACGTTTCAAGGCCTTTAGAGTCGAATGGTATGGTTTTTAAGAGGATGTCCGTGTGTGCACATGTATGTATGTATGTATGTATGTATGTATGTATGTTCGGATTCAATTTTCTCCTCGCGTATCTCGAGAACAAATGATGATATTGACATGGGACCAGTTTCATTTAACGCATAATTATGTAATTTAGACCTGATTAAATTTCGAGCAAAATCGGTCAAGCCGTTTTTTGTACCGAATGAAAAAATGTATAATTGTTGTTATTATCACTTATATAGTTTTAAACTCATCGGGGGTGCAGGGGGGGAAGCCCCCTGAAATGAAAAAAAAATTGTTTACATAAAAATAAGCCTGAGCACACTTTGTCTGTGCTTACACGAAAAACTCCCTATTATTAATTGTTTATAGCAAATTCACATTGGTGTAAACAATAGGTCATATTTTGTCATAAATAACATTATTTTGTCGATAACATCCAAGTCCATGTGATGTACTTATACGTTACTCGATAAATACAATTTTTCATTATTTATAACAAATTCATATTGTTATAAACAATTTATAATTGTTTAGAGTCATAGTTCATCAATGTTAATATCATTATGTCAAAACCATCCAAATCCATGTGCTGTCTTACTCTTGAAAGTATTTCAAATAGTCAATCATATATTTATTCATTCTTTTTTTTTTCGTTATAAAAAATAACGGCTTGACCGAATTCATTCAAACTTCTTTCAGATCTTCTTCACTGTAATATATTTCGAATAAATTTTGGTTGAAGTCTATATCTCAATCCGTTTTTGAGATATCGAAAACGAAACAAATGCTGACATACGTACGTACGTATGTACACACACACATCATTCTAAAAATTGGTCAGTATGCTTGAAATGTCTTGAAACGTCGAAATATGATAAAAATTTGAATTTCACCAATAGACCCAATTACAATAACTTCCTAATAGGAAGTTAATAATCCAAACTAAATAATATTCGTATTTTTTTTTAATTGAAAAAACAATTATAGCTTGTACATTTACAAACTGTGCTTGTTCTTTTAGAGCTGTGCATTTTTACTTAGATATAATGATCTAAAATCATAGAGATGATCATAAATGTTAGAAAATTTAGATCAAAAAATATTTTACTATAAGGTTACACAAAAAAATTTCGACTTTACTAAAAGAGTAAGCTAAATTTTCTTTAATTATATAGTTGTCCCTATATTGACTACGAATATTGATAAAATTTATCAGGAATAAAGTTGTATACACGTTATTTTTTCTTCGCGTAGTGTTAAACATTTTAGTGTAATAAAATTTTGAAAGTGACAATAAACTTATGACTGTTCAACTAAATTTGTATGTAAAAATAGACTAAAATCCTGAATCTTATCTACGGAATACTAATAGATATAAACTGATCTACACAATAGTACATTTAACACTTACGAAAGAAAAGTAGTCGCGCTCAAACCATGTGTAAAATGACAACCTGAGCCGAAGGCGAGGGTGGTAAACACGTAGATTAGGCTAATCTAATTATCCTCTCTAGGGCTAAATATAATTGTTCGGCGTATCTGCGTGAAAATTTTAACCCTTCTCTAACGGAAAAGTGTACTTACCATACGGGAATAACAAAAATTATTGTATATTAATGGTGAACTTCGTTGATCTCAGTGATATAAAAATTTAATGCATCTACAAAGATCCACGGAGATCGAAGCATTGAAATCAAATTTGTCAATTTTTTTTGTCTAATATCTAATGCTGTGTAAACTTAAATATGAAACTCCCATCTTGTGAGTAAATAGCCCTTTATTTTTAATAATCTATTGTAGACAAACGTCTACGAGAGTTCAAAGACGTCAAGTAGCCAAGTGTGTAACCACTCCCAACAGCCCGGTTTCAGCAGGAAAGTATGTTTTTGATATTTATCTTCCACAAGCTAAAGTCCCACAAGATTTAAGAGTATTAGAGAGAGGGAGAGAGATTATAGATGAATATAGTAATGAAAAGAATCGAATGGTTGTGAAAATTTAAGCACGAATTTCCTCCGATTAATGATAAAAACACGGAGAAAACAGTCAGGGCAAATTCGCTAGAATTCTATAAAACTTTACTAGAAACGCCTTCACTAATATCGATGATCGTCGAGTCAAGCAAAATTCACTAGACATGTCTCTTCAATAAATACTCAAGGTTTACGATAAAATGTAGTAAAATTTACTTGAATCGAAAGTAATTTTTACAAATATTTTAAGTACTTTAATCGAATTTTTCAACAATAACTTGAATAAACTAACAATTTGGTAGAATTAGTAATAATATATAGTTTATTGATTTAACGTATTATTTACTATAATGTTCAAAGAATATTATATTCTTCATTTTTCCTACGGTGAAAATCGTAGCAGTTTACGTAAAAGAACAAAAAACTTCTTAAAACAAATAATTTAAATATTTAAAAAATTATTTTGGATAGACATTATGTAAGCTGAACATCAATTTTACGTATACACGGTTCAAATATTGCGGGAAAACGCATATTTTGAGCTAGTAAAGAATACTTTTATTGGGGAGATTTGAAACTATGACCGCTTTTAACGCACGCAACTATCGCAACCGACGCTTTAGCCCGCTTGGCTATTCGAAGCTATTGGAAATAATTAGAATTATTATTTTTATTAAATTGTGGCAGGATGGTTATTCAAATACTATTTATCAGAAAGTATGAGAAACAATTCCGTACTACTAATGAAATCTTCCTAGAATTCTAGCAACGTTTTCTAGAATGAGCTGACTTGACTAGTCAACTAATAACGCTCTTGTTATTTCCGTTCGTCCAATCATTTTTACTAGACAACATAATAAAATAATTAAGAAATAAAGTAAAAAATCTTAAACTGTCTCTGCTTGATTTTTTAAATACAATTTATCAGATGGCATGACAGACTGTTTCACACAGCAAATAAAATTTTACTAGAATTCTCATAACAGTTGCTAGAATAAGTTTACTTGATTAGTCAAGTAATGAAGCCATGATTATTTTTCTCCGTGAACCAAGAATTAAATAATAATGAAATCTTTGAGCATGCAATTATTTCTCAAATTCATAAAAGCCAAGAATCAAATCTCAGTGGAATATTTGAGCATAAAATATTCTCTGATAATAGTCCGAAAACAATATTAAATATTTCTGAAATACCCAAAGATAAGATTACTGCGAATGATAATAACGAAGAAGTGTTTCATACATGTGAAAAAATAAGCGAAACGATGGAGAGTAAAGAAAACGACATTGTAAAGGACTTTAAAATACTGATAAGAAAAATGAAGATTCCGACTTTGAAGTAAGAACAGTTGATGATTAAAATAAAGACTTATTCAATAATGCTATCGATCCAGTAGATCCGTCTGAATGATGTATTATAAATCCGATATATTTTATTCCAAAACTACAACCAGTATTCGGCAAAGAATGACATCAATAAGAAACTTGTACAAGTGATAGTACACAATTTCGTGGGATAAAAAATAGTGCTCTGTCGCAAATTTTTTATTTCTTTGCAATTCCTGTGGTGAAGAATATAATATTTTATCAGAATCGAATGATGAACAAGTGATGGATATCAATACATGCGCGGTTGCAGGAATAATGTCATCAGAGACAGATTTCATTGGATTAGAAGAAATTTCAGGATTAATGGGGATCTCTTGCATGTCGGAGAAACTATTTGATCCAATAAAATCCTTCTTGCAATGTGTGTATGAAGGAGTAACAAATCAGGAAATGAAAATAAAAGGTGCAGAAGAACAAGAAATTGCAGAATAAGATGATGTTAGATAAGGGGTATCTGTCATGCGTAATTAAATTTGACGGTACTTGGTGCACAAGAAGTTACGGAGCACAAGGAAGATCGAAGTCTGGTGCTGTAGTGATTGTAGGTAAAAACACTAATAAAAGATTATTTTACGAAGTCAGAAATACATATGGTCAAATATGTCATGTAGGTAAAAATAAAAATGTAGCTCCCAAACCTCATGTATACTATAGAAATTAGGATCATAGTGCAGCTGCAATGGAAAGTGATATCGCTGTCGCGGGATTCAGAAGAAGTATTGAGCAGCATGGTTTATTCAAAAATAATTGGTGATGACTAGGGCCAAGAATTTTGCTGCGCTAAAAAAAAAAATGAAGGTTATCAGATAATTTTTATTTTAATCAATAATAATTTAATAAGAATATTATCTTATCTGAAGATAAATAGGTTCAGACGATACAATGACAGTCCAGTACATAAAACGACGAAACTGGGTTATGTGTTTGTTTACATAGCATGAATGTAAACATGGCAATGTAAACAAATAAAAGTTTGATATACATATATATATATATATATATATATATATATATATCCAAATAAAGAATGTATGAAAGTTACGTTTCAGTAAATAAACAATTAAGAATATTTATTGCGTCGTAAACACTGAAAACTTCAATTAATTCAAATAAAGAGAAAATTTGATAAATTAAAATGGAACTAAATGAATTTTCAATAAAGAAAAAAGCAAAAATAATTCGTTCATGTTACTGTCATTAAAACTATACATCGCCAAAAAACCGGATGTGACAGTAGATCTGCATCTAGTACATTCTACAGTACTTCCGCCAATACTTTTACCAGTACTTCTAATAGTACTTATACCAGTAATTCTACCTGTACTTTCCACAGAACTTCTACCAGTACTTTCACAAGTCCTTGTTCCGGTACTTTTGACAGTACTTCAACCGGTACTTCAACCCTTACTTCTACCGTCTATTTTGAACAAAGCGAATTTAAAAAAGAAAAATATTTAAGAAAAAAAAAACCATAATTTGTAGAAGTTACTGAATGAAATTTTTACCAGTGCCAAATGAGAATGCGTAGCAAATATCAACATATTTACTAGAAATAACGAGACCTCATCAGATATAAAATGCACATGATAGACACTACAACGGAGCTAAGTTTTGACGTTTCCGACAAGCCTAAATAATTAGCTTAGTACAAGTGTCACGTGTCGAGAAGTAGTAAAGAAGACTCAGCAGGCATAAACTTTGATGAATCTGAATGATTCGCTGGCTTCTATGTCACGTTTTTAGGTGTTGAAGATGCTCATACACCTGGATTATTTTCAATATTGAAGAACAAAAAGTTGCAACGAAACATAAGTTAAAAATTTTGGTCAAATAAATAGACTACTTTTGATAAATAATTTTACTCAGCATGCATAAACTTTGATGATTCCAAATGTTTTACTTGCTTCTATGTTACGTGTTTAGGTGTTGAAAATGCTCATACACCGAGATTTTTTCAATATTAAAGAACAAATAGTTGCAACAAAAAATAAGTTGCAAATTTTGGTAAAAAAAGTTTTTAGTGTTTACGACGCAATTAATATTCTTAATTGTTTATTCACTGAAACGTAACTTTCATACATTCTTTATTTGGGTATATATATATATATGTATATTAAACTTTTATTTGTTTACACTGCAATGTTTATATTCATGCTATGTAAACAAACACATAACCCAGTTTCGTCGTTTTATGTACTGGACTGCCATTGTATCGTCTGAACCTATTCATCTTCAGATAAGAGAACACTTTTATTAAATTATTATTGATTAAAATGAAAATTATCTGATGATCTTCATTTTTTTTTACCGCAGCGAATTTCCTGCCCCTAGTGATGACAGTAGCAGTGTATATTTAAGACTACTTGTATCAAATCCACGAGAAGATGTTTTTATTGAGAAGCTTGACTGTGTGACCCATTTATTACGTAACATGGGAAGGCAGTTAAGAAAAGTTGCTCAATCAAAAATAGGAAAACATGGAAAAGAATGTAAAGAAACTCTTCTAAAAAATATTTGTCATATTCGATATGATATACAAGAAGCAGAAAAATTTAGAGTAAGTGAAGAAAATATCAGTACAAAGGATAAAATTTCAAAACTTCAAAATGACATAAGAAATGTACCCTACTCTGTATTTCGAGATCATAGGAATTGTGCCACATACTTCTGTGATGAAAAGCTAAAGAATGATGAAAAAAATATATAGTAAGTGAAATGTATCAACTTGATTTATTTGATGAAATAGTGAACGTCTTAAATGATATAAGGTATCAAGTCGAAAGTATTTTAAATTACGGAAATACTAATATAGTTGAATCAATTAATTCATCGATTTGCAAAAGAATACGTGGTAAACGGAAAAATAAACTTCAGGGAGGTGCTTATAATAGTGCATTAGCTATAACAATAGTTCACATAAATACAAGAAAGGGTGGGTCTAAATTTAAAATATTCCTCCAATATGACCCGCTGACACCACTGATTGCAATGGAAGATAGATGAATAGAAAAACATAAAAAACATCTTCAGAAATTAGCAGTTAATCCAGTAAAATGGAAATGTAAAGTGGTTTGTAGCGAAGATGAGGACGATACAGGAGATAAAAGATTAAAAGAAAAAGCTTCAGTGAAGAAACGAAATAATTCTAAGAAAAACAATAAAGATTATGGTAAAAACTATCAAAAGCTCGATATGAGTGAAGAACAGTTGGAAAATCTAGTTATCAGATATTATCAAGAATTACAAATGAAACAAAAAACGAGAAGTTTTGGAATATTGTACGAGAGTATCATATACGACAAACGAAACGACATTTATGGTAGAAAGAAATATTTTAATTGATAGATATTTTGGTGAGATACGCCGTATTAGAGAATCTAATCCTAGAAATTCAATGGTCTAAAGAATTTTATTTCTATCTATTCGAAGAGCGGTATAAGACAAATGTGAAGAAAAAGAAAAGAAATCAGTACTGAAAGCATTAATGGACGAAAAGATGGTAATCAATGAATGTGAATTATTTATACATAAACAAATGCTATACCTTGAAAGTAGACCGGATGCAACAACTTCAACTGAAAAAAAAATGATACTGTTATCATGATAGAATGTCCCCATAAAGCAACGAACTTTCTTCCACATGAAGCACTAGAAAAGAAAACTAGTAAACTTGACACGATTTTCGACAAAAATGGTGAAGAGTTAAATGAAGAAAATCACATATTTTATGAATTGATAAGTGCTATGGAAATAGCTGATAAAAACTATTCTTTGCTTATACTAAAAATCGATAAAGGAATAAAGAGTGTGCGTATTTAACGGAATCGTATATTTTGGGAAGTAGATATGTGGGATGAGCTAAAGTTTTTCTATGTATAACAATTATTACCAGAAATTATAGATTGTAGAAGTAAGCGTATATGCCAATTCGAGAGAAAATGGGTGCAGAAGTTCTTGATTACAATATTTTCTATAAAAAAGAAAATAGAGGGCTGTATGAATATACCGTAAATAAAACAGAAAGTGATGAAGGACAAGAAAACGATAACAACAAGGACATTGATGAGAATGAAATTGAAGATGATAATGTAAATATGCATGATGGTAAATTTGGTGAGAATAATAATAAAAAGAATAACAGAAATGTCAATATTAATGATAATGAAGACGACAACACAAAAACGTATAACAATGAAATCAATGGAAATTGTGATGACAGGGAAGAAAGAGATCAAAACAAGGCCAATAATCGAAATGAACTTGCATCTTCTTGCAAGTCATGAAGATGACAAAAGTGATGTCAGTAAAACTGAATACAATATAAATGATTGATATTCTTCAAAGCGAAGCATGGTTTAACGCTAATATCATGGATTATTTTGACAAAATAATGGAAGCAAAATCCAACGGATTCTATGAGCCTGAACATACTGCCAAAGCACAAATTTTATCTCGAATACAAGCTGCATGCCCTCTAAAAAAAAATATTCAAATTTGACCGATTGAGTCAAGACGAGATTGAATTTGCAGTCTTTATGACGCTGAAAACATTTGTATTAGCTGACGAGAAAACCTCGCGAGAAGGTTATCGCCGATTCAGCTGAGGCTTCTATATAATAATCTACGTCGAAAATAATGTACAATGTATTTTTCTTTTCTGCGGAAAAACATTTTGAAGGGGTGAAATTCACTCCTAACGTTGACACCCTATAAAAGTGATTATTAATTTTCACATATTTCTAATCGAAATTTCCCAAAACGACTTTTACCATTAAAAACATCATAAAAAATCATGAAAAATACCTTTGTCCACATATTTATAAGAGGATGGAATATACCATCTTTTTAAAAATAAAATAACAAAAAATCTATAATTTAAAAACTGTAAATGATTCTTTAATAAGACTAATTTCAATCGGAAGAGCATAAAAAATTACGAGATTGATGTCTATGCAATTTTTGAAATACCATTAACGACAGAGGAAAAAATCGCAATTAAAAATTTCAATTGCTATTGATTAATTATTTATAGTCACAATAATCACTGAATAAAATACGTCGTAGTTAGAGACTGAGCAGTTTATGATTAGTCAAAATACCATTTTGTGTTATCGTCATGTGAGCAAACATAGAAATTATTCTTATCAGTCACTGATGAACTATTTTTGAAGAAAATTATTTATGTAATTGTCATATACGGATTATTTAAAGCTAGCATTTCGGACTAAGAGGACATTATTTAATAATTAAAAAATTGTGCATTATTTTTTTGTATTTATCTTTAATACTGTAGTGAATGGATATTGTTTTTTCTTATATTTAATTTAATTTCAGTTGAAAGTCATTATTTTATATGTTTATAAAATCGCGTGCTTGAAATAGAAATATAATTTTTTTTCATTCTGAAAATTGTGTAACATTAAATAGTTATCAATGAAAGTTGACCCCCTTAATGTTATTCGGTTACTCTTACACATTTCAAACTATGAAAATTATGGACACACCTGTAAATGATGCTGGAATACAATTGAAGAATCACTTTGAACAAATATTATTGAATGCAATGAATGGGTATACTGATATTGAAATGATAGAGGAAAATTCATTACATTTTGAAGAACCATATGAAGATTAGAAACCAGAAATTGTAAAGGACGAAGAATATGCATCTGCAATCAATGTACCAAAAGTGTTTAATGGAACATGTACTACTGATGAAGAGAGCTTAAGTTATGATTACAAATTGCTAGAAATTGAGTATTGGTGAAGTGGTGAGGAAAACAATTTAAGTGTCAATAGTGTTAAAGAAAAATTTAGAAAAGTTCAGTGTACTTAACGATTAAAACACTAGATACATCAATTAAATCAAGGTGGAACATACAAAAAAAAATAGCTCAAATTTGCAAATATACGTTGGAAAATTTTAAAACTGCTATCGATGCTAGGATAATAGTCCATGATTCCGATTTGAAAAAATGGGCATTATTAGCTAAAAAAATTGTGCAATTTGATGATCTCTGTTTCGAAGCATCTCCAACGTGGATACTATCATTCTAAAGAGCTTATCGTATTTTTTCACGTGAAATTAATAAATTCATGTTATCAAAAACGAGTGAAAATCGTAAGATTCTGAAACAAACATCAGAATCATTTGTTAATCATGTAAAATCGGAGATTAGATCAGACGGTTTAGGCAACATATGTAATTCTGGTCAAAGTGGCTTCCAATTAGAAGTACATTCAGAGAGGACTTTAGCTCCAGAAGGGGAAAAAGACAAATAGAGTGCACTGTTCAATTAACTTCTCCGATAACCCATAATTATACTATACAACCAACTATATCAGCTGATGGAAAACTTTCGACTCCCCTTTTTTTTGTGTTGTAAGAACCAACTGAAAAACTTGGTCCACGGGTAGAAACATCGCATTTTAGGCCAGATAATGTACACGTAGAAATATCGAAACCTGGAAAACTTGCTTGAGGTAAAAAATTCAATTTAAATATTATATTATATGATATATTCTGGAAGTTTAAATACTAATTTTTTTTTAAAACCCGTCAAAATCTGGTTGATAGATGTATTTTTCCCAAATGTTGGAAAAAAATGTTTACTTTCGATTGATTCGAGGACTGGTCGTTGTTCTGAAGCTGTCATGGCTGCGAAACCACCGGATGAAGAAGTTGAGATAATGATTGTTCCTAAAGGAACAAATTTAATCATTAGATGTTTTTGGGTTTAGAATATAGAAAAAACTTTGTAAGACATTTTTCAAACAGTGTCCTATTACGAGAAGATGAATTAAGTTTACACTTGAGAAACAATATTATCAAATTACATGCACTGACTCATAATCAACTTTCGTCTCCGCAATACATCAATCTTGTTCGTTATTCATGGTTCAAAAGTAGTAATACATTTCTTAAACTAGATGAATTTAAAAATCCAGTCAATTTTGCATTTGGAGATAACTGTAAGTCTCATTGTGAAATTTCAGGGCGTAAAAATATTGCAACTATCTATCGTGCCTGGTGTGAAAAATCATTGTGTCTTAAACATTTTTACAATGATTATCATGTATGTAATGGGTACATGGGTTAAATAATTCATTATCTTCATTTTGATACAAATCTGGGGGAAAAAGAGAATATTTCTTTAGCATCGGTTTTGATGTTATTTCAAAAATTGCAAAGACATTGTTATGTAATTGTGCTCTTTAGAGGTGTCAATATAAGATATATATGCTTAACCTTAGAGACTTTGAATTTCTCTTTTTAGTCCTAGCCTTTTGACCAATAGACAGGGATAAGGGGATCTTCGATAGAGAAAGTAAAAATGTGTGATTTATATAAAACAATAACAAAGTTTATTAAATGAGAATTATCTTCAGAATTAAAATATCGATTAAAACGTTACCAACAGATGATTTCCTTTGCTCAGGTAAGAATGTAAGTAGATATGTAGGAAGGGGGGGGGGGGGTCTGGATCGCTATTAATGACCGTGTCGGCAACTTACCATCAGAGCCGGCAACTTACCGACCCTAGGTGTAGTTGTCGATTTTCCCGTTAGATGGCGCCGTACCGACCAGCAGTCGGTAATTGTTGTCGATCTAGGTAGCACTGCTGTTGTGGCGGGTGGAAAATTTAAAATTTGAATTTTTTTGTCGATAATTGTTATCGATCTTAAGCAGTAACTATTACCGATTTTTTCCATGGGATGGCACTGCTGTGGCGGATGAAAAATTCAAAATTTTTATGAAGTTTTGTCAGTAACTATCACCAATTGCCAGACGATAACTGTTACCAACCTTTCTTACTTAATAGCGTTGTTATTCCGGCGTTTTGAACCAATTTAAAATTTATGTAGAATTATTATCAATTTTTGCCATAATGTGGCGTGGCTGTTGTGGTGGGCGCAAGATTTCAAATTTTCAGAGAAATTGAGCAATTAATTTGTCATCCGTTAGAGGGTGCTATCAGTAAATGTCAAAAAATATTTAAATTTGAAAGAAATTTATTTTATAATCATTGACATAAATTAAATTGCATAATATTGACATGAATAAGTGTACTTTGTGTTGAATTAATTAACTTGCTTCATGAAATCCTCTGAGATGTTGTTTTCATATGATTCAATGAATTTGAAGTTATTCCATTCTCCCCTGAAGTAGTGAAGTGTCAATTTATCAAGGTTGATAAAGTCCAGGAACATGTTTAATGCACTATCTTTGAACGCTTCAACCATTCTATTCGGTAGAAAAACAATGAGTTCATCATCTAATATTGCAATGACTGCATCACCATGCTATGCTTTTTCTTTCTTTAGCCCTGTCATTTTATATGGCTTTGTTGTTTCCAATTCTGACATTTTTTTTTAGGTTTTTGCGTATTATTGGCGATGCTGTTGATGTAATCCATGTTTATCGAACAATGCACTACTGAATGTTCACTCAAAGGTATTCACTTAGCTTTGAATTCGATGATGTCTGTGGCTGAACTGACTTGTCGGAAGTCTTTCCTGTTTTATATGTAAGCCTTACTCTAGCGGTCAATTTCAGAAACACATTTCCTAACAACGCAACTCCTTTTGTCTTGTGATTCTCAGAATAATACGTCATATCTTTTCCGATGAACCTCGTTGTCAGCTTTTCGGGGAAATGACATCATAAAACATTTCTTTTATTCATCTACATCAGATAAACCTCTCTCTCACGTCAAAAACTCAACGGTCAAAAGTATAGATTTTATTCTCCCACCACTTGTCTTATATTTTAATATAAGGGGCCGAGCTTGTGCCTTAGTCTCGCAGAGAAAACGAGTAATCAACATGGATCTTGTTATTGATATAGAAGGCTATCGTTTTATCAACGGCACAGTGATTGTGAAAGAATTGGCTTCATGTAAATGGCTAAAATTCATGAACGTTTGTGAATATCATTTCTTATTTGAACCACCATGTGATTACGGTAAATTAAATGTTTCTGAAGTATGTGACGTTAATTTTTGAAAGAGATATTATCATGGACTTTCATGGGAAATCGGTGATATACCATATGAAACACTGGCCAAGTACTTCAAAGAGACACTGAACAACGTACGCTATATTTTTGTACGTAATCATAAAGTGCAATATTTTTTGGAATCATTAATAAAACGGATATTCCGATTATTAACTTAGAGAGAAGACTTTACAATTGATGATGTTCCTCAATTTATTTGTCCACATCATGACCATCCCATGGAAGGAATAGTGGAAAAAGGAATAAATATAGGACTTCCACGTTTATACTTTCATCGATACGAGTGTGCTCTTGAAAATGTAAAGAAACTCAACTAATGGGTTCTTGAGAATATTTCGATTCTTGATGATGATATCAGACCAATGAAGGGTTATAGAGTAACCAAAAATTTACTCAAGTTGAATCTAACAGACTTAAAACTTTCAACGAAAGGATTCATTATCAAAGAAGCTGCAAATAAAATGGACACTGCATGGGATAAACTGCCTGATAAATGGAAATCAGATGAAGATTTTAAAATGATGGCCCTATACCATTTGTTGAGGATTGTAAAATGTGTAATGAAGAATGAAATGTTTTGTAAAATGTGTTATAAACAAAATAAAACTAATTTTTTTCTTACATAATTCATTCTATTTTATTCATATAATCAATTTTTTTTTAATAATACAGGATTAATGATAATATTATATTTTTCTATTCGTAATCTAAATCTTTCTCTATCTCGAGCTGCTACTTCCCAACATCCTTGTCTGGCCGCTCTGTAAGCATGAGTCCATGTATGCATGATGTGTATTTTCGGTTGAAGATTGAATCGAACATATTTTCGTTCCATTACAATAATTTTCTCAATTGTCCACTCAAAGGTTTGTATTCAACAATTCGATCATGAACGATTAAACAGTATGCAGATGTATTATCGGGTATCGATTTTGTAGATTCAAATTCGATTCGCGCATCCACAGGTCCAGATTTCAATGATTCATTTCGTTTTGAACAATCGATGACGATTAAAGGTGCTTTGCCAATAAATTGTTCTTTTGTGAGAATAGGTCCTAAATCTTTACCATAATACGATTCTTGGAAATTTTTGTACATATCATTTTATAATGCATATTGATTGTGAGCTATGTCAAGATTCAAGTTGCCATATGGATAACATTGTGAATTGAGAAGAAGTTCCACATCTCTCAAATTACAATGGTCGAATTGACTGGAATCTTTTGTTGCATCATTTTTTTGTGGTGTTTGGAATGCCAGTACAACATATCTTGGTTTCTCCAATGGTGTTGATGTTTTCACCATCCAAACATTTATCGTTGTTTTCGGTAACAATGGATATTTATAAGTTTCCTATGATCGAAAGCTCACTGTTATTGGCGGATCCTTGGCAATATAATTTAATAATTGTATTTTTCTTGTATCCGACACTGTGATGTGAGGAATCATCCATTCAATTTTCATCAATGTAATTTTTTCTTCTGTACCAGCTGCAGTTTGTACTATTACATTTAGATCGGTGTTTGAACGTGTTAAAACAAGTTCATGCTTAGCATCGACAATAATGCGATGATAATCTTCAGCGAACCCCAATAGCATTCAATGGTAATAAAATGTCAAAGTATCCTTTGTTATCCGTAAGCTTCTTATCATTGTCGATCCAACCTGTGCTATCTAAATAATTTAATTGACTTGGATGGAGTGATAGGTATCCTCTAACGACACTTGTAAGACCGAAATTTTTATTACGATCAATTTTAATGCCATTCGATTCACATCGTATTTCTTCGAATAAGTAACATAATGCTATGTTTACTAATTTCGTTGTCGCTGTTACAGCAGTGTCATTAAGTTTTGTAAATTTTCCAGTAATAAATAGAGAACTCTTGCAAGGCAATAAGTAAAAGTCTTGATGTTGGACAGCAATCCGTATTTCATCGTTGTTGTTGAGTGAAGCTGATGCATAAGGTTGATGAACATGTAATTCATAATGTGATATAGACTCATCAAAAACAACTTCTCTGTTGATAGGTAATGTCTCCTCTCCCGCAGCCATGGCAATAAACACGCAAACCAGCACACTTTTTCTTTGACTTTTTTTGTATGCGATGGCCCAAGGTCTTTAAAAATGAAATATTCTGATGACTTAGTCGTTTGAGGTTTCGTTGTTGATTGGCAATTTTTTGGCATGGTAACACAGTTTTATAGCTTCTTCCGATAATCATTTTATGTTCAATACCCACTATTTCACACATTTCACATGCAAACGAATTGTTATTACTTCTCCACGAAAATTGACCAATTCTCCGTCTTGATCGACAATTTTTAATTGCATATGATGTATTGCTTGTACGGCGATTGGAAAATAAATGACGTTAGATGGCACTTCAATGATTTTATATCCTGGTGGAACTGATGAAAAAAATTCATAAATTGTATGCACTTATTTATTATTTATTTATGCTTCTGTAGTAATATTGCACTCGATTCTCAATGCATTCATTTTCAAGATGGAAACTGGTGAATCCGACGTCTGTGTTGATTTTGGCGCGATACGTCTTGGACCAAAACCCAACAGACGACCAATAGAATCATTTGGCTAGAAATTTATTGTAGCTTTATCACTGTAAATCTCACTGTGCAGTTCATTGTTGTTAGGTTTAATGGAAATTGACAATTGAGGATCAGCTTTCTTCATAGAATTTTTAATATCATCAATTTCATAGCTTCCTGTGGGTATTTCAATGAGTTTATCTTGTTCATTCATATTATAATAAAATTTGTTATTTCCATGATCGATATTTGGAATAGAGTTGAATGTTAATAATTCAACAAGACCTAGTACATAATTTTTTGTCCTTGTTAATCCGATAGGTGGAAAACAATATGCCTCTAATATAGAGGACTGTCCAGACAGCGTTATTGTGAACGGATTGTCCATTCCTAAAAAACTTTTTATTCATCTCCACTTTTTATAGAGCTTTTGAGATTAAATTGCATACCGAGTCCCCAGAAATCGTTAACTTTTTTTCTCAGAAATTTTAAACATAGATGTCCACAATTTGTTGTTGAATAATCTTGTTGCTCTGTATGATTATATAATAAGCTACCAACATCGAGATATTTTTGAAGTTCAGGTGGAGGTTTTAAATCACCGAAACTATCAAAGTATATTGCTTTATTTCCTCTTTTTTTATATGCTACCCAGTGAGTTCCTGGTCCATCTTTATCATCGAGGTTAATAATGGCTGACTCATTTTTCCATGGTTTAGATTTCGGTAAATCATTTCTCATGAAAACTCCACGAAAATATGGAATTTTCATAATTTTTGCATACTTCAAAATATCGATGTTTGTTAATGCTCGATGTGGTAGCTTGATACGTTTTTTTTCGCATCAAATTGCGAAAGCCAGTAACGCAATTTGACAGAAGCATGAAATAATTAAGGCTGGGCTTTACTTCGGTTTCCCCCTAGAAAATCCCCAGGAGTTGGAAAATAACTAATTTATCCGCTAATTTTCAACTATATTCACTAATTTTGGTATCAAAATGAAGAACATTTCACCCTTCATGCCGCTGGACAAACATTTTTTATTCATTTTATATAATTTTATTATAAAATATTATCCAGATTTCCTTAGATTTTCTGTGTTTTATGCACAAGATGGCTACCGGAGATGTACGAGACGAAATTGTTAATTATAAAAATTTTCCTTATCTATACCTCATAATAGCCGTCCAGCGGCGTATCTGCAATCTTTTTTCATTTATTGAAACATTATTTAGTTATAAAATTTGTATAATTGTCTGTTATTTCGTCACGGCGTATTCGATGTGAGAGTTTGTTTTTACTGTCAGAAAAATAGTTTGCGGGTTGCATATAAATGACGCCATAGTGTTGTTCTTCGACAAGCCCAATACGTAGCAATAATGTCGAGGCCCTAACCATCTGTCTCATGGCGCTTGTGCTTGAATGTTTTTGGTTAACGTATACAATTTTTTTACGATTTTATTGTTGAGTAAATCGATTGTAAAATTAATTATTAACATGTATACAGTATAAATATATACTGTCAATAAAAAATATTTCACGTCAGCAGTTATTAACAATCTATACTGATTGTTTAACAATATTTTCAGAATAATAGCAATGACAGTTATTTTTAATTGATTAGATTTGCATAATTTTGTAGTTTATCGCAATCATTATATTGTACAACTTCTTCTATTTCATTCTATTTTGCAATTACAGTTATTCATTCATGAAACACTCTATGGATTCAATAATAAATCAAAGGGGTCAAGATCCTTCTCAACCCCAAAATCAACCTTCTACATCCACATCAGCTTCAACTGGTGGTAATGGGTCTATCCCACTTATTTCATCAAGAGGTTATTATCCTCAAGAATTCTAACCCTTATGACGTGAGGCACAGTGTGCCTTTCTCGTATTTATCAGGGGTAGCTCAAGGACAACCTGCTTCGTATTTTCCGGGGGTACCTCAAGGACAGCCTTCAACTTACCCACCAAATATACAGCAACCATACGCCCTTCATTCACCATGGGTACACCCAGTAGCCCAAAATCTGTCAACACCTAACTCAGCCATGCCAGCAGCATCTACATCCGTTAATCATGAGGTAATTGATGTGGTCTTTTTTTTATAATAATTACATACGATCATTATCTCATTTCTTTTTTTTTTATAGATTCCGGTATTTACTTTTAACCAAACGGTAACTCTGTTGAGAGAGGTTTGGCAAGCCTCTCGCTTTCCTCCAGATCAATCATACAACAATTACAGGTGAAGAAGACGTGGTCAAGGTCGAAATAGACAGAATCCGTACAACAGAAATTATTATGATAACAATGATTCTTACAATAATCAATAGAAACGATCATGATGATATAAGTTATTATATGTATAATTTTCATCATCACAATATCAGTGAATATTACGTTTTTTGATTGTATTTTCTTGTAAGTGTTCCAAGTGCCTTGAATAAATATCTGATTTTCTGAACATGTTTTTTTCCTTTATATTTTTTTTTCACTTCATTAAATTCAATGCTTTACAAGTACGAGTATAACGAGTCATTAAAAATTTATTTAGAACAATACATAAAACAGTTAATTATTATTTTACTCTCAAAAAGTATTTCAGTGAGAAGAAACATTTCATTTGCTAAAATTTTATTTAAAATTATTGTATTGCATACAAAATTTATAATCTTTCACATTTTTTTGATTTTTTGCAAAAATAACTGCAGTCACGTGATTCTTTGATTAAAAATGGTACTCGCGTTTTATTAAGAATAATAATAATAATCATACATTCAACGAAGGATATATGCGAAGGGTCTGCTAGTAAACTAATAGACTCATTTATTTATTATTTTTAAAATTCATTTTACTTTATTATTATTCATAGTTATTCTATGAAAATATTTAAATTGATTGAGAAATATTATTTAAAATAAATACATCTTATTGAACTTCAAAAGGCAATCGACGTCCTAAAGCTAGACTGAGGTTATCAACAAAGCGACGTAATTGCAGAAAAATTTATTTAAATCGGTAAGTTTTCATTATTCGCGATTGTTTTTTATAAATATTTGCGCCAATTATAAATAGCTAAATTTGGTTATGTATAATATAACTAACTGAATTATACTTTGAATTCCATATCATTTCATGTTTGACATTTATCAATTTGATAGTGTTTGTTCTTTCAACATAAATAATTTCGGTTTCTAAAGTATTTATACAATAATTATCTTATAATATTGTTCATAATTTTTATTTTATAAGAAATATATTCATGATAACGCTTTCGAAATTAGACTTCGTGTATAACAAATCTAAACAAAATCTTGTAAATGAGTTTATCTACATCATTGTATTTTCCTCATCAACCAATTCAGCTATTTCATGCAATATCTTAAAAAAATGTAACATATTTATCGGTTACTTTTAATTACATATAATCTACAAATCGAGTAGCTGACTATTAAAATTATGAAATTATTAATTTACAACAGGAATAAATACTTCATCAACATTTTTTTGATAGTACGAATTTCTGGCAGTATGACTTTTGATTGATAGTTCTTCTATCAGTAAACATTTTATTGATTTTGAAATAAATAAAAGATGGATATAAGATGATTATGAAAAAGCTTTTTATTCATCATTCGGTAAATGATAGTAACTAGAATCTGATTCTTTATCAATGAATTACTTTTAATGTGTTGTAATTTTTTCCATCGTTCTACTTTAATAGTACACTTTTGTATACCACATTCAGTCAAATCTTCATTATTACATATATCTATAAATCCTTTTTAAAATTATGTACGGTTAATTTCGAGTGCTTGCTGTGTTAAAGTATGTCTTATGATCTAATGAAACTATCTCTCACATTGACATATTTAACATTCATGAATGAGTGATGAATTGTTTTGTCTCTTTGATAAAACTCAAATCTTGATTATCAAAAAATTATGCATCATCATGTTCACTTATCTACTTGTAAGTATAATAATTTTTTGTCTTTTTTAGTGATAAATTTTTAGCAACGTACTCTGGCTGGATTTCTATAAAAAGACATTCCATAACAATGTTTCTTTAATTTATTTTATCATTAATTCATAACAGCTGATCTTTCTTTTCAATTTCAATATAATTAATAATTCATGACATTCTCAATTTCAATTTTTTTCAATACTCGAAATGACTTTTAGCGATAGCAGCTAGTAATCTCTAATCAATGTCGCTATAATCGATAACGGTTTGAATTTTACGCTTATTATTTTATGTCTATGAAGGAGTTGAAATAAAAGAAGATGTATACGTAGAAATAATAGCACTAAAAGTAGCTGTTACATTTGTCATAAGTATATTTTGACATAACAAGTTCCTTGGCAATATAATAAATTAATCTTTTTTTAACTTAATAGCCATATTGATCCGTATTCAAACTCCTTACTAAATCACGTAATAAACTAGTAGAATTCTTTAACATTTTTTCAACAAGACTCAAACTTGTATTAGATATTGTTCGATGACATCTTTTTGTACAAATACGTCTATAGCTAATGTCCTTCTCAGTGGCGTAAACTCCAATGAATATGATCTGAAAAGCATTGAAAGCTATTAGATACTTGACTAACATTTACTTTTTCTTGACTTTTTATAAGAAAACTTTAATTGTTTCTGCCTATTTCGAGTTTTTTCAAGGATCAAGGCTATCTAGCAATGTTTGATCCGATTTTGTACATCGAAGTTCAAATTACTTTCGAGCTACCATTATCAAGTCAAAAAGGACCTGATTTTTTAATAAGAGAAATAAATCAAAGATCTAAATAAATTATATTGATGTCACATATAACTTTTGCATTGAATTATCAATCAATTAATTGATAAAAGTGCTAAACATGAAAATGATTTTTATTGGATCGGCTGATTACGGTATTATTTTTAGGAAAATAATACCGCTAATGTATACATATTAAGTAGTATGACATGTAATAAATATTAACTTATAAACACTGGTGAATTATTTATAAATACTTTACTAAGTGATAAATGATATCGTATCTTTCATAAAGGAGTTAATCATTGGATGAACTGGTAGTAGAAAAATAATAACTATATAAAGCTTAGCACGTGCTCTGTCTATAAAGAATATTATTTATAAATAATATGCCCTTCAATATATAGTCACTATTAATGATTAATATTTTTACAATACCTTCAATATTATGCTGAACAGCTAATGAAAAAAATTACATTCGGAAGTTCCTGTTTAATGCAATCTCTGAATAGATCTAGAAATCTTATATTCATGAATACAATTTTTAATAAATCATTATTTGACTGAGTTAAATGAGTGATTTCAATGGTTCCAGTAATAACTATGATTCATAGTAAAACTAGCTTGATAATTTATAGAAAGTGTATAAAAAATGATTACAAATACTATACTTCGTATAGAAAAATTTGAACATTTATTTATATTGATAATTCAATTGGGAACATAATTATAAAGTCTTCGCAAGAACAGCGATAATAATATTTTAATTGAAATAAGAAATCGGCGCCGAATTTGAATGAATTTATTAGCGAAATCATAACTTTTCAAATATTCTAACATCGTTCAATTTTTTATCTAGCCCGTTATGAGCACTGCGACGTTTTTTTGTTTAAAATATTTTATAACAATTCATCTTTCAATTTTGCTGTAGATGGAGTTAGTACTTCGTATATTTTTGTATTGATGAATCCAAGTTATACTTTTCATTTTCTGAAATAATATATTCCATTAGAAATATAGTATGATTATCAAATGGGGCTGATGTGTAACATGTAACTACAGTTGAAAAGTATTTTTTTGTAGTTATTAACGTGATAGCAATACTAATTAACATTTTGAAATTTTGACGAAGAGTTAACAAAAAAATTAAATTGGTGAATGAATCTTAAGATTCAATTGAAACCAATAAAAACTATTAACGCTATATTAACTATTTCTCAAAATTATACAATTTTTCAATAGTATATCGTTTTTCTCGATCGAAAAAACATATATGTGTATATATTTTTGGTAAATTCTATATATTTCATACATATTTCATGCATACGTCTCTTATGTAAAAATCAATTCCCATATATTCTCAGCAAATTCTGTATATTTCGATTATTTTTTTCCTTGTGTGGGCTCATCGCAATTTTTGAGCTCCAGCGTGATTTCTTCAAAGAAAATATTGATGTTTCGTTGAAGGAGGCAAATTTGAAAACGAAAAAAAGTGTTTACGCATCTAAAATTAATACTATAATAAAATTAACATTTTTTTGACTTATTTCTAAGTTTGAATCGTTAGTTATAGGGTTGATACTACCCCGTGTGTCGTTCCAAGCTGACAAGTAAGGGATATCTTCGAAACGTTAACAATATTAATTTTTGTGATCCATATGTCATTTATACCTGTTAAGTTAAATACGTATTTTATGCTCATAAATGTGAGGGAAAATATAGCATAACTTGCACGAATTATGATAAACTTTTTTCAGATTGAAAAAAAAATTAGGAGATCAAAAATCATCTGCAAGAAATAGTACATCAGTAAGTTCAAGTTTTGATGATGAAGAACATAAGAATAGGGGTGAGTTTTTAGAAAACATTTTTCGTAATGACGCAGTAGTAGAAGGAATTGACAATGTAGAAAAGTTGCATCGAAGGCACTATACGAGAAAGTACAATCTTTCAGGATCCTATGAATAGAGGTATAAATAAACATACTAGCGAAGATGAATTATTTTTTAATAATGCAGCATTAGAAGAAATTGAACGTATTGAAATTGATAATGTAGATGGATGCGTCGAAGAAACTGCAGCACAGAATGAAACTATGGAAGTTCTTTCTAACATAGTTGTAAATAAACATAGTGAAGATGGTAATGAAAGTGAATCTAATTTGAAAAGCATTGAAGAATCATCAAATGATTTTCCTGATTCAGTAGATCCTTCTGAAAGGTGCATAATTAACATTTCACATTTTATAAATGAAATCAAAAAGGTATTCAGCCCAGATTTTCATCAAACAGACAAATGTTCCAGTAATAATATTCAATTCATTGGAATAAAGCGTTTTGGGCTAAGACAACAGTTTCATTTTTTTTGCGATTTTTGTCATGATACTTTTCACATCTCCTCAGAACCCAAACCAGAAAATAATGAATTCATGGATGTGAATACATGTGCAGTGGCAGGGACAAAATCATCTGGTACAGACTACAGCGAGTTAGAAGAAGCAGCTTTAAACTGGCTAGCAGTTCTTTTAACATCAAAAATCAAGCGTAATTGAGTTTCGAACTCATTTATATTAAGGTACTCCATGCTTTCTACTATAGATCACGTCTCTGGGTCAAATTTCTGACGGATGAAAATTTAAAATACATTCTCAGCTGTTGGAGGCAACATTAAACACGCTCGTTTGCAAGCTCTTATAAAGTCACCAACTCGAGTCTGACGGGTGAAGTTGGGAACATAATACAGCGCGTCTTTAACCGATATTTGATTATCACCGCCAAAGACTGGTGCTTGATCAGTCTCGGTCTTCATAACTCGGCGATGGAGTGAAGTCATTACGTCTTCACTCTGTTGACTTGCATCTGCCGCTTGTTCTTCTTCCATCGCCTCCTCTCGTCTTGACAGATAATATTCTTTATTTGCTACGATTTCTTATGCGTGTTCTATTACGGCCTGCGCGTGAGATTCACGTTCCTCGATTTCTTTTATTTTTTCACCGAAAGCTTTTTCTTCAGCCTCGTTCAAGGCTTTCTGAGCTCTGACTTGTTCTACTAACTGAATATACGCGGCTTTTATTTCTTTTAATTGGGTAGCTTTATCTTGATAATTCATTTTCATCTGTTAAGTCATGATTGCTATCTCGGCTTTAGAGAGCGACTCCGTACTCTCGTGTGTATTCGTAGCTTGATCGCGCTCCATATTTTGATCAGAAAGACTTTAAATAACGAAAAAAAAAAAATTGTTTTTTTTTTAACGCGTTTAACGCCTTTTTGTTTTAATGGAATTATTATACAAAAGCAGTCTGTAAAAACCAGCGCTAACAATTACAAATAGACAACCCCTCATGTTCACCAAATAACAATTATTCTCAAGATGTGTAGTATAGGCTATACTGTACTATAATGATATTGAAGGGGAATGATTCTATCCTGAAATTGAAATCCAAAAATAATTGAAAAGTTTCATTTAGGCAACCATATCGCTATCAGATTAGTTAATGGACATTTTTCATGCATAAAGCATGTTTATAACACATCATCCTGTAACGATATGGATTAGAAATTGGAAGGGACAAACTTTTATTTATTATTATGCCAAATTTACCAAATGTAAGGGTAGAAAGCAAAAACATAACTTTTGGATTTACGAAAAATGAAGATACTTAGTTGTTACAAAAAAAACAGAACAGATATTTCTCGTTTTCTTATAAGTTTATTTAAGTGTAGGACAAAATTACTCTTTTTGGCAGCTAATTTGCAAGAATAGTCTGAGCCATAGATTCTTGAATAATTCCTTTCTCTAGTAAATTTTGAATTTTAACTTTTAAGTCTGCCTCATGGACAGTGGTTACAAAATTAGATTGGACGTTAGCCGCTGATAGAGTATTGTCCTTGATATAATCTTCGTACAGTTTAGCCATTATTTTCACTTAATAACATTTAAATTTAGTAATCTAAGAGTTGTACAGTTGTACAACATCGAATGAAGTATTGGTAAAACTGTATGGTAAACACTACTAAAAAAATCAACGTTATCTACAAATGAATCCCTATTCAATCTTATGACATTCATTCTGATAGAATCAAAACGGCGTTGAATAATCATTTCATTCATATTTCATTATTATTATTATTATTATTATGAATTTCGTAGTATATATTTTTTTATTCTGTTGCATTGTATTTATAAATGTGCTTTATTTGGGATTGATTTAAGTAATTCTAAGTTGGCCCTAATGAGTAATCCCTAATCAATGCCTTACTTTGTCATGAAGTTCGAAAAATTAATGAGGTTATTATTAGTAAGTCATTGGGCAAAACAAAATGGGGAAAATCTTAAGCTGTCCCTATAAACCTTAATAACATTGGGCATAAGTTAGGAATGCCTACTATAGGCTGATCTAAATAATTCCCAATAGGGGCCCAATGAAACTTTAGGCATGCCCAAGATAAATTCTACTCGGGATTCATTTTAATAGAATCGTTTAAAATCAGATAAAATTATAAACAGCGTAATTAACTGAAAAATTTCTGTAGCATCTTATGAGACACGGTTTAATAGTTTTTTATAGGAATAGTTAACATGGTGACGAAATTCTCTACTAATAAGTCCTTATTCAATCTGAAAGCATTTTTTCTCATAGAATAGTATATAATCGGTCGGAAAATCAAACAGCGTCTTCAACTAATAAATTCTTGTAGGATCTAATGAGAAACCACCTAATAGTTTTTTATAAATTCATTCAGAAATTGAAAAATATTATTTGCTTATTGCTTTTTCTAAAGTCCTATCTTATTTTTTCTTGCAAAATCTTATCGCATAGGATAGAAGAAAAAGTTATTACTTTTACCAATAGATTCTTATTGCATCTTGTAATATTTGTCTGATACATTCTTATAAAACTTATTCAGAAATAACAAAATATTATATACCTATAATTTCCCATTTAAACTTATCATATTATCCTAATTCATTCTTACGTATACTCATAAAATCAACTGAAATTTTTTTGGTCTCATAAATTCTGATTGAATGGTTATAAGACTATTGCTAGTCTTCCGATAGACCTAATACACTCTTAGTCACTCTTATAAATTGTGTATCAGAATCTGTCGGAAATTATAAATTTTTTTTGGTTTGTTTCACCAGGGTCCCGTCGATCTTCGTGACTGCTTCCGTCAGTGAAATTCTGGTTCACTGTATGGCATTGCTGATGATTGATTATGAGTTAATTTAAACTCCTCTAACATACGGACTAACTTTTGTACGATTAAGAATGCCTGTGATTTCAGAGTCAATTGAATGTGCGGCTACTGAAAATCACGCAACTCTGGCATTCGACTGAGGCTCAGGAGGAAAATTGCACGTAAAACCTCTGAGAGAGTGATGGTAATTGACTGATTAACAACGAGTCAATTTTTATCAGTTAAAATAAATCAAAATTTAACTTGCAGATAATACAGATATTCATATATATATATATATATATCGAAATATATAATAATGTTCATAAAAAGATATCATTATTCACTTAAGTTTATTGACTTGAATAGATGATTTGTAGTTTGTATCAGTATTAAGTTCAATGAACGTTTTCACAAAAATGTTTCTTCAATTTTACAAGTTTTAAAGATTAATAACACAACTAAAGTTATCAATAAAGTTATTTCAAAAATAAATATTTCATTGTCTCTTTTCAATTCAACACATTCACTTTTCAGATTAATATTTCCACTCTTCAGTCACCAAAATTATTGTTATGTCCTGAGGTCCGTTTCGCCACCAAGCGAAGCTGAAGCATCGCCTCAAATGCGAGAAATTATTTAACAAGATTTAATGTGAGGAAAGGTGATGTCAAATAATTAGAACGACAGTTTGATGTTGATTGATCTTGTCTTATTGACGTCTCCCATTGTTCTGATTAATATAAATTTTATGTTGAACTCTACAGCTCTTTCATATCTCCACTTATTTACTTTTCTCACGCCTTAACTCTATATGATTCAGACTATTATCATTTATTTTTTTTTTGAATTATTGATTGAAGACCAGAACTGAAAATAACACTTATTTATTTGACTTAATCTAATCAAATCTATTTAAGTTTATAAACACTAAATGGCTGTTGAATATAACCGTAGATTTATTTTCTGAGTGACATTACAAATTAACATAAAATAATAACGTTAATAATTAATGTGTTCAATTATACTGCAATTATATTGGCATTTATATTTATATTTGAATGTGCGTGTAATTATTTCTCAAGTTGAAGAAAGGGCAGATCGAGTGGAATAGTACGACATTACGAATACTAAGGCACAAAGAAGTCCAATGGAGCCGGGTTCCCGTTTCCCGAACCCATAGTACGTCCCCCGACAACGTGACGTCGCTAGCAGTCCACTTCATAATGCGCCGATAATAGTAGATCAGCAGTCGTCGGCGGACTGCCGATGGGTACGGACGCAAGTAGGAATATATGTCGTTTTTGACGTAGAAAAAAAAAGAGTTTTTTTATGATTTTCAGGCACAAGTAAATAATCGTTGTAGCCGAAAATAGGTAAAATTAGAGATAATCTTTGAATTTTAACATTAAAAAATTTTTTTGCAAATACGATTGCATCCCAGTGAACACTGTTCTGTAAATTTTATGTCACCGTGACAGAACTGAAAGTCACGTGTTATATAAAATGTGAGTCACATGTAACTTACAATTTTCCACTCATAAACGTAAGAATGTGACGTAACATTGTTATGTTCTTGTTACATTTCAGAAAAATATAACTTTGATGTTACTTACAGATAAAAATATTGTCACATCCTCAGTAAACACTGTTATATTGTTGTAATATGCATGTAAGGTTACTAATATGACATACTTACATTGTAGTAATGGAACATGGAAGTATTGTAGATGCTACTACTTCCTACTCAACAATTGACAAGGTGACATCACTATGATATTAACGTGACATACTCGTTATATTGGACAAAAAAAATTGTTTAATGATTGATGTTGTTAATATAACAACAGTAGAACCTACAGTGCACTAGGGTCCCGTGCCGTATTTATATTATTATGATTAGCCCGCGCTATACATATAACTATTCATCTCGCTCGCCAGGGCTCATCACATGTGTTCTAATTAGGAGTGGGGTCACTCACGTGGCACCACCTCCGACTACAATTTTATTTCCTGCATCTCTTGGCTTCTGGACATCAGCTTGGCAACACGCTTACGAGACGACAGCTCTTTATTCTAGAACTTTGGAACTTCCTGGTTCATCTTGGCATATCTTTCTTGGATGTTGTTGGGGATTGAGTACCAACTATCCATCAAAAGCCTAATTCTACCACCTTTGGCAGGGTTCATCGATACAGCGCGAAAAGTATCACCGGAGAATGGTAGGAAGAGTATCATTATTAACCTACAATTTTCTTTTTGATGACCTTTTGGCGTCAGCGTCTCATGCCGACATGGCTAACATTCTAAATTAGTTATAATGTCTTCTGTTGCTCAAAGCTGAATCAATGTATTGTTCTTACTCACGTTTATTTAATTTGTCCTATACTCATGTACTGCATTTATTATGTTTTTATATATGGATTGATTGTGAATTGAGAAAGTACGCAAGCAGATATACTTTGTGAAAATTGAATATCAAAGTTAATATTCTTGTACCGTGGTTATTTGTTATTAATAAAAGGCCACAAAACATTACAAATCCCTCATCTGTTAACCATTCAGGCCAGGACTTCTTTCCACTGTTAAAATTTCTCCGTATCCCTACTTTTCAGTATGCCCTTTATCTCCTATGCGCATCAACATGCGCAGGATAATCAATTATGAGAAGGATCCAGAACGTAAAGCTAACCTCAATTTACATGCGTACATCGCATTTAAATTCAATTGAAAATGCGCCCCACGAATAAAAAATTTGATTGGCGAAGAATAAATTTAAGAGGGAGAAATAAAGATTAACAGATAAGGAATTATCCTGTTAACAGATGAGATAGTGTCACAGCAGAGAGAGTCACAGGTGAGGGGTTCTTCTGTCAATTATTCTTAATTCATTACATTTCTTCACCTTTTAAGTTGAATCTAATTTTTTATTGTAAATAAATTTATCTCCTACAGGAGGATTCGAACCTACGACCGCTCGCACGGATGCGAGTTGAACCTACGCCTTAACCCACTTGGCTATTCTAGTACTTGATTTGGAATGTTTTTACGGAATCCTAGATGCCGATTGTAGTGTCATAGTGTTCATAGCGTAGGTCCTTTTTATAGCGCATGTAATATATCGAGAAATTTTAAACAAAAAGAATAGGTTCCTATACATTTTACTAGGTTCGAAACATTGTTTTGGTGGAAGAAAAAATTACGCGTTGGAAAAACTCAAATATGTTGAATAGATCCCGTTTTTCATTGTTTATAATAAATTCAATTGTTATTAACGAAAAGGAATAGGTTCTGAGACATTTGAAACAGTTTTTGATTTTATTCTATTAAAGAAAAAATTTCGTGTTGGATGAACCTAAATATATCGGATAGATCCCGTTTTCTATTGTTTGTAACAAATTCAAATGTTATTAACAAAAAGAAATAGCTTTCTAGATATGTTCTATGGTTCGTAACTTTATGCTTGTTGAAGGGGAAAAACTCAAATATGCTGAAAAAATTTTGTTTTCTATTGTTTATAACAAATTTAATTGTTATAAACAAAACAAGTGAATTTCTATGCTTTCCACATGGATTGTAACTTTATTTTACCAAAAGAAAGAGAAACGCGTTGAAAAAGCTTCAGTCATATAAATAGACTATTCTAAAATAGCATCTTAAGTGTTCTAGTTTGGCACAGTGGTCAAGGTTCAAAGTCTACGGTCAAAAATGTTCCAGGATCGAGTCTACGAAAGTTTCAGTGATTTCCTCAAAAGTTATTTTCATACATTTTCAACTGATGTTTGTTTTATGCGAAATAGAAGAGAAAAAATCATAAATATATATCTATTGAAACTTCAGTATGTTTAAATTACATGAATTTGCTATGACTGGGATCGAATCTGGCTTGGCGAAGCGATAATCTGGTGCTCTAACCACCGAACTACCACGCTGACGCATTCGGTATCAATGCTTGTTAATCCTAAGTTTCAGGCTTGAGTACAGAAAGCTAGCCAACGAAGTGCCAGAACATGCTGCTAATTGTTTAAAACAATTACGATTTTTTTTTAATTTAAAAAAAAAACCTACAATTATTGAACTGCGTTGAAAAGCGATTAGTGACTCCGTTCAAACATTTTGTTGCTCTTTGGCTGTTAATTTTAAGAAGAATAAAAAAAATTATCAATATCATTTCTTTTAACTGGTAGCATGTTTATATTGCAATAATATATATTTTAAATAAAAAAAAAAGAAACAAAATTTCTCTCAGAACTGGAATAGAACCCGGTTTGGCAAAACGAAAGTCTGGTACTCTGACCACAGAGCTACCACGTATACGCTTTTCTTATTTATATTTATTAATCATAAGTTGCAGGCTTGGGTAAAAAGAGTGGGAATTATCCTTGCCGGCGAAGTGCCGGAACTCCCTGCAGATTGTTATTATTGTCTTTTATTATTCATAATCATAATATTGAAATTGCAATTTTATGCAATCGTATTCACAAAAAAACTTCTCAATGTTAAAATTCAAAGATTATCTCTAATTTTACCTATTTTCGGCTACAACGATTACTTACTTGTGCCTGAAAATCATAAAAAAACTCTTTTTTTTTCTACGTCAAAAACGACATATATTCCTACTTGCGTCCGTACCCATCGGCAGTCCGCCGACGACTGCTGATCTACTATTATCGGCGCATTATGAAGTGGACTGCTAGCGACGTCACGTTGTCGGGGGACGTACTATGGGTTCGGAAAACCGGAATCCGGCTCTTTTGGACTTCTCCGTGCCTTAGTATTTTTTGATTTTATCCACTTGTATTGATTCTAGCTCCATCTATATTCTTGCTGTCGATAAAGTAGTTTTTATATGATAAGTGAAGTACCAACATAAACATATTAACAACAAATTCAAACAAAACGCATTGTTTATAAAAAATCTTTTTTTTTTCAATTATTCGAAATTTGTACAAATCCATAATTTATCAGTCGATTGAATTGAATTGTTAAATCATTTCAGTTTCATTTTTTCTCAAATATTTCTTTTTAATATTATTAATTACATTAATCCGTACACTATTTTTCATATTCAAATGGGACGTTTACAAAACAAACTTTAATAAAATGAGATACAAAAACTTCATTTAAAAAACCATAAAAATTCCATGAAAACTTCAAGTCAACTACGAGACACTTTCTCGAAAAGAAAAAAAAAATACGAGAACTTATTGAGAATTTCAAAGGAGAAAATTTTTTTTAAATCGTAATAAAATGATTAAGATCACACAGCTTTAATCTACGTAGCTCATCATTCGTTTAACATAAAATTTTAGTGTCTGAGAAATTTTATAAACATATAAATAATAAATATTTTTTCAATCAAATTACAAAATATGAATTCTTATAATTAAGAAGTAGATAATTATGTCAAAAATTCAAGGTTTTTTAAATCATTATAAAAAACTTCTTCAAAACCCCAATAAAATTTTTAAGTCTAATTTTTTAAATGAATTTTGAAAAATTCATAAAAACTTTTAAGAAGCTAAAAAACAAACAAAAGTTGTATGAACTTTATGAAAACTTCAACTAAACTTTTAGAAAAAAAGAACTTCATAAAACTTCAATAAGTAACGGTGTCTTTAATAATACTGATGCTAAAACAAATTCGAAATTCTAAGTAAGTGAAGAGTCCGGTCCAAAATACACCTCACGTATACGGTAAATCTCATCAAGAATCCTGCGACACAATGGACACCTTAATGCATTATCTTCAGCTTCATTAAGAGCTTCTAAAATTTTCATGCAGCTTTGGCATTAAACGGGATGGTTACGAGGCATGAACTTGTAAATAATGTCTTTTTCTATGCACGCCAAGCACCTGTCTCGTTCATGAGCTCTGCACACTAAAACAGAGTACATATTTATTACACATGACAATAGATCAATTAAAATTAACTAATTGTTAACAGTCATTATTTACGTACTGTTTATTCTTTCTCTATTTTCAATTAGAACATTACTCAATTGTAGTTCTTCTAAAATATTATTATTTCCATTCCAGTTGAAATCTGGAAGAATCCTATTCTCATGAACGAACTCAACAAGTTCAAATTCTACATTCATAGTAACATTATTAAAAATCTTTAACGATCTCCTCAATCAATTTCGAACTTATTTACAGGGAAGTATGAACGTCAAATGCGTTTTGATCAATTCTTTGCTATAATTCTCGTAGTTTGGTCTTCTTTGGCCAATATAAAATCATAGATGTAGGAACATGTCGTTCTTTTCGTAAGTTATAAACGTCCTCGTGAGATTTTTCCAACCATTCAAGAAATAGTTTACTTAATTTCCAAATATCTTGATCTTCTTGTAAATCGGCATCTACTTTTTTCCAATGTAAATGTTTTGGTAAATGCCTTTATGTCATTGTAGAACGGAAAGTTATTAACACCCACTGTGTTTATCCATTGTTTACTAAATCTGTAGGTATGTTTTCACATAGATCTAGAAAAGCCTCTTCAATTCTATCTGACGGCAATAGACTTAAGCACATAAATTTCTTTATCAAAATCATGTAGTTTGCCAAATCAATACTAATTCCATCAATACTTCTGGCGTAATTAAGCAGAATCTGTGAAAAAAAATGATCATTTAATATTATTAGAAGTTTTATTTTAAATTATTGAATTCGAATTTTAAATGTTAAATAAATTTTTTTCTCAAATGTGATCTGTGATTTTCGATGATTTATTTGTGAATGGAAAGTAATAAAGGAAGGAGGATTCCAAAAAAAAGCTGAATAAATTGACAAATATGTTATACAAATATATATATACCGCACAATGAGAAGTGAAGGATTCACGAATACTACTTGCATTAAAAATGGTTGTTAGTGGATGATACATTGTGTTATCAAAATTGTAATAAACACAATCAATTGTTATGTTAGCTTAAGTAAATTTCTCCCATGTATTTTGATTAATTGTTCATACGATCCATTACAATGTCTCTTGAGCATATTCCAAATGATTGGAAAGTTCTAAAAAATCAGATTTTATAGATGTGATGTAATTTTAACTATAAATGTGGTGGTGAAATTTTTAGACATTTCAATTTTACAAAAAAATTAAAATAAACATAAAGGGTAATTATTTTGATTTAGCAATAAAAATTTGAAAAAATACTTACATGATTTCTAAAGGCAATATTCGACATGACTAATTTACAAACATCTATTATTGAAGGAATGAATTTTGGCTACTGTCAACAAATAGGTCGGTTGAAAGATTTCCTCCTCTTCCCATTTTATTAATGACATTGAGATCGGTAAAAATGGCCACAGTTTTCTTGGAATGATTTGAAGAAGAGCTTAAAAATTCTTCAGTCATGTATTGACGTAAGAAAAAATCTGGCTATATTTTTGTCGTTGTAAAATAGTTTTAAATGTTGATAATGACTGAAGAAGAGGCAGATTAATATTGTTTCTTTTCCATCGAGTCATATGAGATTGCACACTTTTGAATGGTACCAAAGATGATGCATTTGAATTACTGTTTGGAATGAAAATGCTCTTTATTTTAAAAAAATTCTATAGGAAATAGTCAGAATTAATATTCAATAAATTATGAATTACTCACGACAAAGAAAGATCATTGTACATGGTTTTGATTCCGGTTAATCTTAATTCGCAAGATCGACGGGAATTCTGACGAAACTTTTTCTTCAATTCTAAATTAACGTCCATTGGATGGTTATGCGATGTGATCAGAATGCAATTATTATTTGTAATTTTGCATTGACCTTTGCAGCGTTCTGTAATATAGCGTGTGCATCTAAAACAACTGAAAAAAAACCAAAAAAAAATTATTATGCTTGTTATTCATTCTTTTTTTCGTTTGATATCATGATTATTACATCTAGAAACTACAAAGAACTAATGAAAACAACAGTATTCACAATCACGAACATATTTAACCAATCGAATATCAGTATTCTACAAAAAGGGCACGCGAATCAGTTCAAAATAAGCATACAATATATCAAAGAACAAAAGCTAGAAATGAGACGTGATTGAAACAGTACAAAAAATTACTATCGAAAGTTATTTTTTACTGTCTCAGGAATTTTTAATGAACTAAGATTAATAGCAAGAACATTTTTATTTATATTTGATTAGAAACTACTTATTAAATATGACCAATTTTTTTTTAATGACTGTAGGAATATCTATGCGTTCTCATTGTCTCATGTACGTTCCGATAATCAGAGATATTCGCCATAGTCTTCGGTCAGGCTAATTTCATCACCATTGAGAGTTATGATGAAGACTTCATGTTTTTATTCATCTTTTGGTCATAACTCACTCCAGTTTTGACCATCCACAATCGTATAATAGATACATAGGAGCATAAGAAAATCATTGATAAAACTCAAAGTTCGTTCAAGTTCAAGCATAGCTCACTTTGTCATACAGGCAGACCACCTATTTGATTGTAAGAACATAAGTTAATATGTTAGAACACACAATATAACGTTGGAACATATTTTTGTTCATGAGAACATAATTTGCAACGTTATAATGCATGTTAAAATATCAGAACATAAATACAATCGTTAGAACGCATTCCCCATTGTCGGAACATTAATTGGAACATCGGAACCCATATTTGACACTTTAAACATAAATAAGTTTGTTGGAACATACTTTTAATAATTAGAACATGAGTTAGAACGTTTGAACACACGATCTAACGTTAAAACATATTTTTGTTCATAGCAACATAATTTGCAACATTATAATGCATATTGAAACAGTAGAACATACATAAGATCGTTGGAACATATGTTCAATCATTAAAAAATTAATTAGAACTATCAATTGTATGATTCAACGTTAAATCATTTGGACAAACATTAAAACATGAATAAGATCTTTCAAACATATGTGTTATGGTCAAAATATATCTGTGAACGTCAATACACATACTTTCTTATTGAATCATAAGTAAAATCGTTGATATACATACAAAAACATTATTCTTTTTTTATCATGATAACGTGATGCATTTATCACAAAATAAATAAAAATCGTAATTAATTCTTAGTAAAATTACTAATTATTAATTAAGAATTTTCAATCATCAATTTATCCATTACTTTCTTTTTTTTTTCTTAAGGGGTAGAAGACTACCCCCTCATGGAGTCAGGTGCCTTTTTGAATGTCCCACTTTCCCCTGTGCTGAGCCACGGGGCCATTGTGGTGGGTCTGGTTTTACAGTAAAGGCGGTCGTCAAGTCTTAGGACTGCAGGTTCTCCCAGGTTCTCAGGTTGCCTCGATTCCCTTATTAGCCTCGAACAGCCCCCGTTCATTCCATGGTGTTCAGTTTTTGAATCGAATTGAATCGTTATCTTTTGCCTCCGGAGATTCCGCCAGGCCTCGTGGCCCCCCGGTTCCCTCACCATCAGCTTGACGAAATTTATATAGGCCCGGTGTGTCAACCTTAGAGGCCGTCCACCAGCTCGCTACAAGGAATCGTCCTTTGCCTCTGGAGATTCCGCCGGTTGCCTCAAGGGTCCTGGTTTCCTTAACATCGGCTAAAATAACGAGAGAGAGAGAGTGAGGAATTTTGGGGTCCACCTGGCAGTCCTTTTACTTAGGTGAAGCTGTATATACAACGGGGTGAGTCTGGTTCCTCTAAGGGCATCGTAGCGGCAATAGTACTTTGTACTATTCAGTCATCAGCACGATAGCTTACACTTTTGACTGCTCCCTGGCGAGGCCTTCTGCTCACCATCTGAAAATAAGTTCTCCCAGTAATAATCCTGGGGTCGCTTTTAACATGGTCAGCCCACTGGTGAAATTCTTTTTTTAAATTCTCTTTCCACACTGCCCTGAAGTCGGTTCGCGGAACAATGAGCCGGGAGAATGTAGCCATACCAGAAGCTTCCTTGGCTGCTTGGTCGACTAATTCATTGTATCTAGTTCCAACATGTGCTGGCGACCAAAAGAATTTAATCTGTATTCCGAGATTCAGCAGTTTTAATAGTTCATATCTTATTCTGATAATTGCTACATTATGCCTATCTGATTCTGCAAGATCAGCTAGAGCTATTGAAACACTCATGGAGTCACTAAAAATATTGAAGGCTGTGTCTCTACAACCTGCAAGTCCTGAAAGGGTTGTTTCGATGGCCATTGCTTCTGCCGTGGAGACAGACGCGTATCTACATGTCTTAAATTGATAACACACCCCACGTGCTACATCGAGATTAGCATACCCAAGAAACTTGTTATCTTTACTCTTAGAGCCATCTGTAAATCAACAGTTGCCTTTATCTAACCTGGACTTAAAAATCTTACAGAATTCTGCTTCTGGTCTTGGATATTTTTGAATTTTTCCACCTTCCACGAAGGAAACATCTGCTTGAACCTGAAAGGTTTTATATGAGAACTGATACCAATACGGTTTGTTTGACGACGGTATGTACTGTCGTACCAAGGTCATCTGAGGGAAACAGTTAATCAACAGGGGTGTTTCATCTGGGAACTCTCTAACAGGATTATTGCGATTCTCCACTAGTCTTTCAAGAGTAAGCATTAATGCCTGCGAGTAATTAGACACCAAACGAGTTATAAAGTTTATGCATAGATACTCAAACCTCAAATCCAGAGAAGGCTCCTTGCCCTCCGCTAGTAAAATATTAATTGGCGTAGATGTTCTATACCCTAACGCTTTGCGGATTGCACGATATTGAATTCTATTCAGTTTCATCTTTATTCTATCTGACAATGAGTGAAATAAAAATGCTCCATATTCTATCCTGGATCAAACCAGCGTCTTGTAGAGACGGGGCAATACTGTAGGGTCTGCTCCCATCCATGCTATACTTAAGTAATTAATTATAGAGAGAGGCTTCACATATTTACTTCTTATCGACTCAACCTGGTGATCCCACGATAGAGTCGACTCAAAGAGAATTCCCAAGAACTTGACCACTTCAGATGATTTGACACCTTTTCCATCAATCTTCACCTCCCACTCCATACGTCTAATATTTTTATCCTGACTAAAAACACACATTTGACATTTCTTCGGTGAGATTGTCGCCAACGTCATAGAGAAACTCAGATATATCAATCAGGGCACTACCTATTGATGTGATAGCTAAGTCAGGCAATTCACTGCTTAAGAAGAAGGCAATGTCATCTGCAAATTGTACCAATCTGCACTTATTGCTTACAACCTACTCCTGTTTGTGTATATACAATGCGGATAATATCGGGCTAAGTACACCGCCTTGAGTGAGGCCCCTCTGTGCCACCCTCCGAATATCTATACCCTGTTTTTGTTGCCCATATGTCAGGCATTTAAGTACTTCTCTACAAAACTTCTTACTATGCCCAGTCTTTTCACATTTCCAATATTGCCTGATTGATGCCACGTAAGGAATCACCTCTAGCTTGGCCTTATAATAATAAACAGCACTGGGCAAACTTTGATTCCTTTGTGTGATGCACATCGTTTGAGTCTCCACCCACTTGTTCTTGTCTCCATTTTTACCTCTTCTTTTGAGTCTAAAAGCGTCTACCACTCTGAGGATTTTGCACGTTTAATTCTGCTATAAAGTCTTCTTTTGTGATGTCTAGTGGTATACCACGTATGTTACCCTTTCGAAAGAGTTTTTCTCTCCGTATGTACGCTGTGAGGTTTTTGGCCCTGAACAGTGGGTTGGTAACCGGGTTGTCTGCCTCACTTCTTTCACGAAACCTGACAATCCACGTTTTCTTCGAGGCTCAATTTGATCATATTTAACACATATTTTATGCAACATTCGTCCCACCCTCAAAAGCATGAGAGGTCTTCTTTCTCTATCGTCAGTTTGACTTATATGGACTATGTAGGGTCCCTTATCAAACCTTTCATATGTTAGGCCACTGCTGTCATCTTTGACCACACAATTCATTTTGCTTGCATCTTGAGCGGTTTCAATATTATCTGGGCTCTCTTTTATCGCACTCTTTGTCTTGACTGGACCACTCTTCATCGTATCTTCAGCTTTAAGGTTCGCACTATGCTTAGTTTGTTTTTTTTTTCTTGGCATCAACTTCCACATGATCGGAGCTATCACTTTTGGCACTACCAGCCTACTCCTGAGCTCTTTCCCCTTTCTTATAAGTCCTTAGGTTCTTTCTTTTGTGGGGCCTTTGGGCCATTTTCTTTAAATTCTTGACCCACCCGGCAAAAAGATGTCTAAAAGATATCTTCACCCAGAGCTAAATATTTGAAAGAGTATCTGATAAGTATCCAAATGTCTTTGGAAGATATCTGTAAGATATCCATGAGATGTCTTATGCACCGTTTTTCGAAAGCAATAAGATATCTTTTTGCAGATGAAAAAAGACATCCAATTCAAAATCAATAAATGATTTGGGGATTACAAAAATATCAATTAAAACAACAATTGCAATAAATTGTAGACTAATTAAAAAGAAAAAAATGTAATTCGATTATTATTGTTTTATTATCAATGGTGGAAATTACTTTTGAGGTAATCACTGAAACTGTCGTAGACTTGATCCTGAAACCTTTGTGATCGTAGACTTGAACCTTGACCATTGTGCCAAACTAGAAAACTTGAGATGCTATTTTCGAATCGTCTATTTGTATGACTGAAGCTTTTTCAATGCGTTTTTTTTATCTTTCGGTAATATAAAGTTACAATCCATATAGACAGCATAGAAATTCACTTGTTTTGTTTATAACAATTGAATTCGTTATAAACAATAGAAATCAAAATCTTTTCAGCATATTTAAGTTTTTTCGACGCGGAATTCATTCCCCAAGCAGAATAACGTTACGAACCATGTACAATGTTTAAAAACCTATTTCTTTTTGTTAATAACATCTAAATTTGTTATAAACAATGGAAAACGGAATCTGTTCAACATATTTGAGTTTTTCGAACGCGTAATTTTTTCTTTTACTAAAATAATGTTTCGAACCAAGTAAAATTTATGGAGACCTATTTTTTTTGTTTAAAAATTCTGGGTGAACAACGTACGTTGACATACACGTGTATATAGTAACATACTGTAGTATATACAGATACATACATGTATCTGAGTATAGTCAGATAATCCCAAAATTGCGAGAAAACATCCGCAAAAATTTATACGGTTATAATCAAATTACCAACGTTGAACAGATATTGAATTGAGGTGATTTTTTATATATCTGAATTAAGAGATCTGAAAGATATCTTTTAAACGTCTGCAGAAGATATGTCTAGATTGGATTATCTTATAGACATCATTTTTTAGATATCTAATAGATACCTGGAAAAAGATATCTAATAGATGACTTTCAGATGCTGGTGCTATGTGGGGAGACATTGATCAATTATCATTTCATCTTAGATTAGGTTAGTTTATAACTGTACACGTATATTAAAACAAGCAATGGACTATAATTGCAATTTATATATCGGTTGAACAAAGTGATTCCAGCGGTACGAAACCGCTGGGAAAAAGGCCTAAAAAAAAATCTTAATTTATCTAATTTACAAACAAAATTGCTAACTGAAAAATCTGTAAAATCGATGGCGAGCGCTCTCTTTCACTATTCATCAGGTTGAAATTCGAAATCTCACATTTTTTAGTATATTACAATAAATTATTAATTTATAAAATATTTTTAGATATCTTCAAGTAGCTATTCACAAAACTTAGGTTAACATGGAGTACAGAATGCGACGTTGGCTTAAAGAAATACAACTACCTCGACCAGCTACATTGACAAAATACCAAGAGATTCTAAATAAACCTCAGTGGAAATTTTTAGTTGAAAATAGTCAAAATAATCAAACCATATATGTGTCAACAATAGAGTGTCGTGATGGTTTACATTTTACTGTATTCGTTAATACGACATTGTTACGATCTATAAAAACATCGCATTTGATGATGGGTGCCACGTTTAAAGTTGTACCGAAAATACCGAAAGCACAGCAATAATTTATGATTTTAGCATTTGTCAACAAGATTGTGAATAGATAAAAAAATTTTTACTTATGTTATCTTACGTTCTATTGATTAAGAAAAAGAAAAATCTATGAATGCATAACAAATTATCATGAACTAACGATGTTTCCTATTGATATTACGGGAACATCGATTCACTTTGATCATTCATTGTAAATTTCTTTTTCCTTTAATTAACATCTTAAATTTTCTCTTTAAATATGAGATACTATTTTGCAAATTTTTCGTTAAATATTAATTAATTATTGGTTGCAATGAAAATTTAGTAGTAAAACACAAAAAAAAACGAAAGGAGAACAAATAAGTGATTCAATTAAATGAAGACTTGTTATATACTTCATTAGGATTTAATATGATTTGATGTTATAAAAAATTTGAACATTTTTCTTAATTAATTAGTTCATTCTTGATGTGGAACTTCTTTACGCACTCCGTATATCTTAGCATACTGCACGCCTATTTTCTGTATCACAGTGTAGAAGCAAGAGAGAGCAGTGCGCGTGCACATTTTCTTTTTCTCTTTCTCTTATAGATATTGAATAGAATATGTATGTTCTTTAGTCGGTAGTTCATTTGCGAGTTTATTAGCTTTACGCGAACGGTAATTCTATTGCGTTTTAAATAATTTTATGAATTAATATTTTGTTCAATACATCAAATATTTTACATTTAAAGTCAATAAAATTGTAAATTAATTTTAAAGTTTATGTCATCATACGTTGCTACTAATTTTAGTAGAAGATTTCAATATTAATTTCGCATCCAAAGATGAACAACTCTTGGTAAACTTTCTACAAGACAAATTAGAACTACAAATAAATAATAACCGTAATAAACCAACTACAAGATATGGAACAACAATCGATGCTGTTTTTTCTAAATATCTGTCTAATTTCAATTCGAAAATCTATGTATCTTATTTCTCATATTACAAGCCTATTGTCTTGGTTTTACAATCAACTACAGTAATTACTTATGCATCCAATAATGAAAACGATGAATAAAAATAAAAGATCTATGCAAAAATATTAATTTACCAATGAAAAAATAAAATAAATTTAAATATCTGTAGAAAGTTAATATATGTATATGTATGTATTGTACATATATATTGTGACGTTATTTTTTTAGTAACGTCCCATTGTCGATAATTAATAATATTTAAAAAAAAAAAATATTAAAGGCGAATACTAGCCCAAGTAGTTGCTCTAGATAATTTTACTATAATTGTATCATATTTTCGGAACTTCCAGGAGCTATTAAAGATTTGTTCCTGTAGATTCTTTATTAATTATTATTTTTGTTAGTAATAAGTATGTTATTTTTGATATTGAGTATTTTGAATTGTAATGTACCAAAGCCTAGCAAGGTTGGAAGATCTAGTGGCTAGTTAGAGTATTATAAAAAGAATCAATAGGATGAGGAGGGGTTCGTGGAGGAGAAACAACGAATATTTGAGGAGTTGTGGAACCATTGTGAGAAGAAGTGGATCGGTAACGTGGAGTTGAGGGCCAAACGAAACGTGTCACCCGTTAGCTGGTCCACGCTAGGAGACGTTCTAGCCCTATGAGTCATCATCAGGTGATCAAGACCAGTCACATGGCACTCCAAAGAAAGAGATGAAGGTGTGGAATGGGCATTTTGTGGAGAAATTAGTGGAAGAATTAGTTATAAGTCTGCAGACCTTGTGGGGGAAGCCTGATCAACCTCGCCTCTAAGGAAGCACCTAGGTTAAGTCGCCCTTCCATAATGAAATCTAGGAGAGGCCACGTGGTGAGACTACAAATGGGAAAGTAAGTCCACAAATCAGAAAATAGAGAAGAGATTGAAGTGGGAATAAAGACTGAATGGAGTGCAGTTTTGGAATTTGAAGAGGAGAGTTGAACTTTCGACGTTGACGATTGATGTCGACAATTGAAGAGGAAGTTAGAATTTGGAGTCCGAAGAGTGAAGATGGCGAGTAATGTTGGAGGTTGAAGACGTGAGCAGTTCCAGAACGAAGCTGAGCGAAGATAGAGACATGGCAGACTACAGGGAGTTCCCTGATGCAGAGAGGAGGTTCCGAAGTATCGCAGAACGAGTCATGGCCGGTTCGGCGACACCTAAGTATCCTCTGCCGCTCCTGTAAGTCGTATTGAGTCTGATATTTGGGTAACTTTGGGTAGGTCTGCTACAGTTTAGAATTAAGATAATGTGAAGTAGGGGATCTTCCACCCTTGGTTCGCTCTCGTTAGTTAGTTAGTGATTGGATTCAGATTAGTAGATTATAATTTGTTTAGAGAGATATTAATGATTTTGCGTCGGGTTAGAGTTACTCATAGATTGAAGATTTGTATATTTAAGAACTGATTGGTCAAATTAAGATTTCATGATGTTTTAAGTTTTGTAAAGAGAGGTAATTGTTGAAGAAATTGTCGACCGTTCCAGAACTTACGTTAATTGTTAGTAAAATATTTTCTTTCTTTGATAATGCAGAATTGTTACAGGGTAATTTATGGTTTTTATTAATTGTATGAAAAGTAATAAGGTTGATTTTTGGTTAATAAACCACGAATTAATTAATAATTGGACATTGATTATTGAGGTAGAGAAGAACCTTCAACGCCATTGCGTTTGTTAATTTATAAATACTTTTGGGGGTTCAACCGAGACTTTTTGGCCAGCCCTGGCCCTCTCTCTAAAACCCACATAACTGTGCTCCAGGAGATCCCCTGTCAGGACCTTTCTACCAGCAGCATCTTAGTTTAAGTTAGTTTTAAGACTTGATTGAATCAGTTTTAGTATTTTGGAGTAGTATAAGGTTTGGTTTTTTGGATTAGGCTATTAGTTATAAGTTTTGTCTAGATTTAATTTTAGGAATTTTTAGATGTAAGTTTTGGCCAGTTTAGTTATTCTGGCAACAAAAATAACTTGGCACCCATTGGTAATTATGTTTTTAAGCGACCCAAGAATGTTAGCTGGTAAAATAGTGTCCTGGAGGAAGGTAATACTTAGTACACCTCCCCCAGTAGAAAAATATCGTCACAATATATATATATATATATATATATATACATACACATGGAGCGAAGGAAGTTTCACTTCAGTCGTGCGGTCATAAGCACACTCGTTTATTTTAATTAAAATTTTTACGAAAGAAATTTTTTTTCAGGCTATCTTGATTATGTGGAGCTTGATGGAAAGGAAAACCGCTGTAGCATACACTAAGTTACTACAACATTTCTGCATTGTTCTTGCACCACAAATAGATCTAGAAACAATCACTTCTGATTTGGAGGCAAGTCTGGCCTTAGCTATTAACATAAATTATCCTCGAGCTTCACATAGGCAATGTCTGTTTCACTATGTCTAGGTAATGTCTATACATCTAATCATTGAAGAAACAAGTTAATTACAAAATTCCTATTATTGTTTCCCTGTACTAATTTATTGATGTGATTTTACAGGCACTTATAAAAAAATTAGAAAGTCTTCGGCTACTACTTTTTCTCCAGCAATGCAGCTTGGAAATAGTGATTGTTACAAAATTTCTATCTTTACCCTTGCTTCTTGCTGAAAACATAGAAGGAGCTTTCGATTGGTTACGAAGAAATATTCCGCAATGTATGACAGCTATATTCCCGGAGTTTTTCGCAAATTATAATCGACAGTGGATAAGAAGATTACGTCTAGAACGTCTAAGCATTTTTTGGATGATTCACAGAACGATGAATTTTTGTGAATCATACAATCGAGTTTTACAACAAAAACTTGGTGCACACCCACAAATTTGGCAGATTACTGGTCAGTATTTTCCGTCATTTATTTGAATATGCTCGAATGCATTTAATTTACAATATTTATTAACTATTTTAGCACATCTAAATAAAATGCAACAGAATGCATTACTAGAATACAGAAGTGTAGTGATGGGTAATGTTATCAGACGTAAAATGGGAATGGAAAATGTTATTTACAATGATAAATTATTAAAACTGTAGAATATTTTCCGACTACGGTTGATAAGAATACCTCAATTCCTTGCATGTGCAAGCTATGATCTGAAATCGTTCGCGAATTAACAAATAGATGAATTAGAATCATTAACACAACTCATATCGTATGATAATACTAGTAGTTAATAAAATACATCTAGAAATACCTGTAATGAAGAATAAAAAAATTAGACCTTATTCTTTTACAAAATTTCAAATATTTGCGGTCTGACCGGATTTCCGAAATGTAATGGGTCCGATTTCGCAAATTGGAAATTTTGACATATCTCCATATTCAAGGCCTTTAGAGTCGAATGGTATGGTTTTTAAGAGGATTTCCGTGTGTGCACATGTATGTATGTATGTTCGGATTCAATTTTTGCCTCGTGTTTCTCGAGAACAAATAATGATATTAACATGGGACCAGTTTCATTCAATGCATAATTATGTAATTTAGACCTGATTAAATTTTGAGGGGAATCGGTAGAGTCGTTTTTCGTACCGATTGAAAAAATGTATAATTGTTATTATTATCATTCATACAGTTTTGATCTCATCGGAGGTGCAGAGGATAGAGTTCCCTGAAATGAAAAAAAAAAAAAAATTGTTTACAAAAAATAGGTCCGAACACTGTTCAGTCAACAGACTGACAGTTTTCCTAACCTCTCTGGTTAGGAGAGCCCCTTGAGTGAAGTTCTTTTGACACGGCACTATACAAAATTCCTTGAGTAGTGCCGTAGAAAAATTCTGAGTGCCCCTTAACTCTCCTTCAAATTTCTCCTCCACTAATTAGCATACGAGTTACTATCTAGTAACTTGAGGAGCCAATCAGCTGAGGAGACGTCACCATCTAGAGAGATCAAGAGCCAATCACAACGATCTGAGTGACCAATCAAATTTTGGGGGTGATAGTCCAACCTTTCTTTTTTGGACTTTCACCTGTTGTCGTTGATATCTCAAGGAGAGAGTACTTTGCTGAGTTCTAATTTTCTAATTTATCAAAAACCGAGAGTTTTTTGTTCATCTAACAATTCTTTTGAGTTCAATTAGCTTCGAAGAGACTAGTAGAGGAAACCTGAGTAGTTTACTAGTTATTGTAGTGTGATTTCTGTGACCAAAGAGTGACTGTTTATCGTGACGCCACAAAACACGTGGTTGAGAGTGAGACATTTCTTAAGAGCTAATTCTCTGAAACGAAGCGAGTGCAATAACTGAACTGTAAGACTGAGTTTGTGTAAAAAATAAATGAATTTAATTTTTTTTTCTAATTTCACTGAGTGATTATTATTGTTTTTGTAATTATTCCTCATTCCTCCTCACATTCCGGTATACGAGCTAACTATCTTTTTTTCGAGAAATTTTTCTGGGCTTCACGCCACAAACACACTTTGTCTGTACTTACATGACAACCTTCCCATTATTAATTATTTATAATAAATTCACATTGTTATAAACATTCTTGTTTATCTTGGGGGCAGAGCCCCTTAAAACGGACAAGAAAATAGTTTACAAAACTCCATAAATAGCAATAAAAAATATCTTTGGCACAGAATTTTACTCTAACAATCACAAAATGGATATGATTTTGTATTTTTTATGTAATGAAAACTGAAAAAATATTAAATGATCGATTTTTATAGAAATGAGAGTTTTTAATTGTTACTCGAATAGTGATGAATATTAACAACTACAAATGAATCTTATTATTGACAATAATTCAAGATAATTAATAAGCATTAAAAGCATATATGTTGATAATAGTAATAACCATGCTTAAACGATCCTATTGGGAAATACGAATTGAATGAGAAAATTGCATCGGAAATTTTCTATTGAATCCTATTTGAAATGTATATCCTATAGAAATCCATTTAATCCCATTCAATTGTTCCATAGATATACCGAATCCTTCTCAGTTTTTCTATAGGAATGAAGAAATTTTTAAAGGATTTTAATATGGACTTTATAATCCTATTGAATTTTCTTCTTTCCTTTTTAACTTTGCAATAGGATTGAACGTTATTCAATGGAATTTAAATACTATCGAAATTTCCTATTGAATTAAAGGTAAACCTATTAGAAGTTTTAATAGGACTGAAGAGGTATAATGAGAGGGGTTCTCGTCTATCCTACCATACCGACCGAGTGGCCCTGATCGGTAAGTTACCACCCAGGTAGGCAATTTACCGACTGTGAATAATGTTGCTGATTTTCCGCTAGATGGCGCTGTACTGGCCAACGGTCGGTAATTGTTGCCAATCTAGGTAGCACTGCTGTTGTGGCGGGTAAAACATTTAAATTTGAATTTTTAAAAATTTCTGGATTTAAATTGTAAAAAATTTTACCGATATTCTCGACCAGGTTGCGCTGTTGTAATGACGCGCGAAATGTTAATTTCAAGAATTTTAAAATTTTCATGATGCTAATGTTCAATTAAATGCATAAACCTTAATTTAAAGGAAAGGTTGAGTATTAAAATTAGATGTTTAATTGCAATTGTACAAATTTTTTTTTTTTAATTGGCAAAAACATATAATTAGATGACTTTTCACAATATTTTCTTAAAATATCCACTTCCTGCTCATTCAGTGTCGTGTGGAATCTTGAGAGGTCTTGTCTTCATTTGTTTCAATAAATTTGAAATTATTCCAATTTCCACCAATGTATCGAAGTAACAAGTTATTTTTCTTTATAATTTCGACCAAGGTGTTGTATCCAGTGTCGTGTTTCAATGCTTCAGTTAATCTTTTCGGCAGAAAAACTATAAATTCATCATCCAGTATTGCAATGACTGCGTCACCATGGTTCGCTTTTACTCTTTTGAATCCTGTCACTCGATACTTTCTTTCAGTTTCTAATTCTGCCATTTTTTTCTTCGGCTTCTGAGTATTATTCGCAATACTGTCGATGTAATTCATTTTTGTATTGTATTTCATTTAACAATGTATTAAACTTGCGAGCGTAATTATTATTATTATGACTTTGTTTTCTCTCAATGGTGCACAACTAAGTGTGGATACGATGATTTCTACAGCAGAACTGACTTCAATATGTCTCGTCTATTTAATATATAATTCACACTCTATCGGTGAATTTTCGAAACACATTTCCTAACAACGCGATTTCTTCTGTCTTGTAAATCTTAGAATAATACGTCATATCATATCGGTTGAACCTCTCTGTTAGCTCTTCAGGGAAATGACGTAATTAAACATTTCGTTCGTTCATCTAAATCTAAATACATAATGAATGGAAATCAGATGAAGATTTTAAAATGGATCGACAATGTTACAATCATCATCTACCAAAAGACGATCAAGCTGATGACCCTATACCATTTGTTGAGAACTGTAAAATGTGTGATGAAGAATGAAATGTTTTGTAAAATGTGTTATAAACAAAATAAAACCAATTTTTTTCTTACGTAATTCATTCTATTTTATTCATATACTCAATTTTTTTTATTAATACAGGATTAATGATAATATTATATTTTCCTATTTGTAATCTAAATCTTCGTCTATCTCGAGCTGCTACTTCCCAACATCCTTGTCTGGTCGCTCTGTAAGCATGAGTCCATGTATGCATTACGTATATTTTCGGTTGAAGATTGAATCGAACATATTTTCGTTCCATAACAATAATTTTCTCAATTGTCCACTCAGAGGTTTGTATTCAACAATTCGATCATAAACGATTAAACAGTATGCAGATGTATTATCGGGTATCGATTTTGTAGATTCAAATTCGATTCGCGCATCCACAGGTCCAGATTTCAATGATTCATTTCGTTTTGAACAATCGATGACAATTAAAGGTGCTTTGCCAATAAATTGTTTTTTCGTGAGAATAGGTTCTGAATCTTTACCATAATATGATTCTTGGAAATTTTTGTACATATCATATAATAATGCGTATTGATTGTGAGCTATGTCAAGATTCAAGTTGCCATATGGATAACATTGTGAATTGAGAAGAAGTTCCACATCTCTCAAATTACAATGATCGAATTGACTGGAATCTTTTGTTGCATCATTTTTCCGTGCTGTATGGAATGCCAGTATAACATATCTCGGTTTCTCCAATTGTGTTGATGTTTTAACCATCCAGACGTTTTTCGTTGTTTTCGGTAACAATGGATATTCATAAGTTTCCTATGATCGAAAACTCACTGTTATTGGCGGATCCTTGGCAATATAATTTAATAATTGTATTTTTCTTGTATCCGACACTGTGATGTGAGGAATCATCCATTCAATTTTCATCAATGTAATTTTTTCTTCTGTACCAGCTGCAGTTTGTACTATTACATTTAGATCGGTGTTTGAACGTGTTAAAACAAGTTCATGCTTAGCATCGACAATAATGCGATGATAATCTTCAGCGAACCCCAATAGCATATTCAATGGTAATAAAATGTCAAAGTATCCTTTGTTATCCGTAAGCTTCTTATCATTGTCGATCCAACCTGTGCTATCTAAATAATTTAATTGACTTGGATTGAGTGATAAATATCCTCTAATGAAACTCGTAAGACCGACATTTTTATTACAATCAATCTTAATGCTATTCAATTTATATCGTATTTCTTCAAATAATATAGTGGAAGATAATATGCCTCTAATATAGAGGACTGTCCGGATAGCGTTATTGTGAACGCATCATCCATGACTGAAGAACTTTTCATTTATCTTTACTTTTTATAGGGCTTTTGAGATTATATTCCATACCAAGTCTCCAGATCCCTTTAACTTTTTCTCTCAGACATTTTAAACTTAGGTGTCCACAAATTTTTCGTTGAATAATCTTGATGCTTTATATGATTGTAAAGTATGCTACTAACATCAATTTATTTTCCACCTTCTGGCGGGGGCTTTAAATTTCAAAAACTATTAAAGTACATATACTTTATTTCCACGTTTTTTATACGCCACTTAGTAAGTTCCAGGTCCATCTTTATCATCGAGATTAATTATAGCTGATTCATTTATCTTGAATTTCCTTGGTAAATCATTTCTCATGAAAATACCATATTTTTGCATACTTTAAAATATCGATGTTACTCAATGCTCGATGTAGTAGCTCTATGCGTTTTTTTTTGGCCAATTCCAAGTACAATCCATATCCTCGTTTCAGGCGTTTGTGGTGTAGACCTCGTCCCAAAGCTATCGCTTCCGTCTTCTGATTATGACGTTTCGCTTAATCTAATTGGCTTTGAGCAGCTTTAGCATTATTGACTGCTTTCGCAATACCTGAAGCTCCACCAGCTAGGGCACCAATCGCACTCAAACTGGCGAATATCGGTATGAGTGGTAAAACACCACCAACTTTGGTGGGTACAGGTAATACTCGTGGAATCCTAACATTCTCTTTTCTACCAATCGTTTTTACTGCTTTTCGTGCAGCTATCAATGCCGATTTTATAGGATCGGTACCCGAATTTATCATCAACTTGGCCGAATCCACAATCTGTCTTAAAGGTTTTTTCTTCGAACCTGTTCCAACGTTTTCTTCTAGCTCATTCCGAATTTTGATTCAATTTTTATGATATTTGTAACTCCTAATGCAGCAGCTCTCTCACCGAGATTTGCGTTTTTAGCAAAAACTCTTTGCGAAGCTTTTTCAGCAAGCACTCTATCAGCAGCGTTCCTCACTTACACGTTTTCTCGATTTTCCGAGTATGCAATATCGTGCTCTTTACAAGCCGCGTCTAACGGATTAACACTAGGATCTTTACGTGCTAATCTTTTTTGTAATTTTGGACCAGGTCCGCAGTACTGATAACCGGGAATATGCAACTCAAATGGCAATTTATTGATGATTTAATTCACTAAGCCAGCTCCACGTCTGCACTCTATCATAACGTTGCCGAAACTGAAGCAACATCTATAAAAGTCACGAATTTATACTCTAGCTCGTCAGTTGTCGTCAAGATGAGGTTCGAGCAACAGAGAATGCAATTACCAGTAATAAATGTTATGCCACAAATTGTGAAAATTCAACGTCATAGCTATTTATTGCTAAGTAGCGTTCGTGGAGTAATATGTGGTCCTTTGGATTGCGGGAAAACAAATGCACTCTTGGCCCTTATTATTCGTCCGAATGGTTTACAATTTGAGAATATATATTCATATTCCAAATCTATACATCTACCAAAGTAGAAATTTTTAGAGAAATTACTCAAACCTGTTAGAGGAATGGGTTATTTTCCTTTCAATGAGCACGAAGAGGTTGTGAAACCTGATCAAGCGAAACCCAATTCAATAATGATCTCCGATGATGTAGCATGCAAGAAGCAAGATAATATACGTGCATATTTTTGTATGGGACGACACAGGGATGTAGATAGTTTTTATCGTTGTTAAACTTATACACGTATTCCTAAACATTCAGTGCGAAATAATACAAATTTTCTCGTGCTTTTCTGACAAGTTGATATGAATCTAAAGCATATTTATGATGATCACGTTGTTATGTCGGACATTTTCGCGTCTCAATTCATCTAAATATTAATTTTAACCTCATTTAAACATCAGCGAAACATGAACCCTCCTCGGTTCATCGCTCTGTTCCACATAAGAGAAATTCCCTAACTCCACAGTTTCCTCATTTCCAATGTCCTAAAATCTCGTTGCGACATCGATGTGGAAACTTGGTAGTTTTCCATTCTTGTCTTCAATTTACCCCTAAAATAGCCAGGGCCAACGCCTAACGTTGAACAGTATAAAAGCCGCCTCAAAACATTACTCGAGGCTCAATCAACTCAAGCAAACGGTAAAACGTAGGTCGATTGCCCGCGCACGTTAATCCGTCGCGTTATAAGTGATAGTCTTCAAGCATTTCTTCAGTTATCCTGAAGAAAAGTTCATTAACTTAAGTCTTTCAGGATCTGTTGAAATGTCTTCGAAATCAAATCGCGATTGGGTTCGCGTAAAGACTCAGTGTGTATCGGCTTGAAACCGATAATAGTTATAGTTATTATCTAATCATTTATTTTCTGGGGTTTTCACCCTCGACAAATTATATAAATCTTGTTTTACAAATCCGATTGTGTTCGGTAAATTATAATTACAAGAATGTGTTATTAAACAGTGTTTTACATTTAAATGAAAGTAAAATTAAAGTTATTAACTTGTACTCTTCAATTCAACGCTTATCCTTCTCTTCCATCTACGATTTCGAGCCTCTAAATTGATATCTCTCTCTCTCTCTCTCTCTCATTTGGCATCGAAATTCATATGACAACTAATTGTCAACCGTAAGGATAACTTGCATATCTAACACATATTCTTTCCCTTTCTTTTACTCAGGTGAAGAACCTCGAGCTGGACTGAGAACCAACAGACGAATCAAAGTATTTAGGAAACGATCCCACAATCATATTCGTTGATATTAGGACTAGTTCCAATATCTACAAAAACCCTCTGTTAGTTCGAGTCTCCGAAACCCTTTTGGCCGCTACCATACCGAATTTCATTATATTATAATTGTTTAGTTATTAATAATTAATTCGGATATACCAGCGTAAACACAGACATGTCATTTACAGAATTTCGAGATCTTTGCTCGAAATGTTGAAAGGATAAGTACGGATTTGTAGTTATCGACTAAGATAGTGAAATAAATTGTGGACGTTATAGGAAGGGATTTGATTGCTTCGTTAACATATAAATTAATCGACAAAAAAGAAACCAAGAACATTCGAGTAGAGATCATCAATGTGACAATATGAAGTCAACAAAAGTGCAGAGAAAAGCCGATATGTTGCATCAAATTGCTAAAGCTAGTGATGCAATACGGCGAAAACATAAAGCAATCAAACATGGACGAGAAAATACCGAACGAGCTATGGATGTAATGTTTAAACCCGTTGTGACTCCTCTGCAACAATTGGTAGTGAAAGCACTAATTAAAGAAGAGTGTGATGCAAGTATTGAAAAAGAAAAGCCAATTAGAGATGAGCCAATAAAAGAAGAACCCATGAGTTTTGAAGCAAATGCTGTTAGTTATAGCATGTACGGTGATATTATGACTGATAATGAGTCTTCTGCATCTACTCAGAGTATGCCAATGAGCGAAGCCCGTCGAAGTACGCCAATCAGAGTAATATCAGCAGTTCCGTATTTTAAAAAATTCGATTCTAAACGCCAAGTCAAAGAATTGGACACAAGATTTTGTGTGAGAAAATTAGAAAACCGTTTAATGCTTGGTAATGCCGAAGTGAGATTTGATGATAAATTCATTTATATTGGCAATAACAAATATCAAAGCACCTCTGGGCTTTTGGAATTATTATTTATGGAATCGCCCGATCAAACAATCACAACACAGAGTGATGAGAAAACTTATGGGCAAATTTTAGAAAGTACCCATGCATATCACAAGCATTCTCTTCCTGATAAAAGTCTCAGAGAAGATAAATATTCAAAAAAGTATCGAAATATTATAGGCAAATATTTACCGAAAAGTGGAGAAGGTTTGCCCCGATATATGACAAATCATAATCGACCATTAGATTACGTTTATTGGGATGTTCCAAATGAACTTGTCCATCGATTGCGACTACTTGTTTCATCACGCGCAGCAGGAAATTTCAGCCATAATAATGAAATAATATCTATAATCGAAGAATTACGTGAAGCTGAACTTTATATTAATTCAATGCTGATCGGAGAAAACTCATTGATTAATTCGCTTTTAATGAAAGAGGATGAGTGTTGATATTTTCGGACGTTAATTGACGAAAGATATACAAAAAAGTGCCATCCAAAGTCCACCTGGCATTGGATTTAAATTAACAATTGACAATCAGTATGATATAAATAATAAAAGATTATGCAACCTTGCTGAGTCAGAAGTTCCGAATGATGCTGTATCATTGGAGGTTGTTGAGAAAAAAATTGTACTTTTAAAAAAATTTATCGAAATAGAATAAAGTCTTTTGAAAGAATTGATTTTAGATTCAAAGAAATCAATTGAAAGCAATATTAAAAAAATTTAAGACTCTTGATGCTCAAGTTGAACAGCATATAGAATCTTCCCGAAAATATCGATAAATTTTACGAGAAGAATTAAATAAAACAGTTGAACTTCATGAATCAGATCGATTGCGTGCATTAAAAAGAGCAAATCGTAAACAAGCTTAAGTGATATAAACGTCGGAAGAGAATATACAAAAGTTCCTTGCTCAGAACTCAGCAGCAGCAGCAGCAACATGAACATGGAAAAAAGACAAATTACAGAAGAACTACATAGACCGGTCAGAAGAAATTACCAACGACGCCGTGTGGATATATGCGGTCTAGATGAAACATAGCAAGCCGATCTCGCCGATATGTCAGCATATAAATCCTAGAATAATGGATATCAATATTTGCTGACGGCTATTGATAATTTTTCAAAGTATGCTTGGGCTGTACCAATTAAAACGAAGAATGGTAAAGATGTCACTGCTGCAATGATGACAATTTCAAAAGAAAAAAGAGTACCTAAAAATTTACATGTCGCCCGGAGAAAGAAGTTTGATAATAAAGATTTTGAAGAACTCATGAAGCAATATAATATCAAGATGTATTCAACATTCAGCAATCTAAAAGCATCAATTTGTGAACGATTTAATCGCAAGTTAAAAAATAAAATGTGGAAAGAATTTACTTTTTGTGGAAATTACAAATGGATTGACATTTTACCGAAATTACTATCATCTTATAACAATACTAAACATCGCACCATTCAAATAAAACCTGTCGATGTGACTCCAGCTAATGCAAAAGAATTACTCGAAACAGTCTACAAAAAGTTCAAAGTTATGGAAAAGAGGAATAAATTCAAAATTGGTGACAAAGTTCGCATAAGTAAATATAAATATATATTTGAGAAAGGTTATACTCCTAACTGGACAACTGGAATCTTTACTGTAAGCAAAGTAGAGAATACTCATCCTGTAACATATAAATTGACTGATTATCAAAATCAGCTAATGGAAGGTGGGTTTTACGAGGAAGAATTAACTCGAGTGCAATATCCTGACATATATTTAGTAGAAAAAATATTACAAAAACGTGGCAATCGAGTCTATGTAAAGTGGTTGAGATTTGGCAAGGGATACAATAGTTGGATTAATAAATCGGATTTATAATGGCTCAACGCAACAATTCGATGGCTGAACAATTTGAATATGTAGAACAAATGGCGAAAAAAATGTACGTTGATGCTAAAAAATTGCCATGCTATACAGATGATAAAGCTGCCAATGTGAAATGGACACCAGTATCTGACAAAGAACGACAACAAATTAATGAAGAAAAGAAAGTAATTGAACATCTCGATAAAATAAATAATCGGATGCTAAAAAAGATACAAAAGAAATGGAGAATTGCAATATGACTTATAAAAAAAATATTTATTTATAACAAAAATATAAAAATTTATTTATAAAAATACAAAATTGTAACATTTTCTTAATAAAAAAATTATAAATGAATTGCTTTTTATTCCTGATACCCCCACGGAAGCGTATCTGTTGAATCGTAGATCAATTGACGTTTATCATCATTCCAACTTAAAGCTAATTTCTGTTGTACAATGGTATGAACATCATGTTTTACGCTTCTTATTAAATACTGCTTCTTAACAATATCGACATGATCATTCAAACACCGTTTGAAATCATCCAACGTGATAGTTCGCTTCGTTGACTTTTTTAATCCTTTAGCTTTCTTCTTTTCGTTCTTATTTTCTTCTTCTTTTTCTCCCCTTTCTTTCTTATCAGCATCTAAAAGCTTAAATGAATATAGCTTCGCACGAAGCCCAACAAATTCTGTCATGATTGCACCATTGTTCTCGTCTTTCATAAGACCGAGAACTTTTCTGTTCATTAAAGGAATTCCGGAGATGTTGTTAGGTGGATAGTTGGATGTGTCCAATTTGTGAATATCACGTTTGATGATTTCATATACATCAGGTACTGTAAAATGATATATAAGACTGTCGGTATCGGTATACAGAAGTTTCGAAGCATTATTTGAAAAATTTCTCTTAACATAATTATAATGGAAATCATATAAAAAGGTTTTTTAAAAATCTAAAATCGCAAAACCTATGTAAATTGGCTTATTAAGATAAAATTTAAGTCGTCTCATTTCTATTACGACCATATCTTTGTCAAAAATGGTAACACTATAGAAATTCGGTTTTGAGATGAGAGCTCTAGCTCCATATCGGCTATTCTATAGAGTGACTAGTTTGACATCTTTGTACTTCCTCACATTCTCCATAGTCTTACCGAATACAGTGTTGTTCATAAGTTTATAAAAATTTTTTTCGAAATCATTTTTTGCATTTTTGCGATATTCTGTGTTTTTATCTATATACGGTTTAAGCCATTGAAACTGTTTAAATTCTCATACTCGATGAATTTTCGAACACTTTACACCTAATTCTAAACACTGCTTGAGATTTTGATAGTGAATTACATATCTGGGCTTTGGATACAGAATTGTAGCGAATTTAGATTGTTTGCGGTTCGGTGGAATGAAATGCTCTGGGCACAAGGGCAAATCTTTGTGAAGACCATGGAGTTTTTTCGAATACTCCAAGTCAACTTCAACAATATATCCGATATCATCATCACCACTAAAAAGATCTTTAACAGTGATTTGCTCTTGTACCCATGCAAAGGAACTCTTGGGTAATGGGATGCTCATTGCAGCACCATATAAATTATTTACATCAAAATACATGAGATATGACTCCTCTCTGCTCTGATCATACGCGTCTCCCATGTATCGATTATTAGCTGCAGCATAACGATTTCAGCATTGTGATATGCCGCCTCGGATGTCTTTCTCAATGAATAATACCATTTCTGGATCTGTCGAAAGCTCAAGCTTAACATGTGTAAGTTTCAACATTGCGTCAAAAGCAAGCCCCGGAGCAGTGTAGTAACGGAGAGGATCTAAATCGTATTTTTTTGGCAGCTATGTCGGAAGTTATTAAAAACATCGGCAAGTAGGAGTACATCTGTTTTAAGGTATAAATCGGAGTATCCACCGAGTGTTTTAATCGCACATTCATCCCAAACTTTCAGAGCATGATTATAATCTTTATTAAACACATTTCCATCATTAAGTTTGGAATAAAATTGCTCTCTTGCTGGTAAATAAACAACATCTAACTTTTCCATTGAATCGATATATTCATATGGGAATACGCCTTTTCTTGTTACCAACTCGAATTGTTCGGGATCTGGATAATAAGATTTTGTAATTTGTTTATCATCATTGTCGAGATATGAAGCTAATTTTTCAATACTAGAGGCCATGAATCTAAATGAATTGATAAATCTAAGGGAAAGTTTGTATTATCAACTGATTTTGTGAATAAAATGTAACGGTCTTTGTCAATAAGTAATAGAGTTATTGATCCTTCAAATGCTGTAGCTAGAGATTTGATGATAAAGTGAGAATCGTACCCGGATAAATTGTGAAAAATGACCGGAATCATGTGAGATTGCTGATAATTCAAATTGCAAGAGTTATGGGCTGGACCTCGATATTTGCCCGTAAAATGACAATGATCATAGCGTTTATCATTGAGAGAATGAATTTTTTTCCCGCATATATGGCAGATATTTGATTGATAGCGCTTTCTTTCTTCGTTATTCAGTGGTGTCATTGGAAGAGGGCGTTTTAAATAACTATCTACTTCAGTTGCAATATTCTTTAACTCTTCCATAAACCATTGAATGCACGTCGATGATCGATTTAATTTGAATCGTGATAAATTATTATTATACGTACAATGGAGGTAAAAAGCTACAATGTGTGGGACATGCTTTTGCGTCTCATCTTCTTGCGGCTCTAAAGTACACTCAAGATCGGCGTATACTGCAAATGCTACAGGGTCTTTACATTTAAAATTTCTAAAAGTAATAATCTGATTTTCTTTTCTCTGAGGAAACTCTATTCGAACTTTATTCATTTTGTAACAATCAAGTTTGTGATTTTCATATGTTTTTTGCAATCTGAAGTGATTCAAACATCGATCGCACAGTAATGATTTACATTTTGTTTGTTTTATTTGATATCCCACTAGACGTGATAGATTTCTGATCAAAGCAAAATGGGAAATAGGATGAAAATTTTTGTCATCCATCTGTATCTCTGCATCAACAGCAAGGAGATGAATGGTTGGTATGTCTGATTTAAAATTATTACTTAAATATACAGGTATTACTACACTCTTTTCGGATTCTTTATCGATAAAATTAGACTCAATACCGCACACGTTGATGGCCAAATTATTCATAGCTTCGAAACGTGGAATGTCTTTTAATGCAATAGGAAAGCGTATACCTTCATACTTTAATTTTTTGTTGATACACTTGTATAAAAATGTTCTTTCGGGATAAGCTACTCCATAAAGATGTAAAGCTGCAGTAATGCACCACAAAAAACAGTATTTATCAAAGTTTTCGATATTGAGAACCGCAAGTTTATTTTGAACAACCAGAAGTAACTTGACATATGTTGATAAACCTCCCTTCAGTGACACATATCGAGAAATTTTGATCGTTAGATTGATGATTTCATTCAAACTCCACCCACTGTCTTTGTGATTAAAGTCTTCGAGTTTTCTGAACAATAGTTCAATTACGTTATCATCGAACCAGTCATTGGACTCTTTACTCGGTAAAATCTCGACACTTTTTGTTTGAAACGATCTCACTTCCACAATTGCTTGGGTTTTTTTTATATTTTCTAATTTACACAACAGGGTTGTAGTCACTTTCAAGTTCCTTTCTCGTTAAAGTATTTGTTTAAATTGCTCAATCACCAAAACTTTTGCATCACTCAAAAATGTTCGGATGTCCGTATGTCTTAGATTTAATACACATGCTTCTTAGCTATCAATAGAGGCGTGATATTTGATAAGTCCATTTCACATTATGAAGTGCATGCTCATCAGCCATACGCTCCTGCAACATTCAACAACAATGATGAAATACGCATCTCAGTCCAACATCAAGATTTGTGTTCACTTCCGAGTAAAAGTTCTCTACACATCACTGGAAAATTTGTCACGCTTAATGGCCAGCCTGTCGCAGCTTCATCAAAACTTAGAAATATAGTTTTATGCTATTTATTTGACAAAATTCGATATAAACTTAATAGCGTAGAAATTAATCGCAACAAAAATGTCGGCCTCACAAGTCTCATAAAAGGCAACTTATCTTTCCCGCCTGGACAGAAAAATTCTTTGTATAATGCCGGCTGGTTAGATGATGAACTGTTGTACGATGATGAGGAAAATTTTGACGTTTTTATTTTATTGAAGATTCTATTAGGAGTTGCTGAAGATGATCAACGAATTCTCGTCAATGTAAAACACAAATTAGTATTGACATGTGCAAATACAGATCTAAATGCTATGATACAAGCTCCAGCTGATGCAAATGAAAAAATTTCCCTGATAAGAATTGAATGGACAATTCCTTACATCACGGTCTCAGATATTAGAAAAGTAAATTTATTGAATTTTATTTCAAAAGATCCGGCAATAACATTAAGTTTCAGATCATGGGAATTGTATGAATATCCATTGCTTCCAAGGATAACAAAACATCTGTGGGTTGTAAAGACATCAACACAACTCGAAAAATCTAGATATGTTATACTTGCATTTCAAACGGCACGTAGAAATGACGCTACAAAGGATGCGTGTAAATTTCATCACTGCAATTTGAGAGATGTCAAATTATTTCTCAATTCCCAGTCTTATCCATACGGCAACATGAATCTCGACATAACTCACAATTAGTATGCACTGTTATATGACATGTACAAAGATTTTCAAGTATCATACTACGGCAAAGAAGCTGAGCCATTACTCTTGAAGAAGCAATTCTTGGATACATCACCTTTAATCGTAATTGATTGCTCAAAGCAAAACGAATCTTTGAAATCCGGACCTGTTGATGTTCGACTGGAATTCGAATAAACAAAATAATTTCCTGCTGATATATCTGCTTATTGTCAAATTATTCATGATCGCATCATAGAATATAAGCCATTGAATGGACAAGTACAAAAATTGATGTAACATCGAGAGGAAGAAGCTGCTGGAGAGATTTTTAAAAAACTTATTCCTAAATTAATCAATGTAATCGAAAAATAAAATAAACCTTTTTTTATAGAAATTTTCATTTATTTTCTCCTTGACATTGTTTTTTAGAAGGATTTTCTATGACATCATCTGACGTATAATGTTCTTCGCATCGTAAATAATTAATAAATCTTTGATCTTTTTGTAGTTGTGTTGGTAATTTTGACCAAACTCCGCAAATTTCAGAATTTTCAAATTGTAGTGTAAAATTTGCATCGAGATAAGCAATGTCAATTGGTAACATTTTCCGTAAACTCTGCAGTTGATGAAACAGCTGTAATGATTTCTCTTCTGATGAACTCCAATGACACTTGAACCACTCTTTCATGCGTCGTACATTTTCATGTGTGCATCCAAATTTCTTATTTAATTCATTATTTTCCAGATAATTTATGTAATGCCTTTTTCCTACATCAATTATAGGTTTATTGACAAAAGTACTTAGTCACTCTACTTTATCTGCCCCTAACATGTAGATGTAAATTGTATCTTGTAAAAGTCCAGTTAGTACGATTTTCAGGTATTCATACTCATTGCTGCCAGAATCCTAAGGTATCGAATGGCTTTGCCCCCAAAAATCTTTACTCGAAAAAAGAATCACTTTATTATAACTATCGAGAGGGGGTTTGAATGTAAGTAAATAATCAAATGTTAGATCATTTAGTGATAGTATTGCAATTTCTTTTGCTATAAACTGCTTATCATGCGTATAGAATCCTTTAACACCTACAATAACTTCCATTTTGTACACTTTAGAATAGTACAAATAAAAATGACAAAAGAACTTTCAGGACTGAAGGAAATTTTTTTAGGCCTCGACTCTTATATCATAAATCCCCATTCCAAGAGCATGCGCAAACAAGTTAAAACTTGTTTATGACATCATCAAACTACGCAGTTGCAAGTCTAAATTTGTTTATGATGTCATTGAACTACGCAGTTGCAAGTCTAAACTTGTTTATGACATCGAACAACTGCCCAAAAGATGATGCGATAAAACAGGTTTGTGGCATCATTACGCAGTCTAAACTTGGCGATGACGTCATTAAGGAGAGATGATGCAATAAAACCGGTTCGTGGCATTATTATGCTGTCTATGACGTTATCTACGCATAACAAAATTTCGTGGAATTGTTTGTAAGCAATGTAAACTTGTATATGACGTCGTTGCGCAGTAACAGTTGAGTATCGATAAGTCAGCAAAATAAAGAAATTCTACAAGAAATAAAGATATTCTACAAAAAAGTACAAAAATCCCACAATTATCGACTGCAGGTAAAAACAGAGATACTGACCGCTAGTAATTTGGCGGTAACTCGGTTGATAAATCAGAGCAGCCAGCAGTCGGTAATTTTGCACGGACTCAAACCAATTTGGCACGGACACAAACTTCAATCTGTTTTATCGGGGGGGGGGGGCACTACTAGTATATCTACTCAACATGTAGACGTGAACTAACAACAATTTCTACAAAATCCTTCAACTGTAAGTAAAGATCCCAAACGTTATTTTCATGGAGAATTAAAGGGCCTAATGTTAACGATAAATAACGAGTCAAGGATAGCATTTCCGATGAATACATTATCAGTCACTTCTCTTGAATATGTTTATGCAATATTTCTGGTGGTTCGTTTTTTGTCATTTCGTAATCAAACTCTCTAATTCTATCATCGATTTTATTAAGAGTAAATAATTTTTCTATTTTTATAAAATGATGTAATATCAGTCCTAGATCGTATTGGCAAATACCTTCTAATATGTCATGCATGACGTCTACGCTTAAATTGTTTGTAATATGAAAACCTGGCGAACAATAAAATATACATTCTTCTAAAATACCTGTTTTTTTTGGATCATTGATAGTGATGTCAAGTTTATAATTTTCCATGGTTCGAATAGAACATTTTTGGCCATCTAAAACGGAATCCATTTCATTTTTTGGTAATTGACAAAACCGACAAAATACTAAAGCATTAAAACTTCCTGGAAAACCCAACAAGGAACGTAATCCGAGATTGTCCCTTCAAATTAGAGCCAGTTCAAAATTAATTGTAACTTCTTTGTTACCAACATTAACTTTTATTCCAGTCTTTTCTAAATACGTGAGCTCATCAATAACTTATAAAAATATAATTTCATTCCTAAAAACTACTCTATCTAAAGAATTGAACAAAATAAATAAAAAAATATTTTCCACTTTTGAAACTATCGCAGGATGTAAACAAGGGATAGATCGATAAACTGCACCGGATTTTGACATTCCTTTATGGACACCAAGAGGGTTATTATTTTCGAAGTCATCAAAATACATAAATAATGGAAACAGAATTTTGTCGTTAAAGTTTGCACTAATTTCTTTCCATAATTGACCTTGTATAAAATTAGAAATCACATCGTTATTATCCTGACTGTCTTTTATATTATTAATAATTTGATTGAAAATTCCTGGGATTTCAAAAAATGATTTAAAAACATCGCGAATTGGAATAAATTGAACAGTCATTGAAATTAATTTTATCACTTGAACATTATTTTCACGTCGAAATTCTTGTCGTTGACCTACCACATATTCTTTTGGTGGGATATAAGTATTAAGTGATTGAAATGTGTTAAGACAATTTCATTCTGTTGACAAATTTTTGAATGATAATGAGTTTTGTTAAAATATAGTTTGAACATCGTTACAAATAGTTGAATCGTTACACGATTGCATGCGTTGCATGACTTCATGCTGTGGATTATGTATCATGTTACTGAAGACATTGTCAATATTATTAATTATTCGTTGAGCCCTCGAACGACAAACATCCGTAAAACTATAAAGTCATTAGTTGATGATTGAGGTAAACGACTATTATTTTGAGATGTGCTAGCTTCGAAGATATTGTGATGATGATCAACAGAACTGGAAGAATCATTAAGATTTCCGGAATTATGAAGAGTTCGATCGTTAAAAGATGTATTTATATTAGATATTACATCAGAGTGGTTTGATAATTCTTGTAAACTTTCCTGTGGTTCTCTGTAATGTTTCAGTCGAAGATGTTTTCGAAGGGAATCGAATAAAGAAAATCTCCGTAAACATGTTCGATCACCACATTCATAACCATTAAAAGGTCGATGAGAACTTTTGATGTGGCTTAAATAATATTTTGCGCTCGGGTAGCTTACATTACATTTCCGACACGTCAGCATTGTTAAGACAATTCGAAAATCAGATTGAATAAGTAAAGGAGACAATATTGAACTTAGCTCAATAAAATTCGAAATAAAGGAATTCTAACAATAGAATTAAATTCTTGATTGAATTATATATAATTAGAAAAGAACAAACGAAATCATTTTTAACACTCAGTATATTATAAATTATAAATTAAAATAAGCTTGACGTATTTAATACATTGAATAAATACTCAGATAATGTTAACTATTCTTGATATTTGATGTTAGCTCAAAGAACTCAAATAAATAACCTACATGACCAACTCATAGAATAATAACACAGCAAAATATTTTATATCACTCGATACAATGGAAAAATAGATATCAATTAATAATCAATCATGAATACTTATTATATTAATATAGTAATATCACGCTTCTTTGGAACACATTGTTCAAGCTATTACTAAAGTAAAATATATTAATTGTCAAATATATTTGACGTAAGTTTGAAAAGGAAAAATAGCAACCCTCTATGAATATAAAACACACAATACTACAAAAATATTATCTGAGTGTAAATGGAAATAATATTACATCATAAGTATTAATTGTTATTATCACGGCTTAAGAAAAAACTAATCTCACCATTAAGCACGTTTAGAGACTTATTGGAAACAGCACTATCTGCACTGCAAACCCTAGAGTATTTTTTCCATGTTAATTTAACACACTACACACTTTATAAGCATGTAAATGTGATTAAATGTGTTAAATTATTACATGTTAAAAATAAACCATGTTAAAATAATGCGGATAAGAATTTATGTAAGTAAAAGTGACTCATATGCAGTGTTAAATATTTTCACACGCTGCAAAAATCGTAACGTTGTATTGCTCCACGCTTTAACCGTGTAAAAATCAAACAACTTGTGTCATTTCATACATTTTACTAAATTAACGCACATAAAAAGATAACACATCAAATTTAAAGGAAAATTTTGACAAATAATTAATTACGTTAAATAAGTTATCATTTTTTTTTGTTTTAATGATGAGAAAGAATCATACAAAAAAACCTATACCTAATTAGCCATAAAATTCTTTTCTTTCATGATTTAGTAAACATACGTAATTATGAAATTGGGTTTTAACATCAATTAATGGATGCGGAAATCAAATTATCATAAGCTACAATATTTTGTAGATTTGAGGTAGATTTTTTGTAAACAGTATGCGTTTAGTTCATTATCAAAAAATAATGTATATAAATACCAATACACAAAATAAATATTATCAGATATGACGAAAATTTCTTTGATTTGACCGAATAGTGGTGAACGATCATCATTTGATTCTAAAAGTATTATAGAATTTGGTTTAAATTCTGTAACATACATTTCAACTTCAGGTGAACGTAATAATACAAAATTTTGTCGACTTTTTTTCGGTATAAAAGAGTGAAATAAATAATCATTTGGTAAATTGTTCAATAGGACTGTAACACCAGCATAAATTTTATGACCTTGGTATAAATATTTTGTACTAGTACCGGGGAATGATGCTAAGTTACTACATAATGTGGCTTGATGCCTGTAGACAACAGGTACTATTGATTTAAAGTAAGCATATGCATTTTCATACCGAAAGCACGATTGTTGACGTATTCGGCCTAATAATCGAATAAACCTTGGTATATGAAGTAAAAAATGCATTCTAGGAATTATACAATTTGGGTATAAAACATTGAAGTTTCTTATGTAAAGTTCGATCATAAGAGCAAATAAATCTATTGAAGTTTCTCTTATTTCAAATGCTAAACATACATTCAATATCTATCTAATTATTTGATGTATTCTTTTAAACATTTATTACAATAAAACTATTGTATAATAAAATTGGATCATAGTTTAATAGGAATAGTCTTTTTTAAAATTGTACAGTTTACATACAGGTATACGATAAAGTGCAAGCTCGTTCAAATAAATATATTTCGTTCGATAATTAATTAATCATTGATGTTTATTGTAGTAATGTGTTATGTCCAAAGATATTTATTAATTAATTTGAAAAATTAATGAATTGGATTGGTAGCGGCCAAAAGGCTAAACGAGTGATTTTGGACTATCAGGGCTTTTCTCTTTTAACATATATAATACTAGAAGAATTTGTTATAAGGAATTGTCGCAATAAAGTTTTACCTTACGAGAACCTACGCCTCAATGAGTAGAATAATGCAATGATATGAATTATTTTTTTATACTTACCGTACAGCAGTATCGGCTTGAAGTGTATATATATATATTTAAATGAATCTGCTCAGCAACTTCAGCTGATGATCGAACGAAGGCAATCGATGTCGGTTTGACAGGAAGTGGATTTAAGCAAGGTAAATAGAGGTGCTTCCTCAAGAAGACGTTGACGCACTAAATACTCTTACATTCACTTCACTTTAATTTCCAAAACCCGAGATACAATTGCACAAAAATTACAGGTTGTGAATAGAAAATAAAACTCAATAAGAGATTTATTATTTTGTTATGAGTCGTTTTGGAAGGCGTCTCAGTACACACATAAACCGAGAGGATTCTACGTTAGACTTTAAACAGGTCCTAAAGGCCAGAGTAGACTATACTTCGTTAGGATAACTGTTGAAGATCTTAATAAAATTCTCTACTTACTAACGCGACGTGGTCAGCGAGCGCGGGGCAATCAAACTTGCGTTTCACCGTCTAGGTTGCCGATGTACCAGAGTGATGATTCGTGACGGTTTTTATAGCAATTAATTGGCCTGTAGATTGAGGACATGATGGGGAAATGTAGGACAGCAATGAAAAACTACCCAGTTTCCAAATCAGTGTCACAATGAGTTTTTAAGACACTGAAAATGAGGAAACTGTGAAGTTTTGAAATTGCTCTTATGTGGAACAGAGTGTTGAATCGGGGAGGATTCATATTTTGCTTATACTTGAATACTGTCCAAATAAATAATCCAATAAATTTGGACACGAAAATGTCGGACATAACAAATGTCATCGAAGAAATAAATTGATTATTATGAACTTGAATATAAGTATATACTTGTTTGTAAACGTAAAGAGTAATACGTATATAATGTATTCGAAACACACGTATTAAGTGTGTCAAAGTAACGCGTTCTTGGCGTATTATAATTTAATACATTTCAAACGCGTAAAAAATGACTACACGATTTTACACGCGTTTCGCATGTTAAAATCACACACTTGGATTTGCAGTGTGCAGGTAAACTTATATCAAATCCACTATTTTGAATGAAACGCCACAACGTTATGGATCTTTGTGAATATTTAGCATCTAATGCGAAGATCATTTTAAAACATACGTCAATGGCGTGAAGAGACGGATCAACTTTAAATAGAATTCCATCAATCACAACATAATCAGCTTCTATAGCGTGCAATGGTCCGACGAAAATTGGCAGAGGTTGTAGCGTCAATCTTGCTCCATGAAGTTCTTCTAGTCTTCTTTGAAGAGCTGGATTGATGACGTTCACTGTCTATAACCCATTATATAATTGTGGGATCATAAATACATATGAAATGAAGGTCATATTGTACATTATATTATGTTGTTATCAATTTTACCTCAACATGTAATATAAAATCTTCTCTTTGTTCAAAAATAGATATCCCATTTCTTGCTTCAATCGGTTCTCTATTATTTGTTCGTCTTGTGGATGGTTTAATCAAGTATGTCAATAACCAAATGATTAGTGTATCTTTGTTGTCTAGAAAAAAAATTAACGATGTAAAAAATCAAAATCTTTGACAATTTGGGCCACTTTAAAATATTTTATTCACGAATTAATGATGTTTCCAACATGTGTACATAAGCGCTGTCTTGAGGATTTGTGATTTTTTCAGAATTTTTAAGACGTGTGATTAAATGTCTTCTGATAGTTTCGAATCTATCAAAAAGTATATTTTCTTTATTTGGGTAAAGAAAATTAAAATCCCCACACAACTAGAATGAATCACACAGTATATTATATTATTATGGGTGACGCCACCAAATATCCGATGACAAAATAACCGCGTCGGAATAACCACGTGACAATATAACCGTAACAAAATAACCACGAATGTTGCATTCCTTTAATTAATTAGCCTCTTCTAACTATTATGAACTCTCAGAAATTGATAAAAATTTAAAATGTTATTTTTAATTCAGCTTTTTTTCCATGTACATACTAATATTACAACTATGCAATAATATCTGGCTATTTCATCTTATGATAATATTTTCATGAAATATCAATCAATTTCAAACGATTTAAATTGAATTCGAATTTTAAGAATCAATTCATGTTAGCATCTGTTGATAAACCCAATAACCATTAGCGCCATTTTATATAGTTTTTCTTTTTTCGTGGATAGTAGTACACCCCAATTCGTGGCTTTCAGGCAGAACCAACTTTCAACTAGCTCAAATAGTTTTTTTTTAGGGAAATTTTATCGGGGATTTTTTGTTTGGAATATTTAATCGGGGATTTTCTATCGGGGATATTTTGTCGGGGGATTTTAAGACTTGGAACCGGTTATTACATTGCAGTTATTCTATCTCGGTTGTTTTGTCGCGCGGTCATTTTGTCCGCGGTGATTCCGACGCGGTTATTCGGTCGTCGGATATTCTGTTACGGAACCTTATTATGAATATAAATTCGACTAAGACATTTGAAAATGTTTCAAATAAAAATACATACACTGAGAAAAAAATTGAGCTAAATGAATGAATTTTTTATTTAATCAAAGAAAGAAACTTCGAGTATTCTCAAGAGAATATGTTATTCGATTCAATAATATTTATTATCAAAAACACATTTTGTCATTTGATTCAATGTTACAACAAGTTTGAAAACAAATAACATTTTATTCACTATTCGTGAGAATTTTCATCTGTACTAACGTCATGGATCTGACCAAATAATGATAAAAGTATTAGGCTGCTTTAATAATTCAATAAATTTTTCTTTCATTTTGGAGAAATCTTTACTCCAAATAATTGGATCTATTAAATCAATAAAAGAATTAAAGTAACCCAATACTCTAAATTTATTCATTTGAAAAAGTGAAATTCAACGAAATAATTATTCAATGAAGAATTCACATCATTAATTGAATAATTTAAATTTTTAATTCAATATTGAAAATTTCATGTGATGGCGATACTGGCCGTATTCGTTGCTAATTTTTCGTGATCAAAGTGATTTTTCGACGCATGCGCCCAAATAAAAAATTACTTGACATGCGCCGACATTATATGTATATGTATAATATATATGTATATTACTTCGTATTCATTTCATCGGATTATTTTATTTTTCTATTCTCGATTATTTATCTGAATAAAAATTATCGCAATCAGAGTGTGGTTTTATTATTTTAACTAAAATTTATTGAAATTATTGAATCTGAACAGACCTGCTTGAACCTGATTATACGTGAATCTGTTTTTCTCAGGATAATACTCCGAAAATGGGCCAAATGGTGGATAATATTGTACAGGTTAGAATTACAATCAATTATAATACATACATGAATTTACTCATTGATTTTTATTCTTCGACTATCTAATATAGGAAAAATAAGGTTTGCTTAAATTGTTGGTGAAATAAAGTACGCCCTAACTCAATTTTTTCTAATTTAAAGGATTGGATACTTGATGCTCCGTTTTCGGATATTCATAATATTCTGTTCTCTTCTGATTCATCATCATCAGAATCTTCAGAATCATCGGAAGACGATGAAGATACCAACAGAATTCGAGTTTCGAAATTTTGTCGAAAACACCGTTCGTCAGTACAATGAAAAACAATTTCGGAAACACTTCAGGCTTCGTCGACCAACATTGAATCAACTCATCGGTAATCAATAAGTTTATTACTTGTGATGAGGCTAATGCTCCCAGAAAGTTTAAAAAATGAAATTTGTGGAAGTTTCAAGAATTTTCAACGTTATTGTTATTTTTTTCAGAACGATTTGAGCAGACTAACTTTTTTCAAAATCTCCCAATCGGTGGGATTACTCATGAACGAGCTCTGCTAATGACCGTGTGGTATCTAGCCAATATTGAACTTATTCGATTTTGCACCAAGCGACTCTCATAGGGTTTTATTATGTTCACTGGATTTTCTAATTTCTTTATTTGAAGAATATATACGATGGCCGGAAACTGCAGCAGATAAAATAGAAGTTAGTAGAAAATTTTCTGATCTGCAAAACATAACCCGAATAATAGGTGCAATAGACGGATGTCATGTTCGTATCAGAAGACCAGTACATCATCAAGAAGATTATTATAATCGGAAACGATATCACAGTATTATTGTGCAAGCAGTTGCAAACAGTGATAAGATTTTTACAGACGCATTCATTGGTGAACCTGGATCCATGCATGACGCACGAGTATTCCGACGGTCTCTTTTATATGAAAAAGCTCTCACAGATCCAAACTTTTTTGGAACATACTTTTTACTTGGAGACGTTCATTCGCTTTGATAATTTGAGAGTTGATATTATCGTAAAATGTGTTATGGCCTCATGTATATTACATAATATATGTATATTACATGATGATCCGATAGAAGATGATACATCAGATAGTGAAATAAGTAATGAAGGAAGTAGTGAATCCAGTGGAACAAGCAGTGAAAGTCACGAAAGCAATGTAATGAGCAGTGGAAGCAGTAGCAGTCAGTGATGTAGTAGCAAGTGTAGGATATTTCATAAACAATAATCTTCTTCGTAATCAGTCCTGACGTCAGAATTTTCATCAGACTTACGTACGTCTGTTCCCGTTCTGCATCAGATTGCCATTAATTTCTGATGTTAAATTTTCTGACGATAATTTTACGTCCATCTGCTTCAGAAAAACAGCAGAAACACACGTAAATTACCAAAGTAGGACAAAATATCCAGATCTGACGCAAGTCTTACGTTAGTTTGGCTACTACGGCTAATCAGAATTCAAAACTGTTTATATTTTACCTGTTGTAATTTATGAAAATGTTTACCAATTAATCTATTGGTATTATTCATATTTACAATCAAATTAACTTCTTATTTATGGGTATTAGGATAAAATAATAATTCACAATAAACACAATTTCTTGTGAACATTGTACAAATGTTGTATACTGTGATGAACGCTGTCGTAATGAAGTTTGGAATAATTATCACAAGCTTGATGGCTATTTCTTACTTTCATGTCTTTAAATAGACTAGCTCATACAAAGGTTATGGGAATGAAGTTGACTTTTCAAGCTTTAAAAGGAGCAGAGTCCATTAAAGTTCTTGAAAATAATTTAAAAACGATTGATGCCGTTTCAGGTACTGAATTTTATCCTTATTAACTTCCCATTAGGAAGTTATTGTAATTGGGTCGATTGGTGAAATGTGAATTTTCATCATATCTCCACGTTTCAAGATATCAAAAATTGTATTTATCGAGTAGCTTATGCGTACATCACATGGACTTGGATGTTATCGACAAAATAATGTTATTTCTGACAAAATATGACGTATTGTTTATAGCAATGGGAATTTGTTATAAACAATTGATAATGGGAAGTTCGTCGTGTAAGCACAGACAAAGTGTGCTCAGACCTATTTTTTAATACAAAAATTTATGATGGTACTGATAATTAAATTTTCGAAACAGAATATTTTCAATTTATTCATATTTCTTCGTATACTGTTCTAGATCCACTGATAAAAGGATTCATTGAAGGCAAAATGGATAGAATGAGATATGGAAATGTGTATATACTTTCTAGAAGTTTTCCTTATATCTATATCATTATTTTAACAAATACTTGTAGTGTCTAATATATTATGATACCAATATATAATCAGTCTTCGTTTTTGTACGCAATATTGCAATCTTATAACAATATTTGAATGAAATAGTTAACTGAATATATATGCCTTACACAGTAATATATTTCTCATGAATAAGTAGAGTATTTTTTCAGAAAATGAACTTCAACATTATCTACATATTGGGTGCGTTTGGTAGAAAAGGGTGCTCGAGAGCGCTGAGCACACAAACACAGAATACATGTAAACAAGCACGTGTATCGTACATTCGTGTACTCAGCGCTCTCGAGCGCTTTTTTCTGCCAAACGCACTTATTGTTTACTATTATTTTTGAGCAATATTAAGTATTACTACAAAAAGACAAAAAATATTAAAATAATTGAACGCAACATTTTAACCTCATAAAAACATTTCAACTCAACCCTTAGCTTATCTAACTTAATTTTGAATTTTATGAAAGAAAAACAGTGAGATATGACTTATAAGAAAATACATATTTTTCATCATATATTATGATTTTTTTGAGATCTTTGAATTTTTGAAATTAAAAATGGCAATCGATTTTTAATCTTTTTTTGACTTTAAATCAAAATATTTCCCCATTAAGGTAGTTTTTGTTTTTTCTAAAGCAAAAAAATCTTTAGCAAATGATTTTTTAAAAGCAATTTTTTCACGTTCAATTGCCCTTTTCTCTCTCATTAATTCAATTTTTCCATTCGACTCATTATGACTCTTTCTCCTTTCCTTCATCCCCTTTTCTTTGGCCATTTTTTTGGTTTGTTTACCATCAGTTTTCTTCAAACTATCAATATTCACATTTAACGAGGCACTATCATTTTCACAATCTGCAGAATCCTTTTTCAGAGAACTCAATGTAAATGAGGACGAATTGGTTGGCTTATCTCCTAAAACTTCATCCATTTCTTGCCAAAAAGCGAACTTGTGAGGCTCTCGCTCTGATTTATCTTTGCAAGTTTTGTAAGTTCTGAGTAGATTATTCTATTTATTAGCACATAAATCTTTATCAACATTATAACCATGGCTGATAAGGTCATTGACTATATTTTCCCAAAAGTGATTTCTTAATACAAGATGATATTGTTCCTGAGCGTGAAAAGCGTAACTACTAATGAGCAGTTTTGTATCATGGTATTGCTTCTTACGTTTCGATGTAGTAGCTTTGATAGGATTATTATCAATATTTGAAGTTTGACATGAATATTTATTGGTGTTGGTACATTTAGTATTTTCTGCACTACATAACGGAAGAAAATTCGCTTCGTATTCTTCATCGCAAGTTAAATCTATATGCTGATCTGATGTCGTACACTCAGTTGGCATATAATTAAATGGCTCAAAAATTTCACTTGGAATGACAAAATCATTCTTTGTGCAAGTCGTAGTGGCAGGAAAGGAAGTATCAATGGAGACATCATCTATATATTTTCCTGATTACGAGCAACCAGAACTTTCATTTTGGTTATTTCTTCTTTCTATCTTCATTTTTATTTCCTCATATACACTTTTTGCAAATTCCTTTTCTTTTTCAGTTTTCTGAGTCAAGTTTTTTTTTTTTATTTCAGTCAAAAACTACTATAAAATTTTCGACTCAAATAATGTTTGTTTCACTTTTGATAATTAATTTTTATATTTATTTCATCTAATATGATCGTATTCGATTTGTATTTCCTATTCTAGGTCATCAGGTTAATGTGGAATTGATTAGACAAGAAAATTCTCCAGTTTCAGCAAACGTAATACCTAATGAAGTAGACCGTAATACATCCTTTTCGGCATCAAGAAATTATTTTAATCCTCAAGTATTATTTAACAGCTTTATTTACGTTTCAATTTTCTATTACTACGGCATTTATCTCTAATAATTCAAATTTTATTTGTTAGCAAGTTCAAAATACTCAGGTTCCAATGGAATCACAATAAGTTGAAAGAAATAATGAAAATGTCCAACAAAATTACCAATTAGAACGGCAAAATCATTTTCTTGGTGATATATCTTCTTTCTATATAAACTCAGTCTCAGTAAGGGATATCCTTTTGCAATCTGTCAAAGGAAAACCCATTATTAAATACTAGGAATTAAATAATTGAGGCGATAAAAAAAGAAAAATTATTGCGGATATAGTATTGAAAGAAGTAATGAAACATTGCCCAAGGTTTTGAATTTTTTTTTTTATTATGAATTAAAATTTAAAACATGAAAATCAAAACTGAAAAAAAATTCGAGTAAAACCATCAACAACTATTGGTTCTTTTCTCAAACTTATTTTTACAATAATGTTATTAGTATTACAATAGATTTCTCTACTAAAATAATATAAATATTTTCAGATTAAATAATGAATGCTTCGAAATTTTGGCACGGAAAATTGTTAACGTTTTCCCAACTGAAGAATTAGAAACTTGGTTTAAACCACCTATTTTAAGTAAAATTCCTGTAAAAAACAAATCTATTCCTTCTGGTAGAAGGTTACCTAATAAATACCGTAATTTAATACAAGATACTAGAATTTTACAAGGATTGAAAAAGAAAAAATCTAAAAAAAGCCAAAAGCAACAAACTATTAGTAAGCATTTTGTTAATAGTAACAATTTATTCCCTATACTGGATTAAACATGATTTAAATATATTCATTTATACTTCTAGCTATCACAGATGATCTGGAGAATGCCAGAAAGTGGCTTCAATCTTATAGTTCACCCTGGATAAAAGTAGAAGAATATTGGGATCAAACAAGGATACTTTGAACCCAAGAATTAAACGGAGCTGAAAAACTGAGTCTTGATATTTTTATTAACGAGTGGCCTATTTTCAAACATTCTGACGGATACATATTAATCGAGCGTGATTTTACTGCTAAAAAGTTATCTACTGTTAAAGTTGACATTGATTTATGGAATACATTCTTTAATAAATTAAAATTAACTTATCCTGTTAATGACATGGATACAATTGCAAGTGGATTGGTTCTAATTTTAAATTTACCTGATATTACTGAGTGTAAGTTGAAATCATCTATTAAATGTCTACTTTTACTTTTATTTTTTTTTAAGAACGAATCAATTTAATTATGATTAATTTCAGCCTCTAAAGTAGCTGTACAATTGATGCTGATTCCTCATTTGATTCCACCAGCATGGAAAGTAACAAAGTCTTGGAAACCATCAATTTCAGAGAGTAAAAAACAGAACTGATCATTCATGAAAAGGTACCAAAACGTTCCTTAAATTTGTAAAATTATTATTAATAACTTTTTGCAATTTATGATTTATACGAATATTACAAATTATTTGGAATCAGTTTTTATTTTTTTCTTTTTATTTAGGATGAGGGTTGTGTTTCTACTGTGATAGAACATCGATCTCGGGTAATGAAAGAAAAAAAATTAACCCTTCAACCATTTATTCTCGTTACTGGACCAACATTATCTAATATAACAGCAGCTTATGTCTGTATCAATAACCTAAGCTATCGGTTGCCTAATACGTTACAAGCATGTAACATGTATGCAAGTTTTTTATGCTTTGGATCTAAATTATCCTTTGGACTGTAAATATATTTGGCATATTTTTGAACGCGTAATCTGGAAAATAAATCTTCAAGAAGGAGATATAGAAGAAGGACGAACATCTGAGATAATAGCTGACTTCCAGTTATTACGCGAATGAACAGTACTACGTTTTATTTAAAAACTTACCCTTTCGTTACAAGGTTCTTTTATGTTCATAGAAATTTTTATATTAAGTTCTTTTACGTTTATTGAAAGTTTTATATTGGGCTGCTTTAATTTTTTATCGTTATCAATTTAACATAAAAAATTTATTCTTACTTTTTTATTGAGTTTACGTTTCATTAATCATTATACAATGTTGCCGTGTCCTTGTTGTAATGAACAGTATCCTATAGGTAAAAGTTTAAATTTACATGTTAAGCTCAAACATTCTGAGATGAATCAAAGTTACTATTGTCGTGTCAAAAATTGTTTCCGCTCATTTAATAATTTTCATACTTATAAGAGTCATGTCATAAAGAAACATTTATTAGCTAATGATCTATTAATAGAATGTGAAGATAATAGTTCAGAAAATATTACAAGTACAAAAGAAATCGATATGCTAGATGTTTTACCTGTTCATCATAATGATAAGATTATCGTCAATAAAGTAATTGAAACGACTTCTGGTCGCATTGATGATTTGAATCTTGAGCATAGTCAACACGGTCCATTCAATAATTCTAAATATGTATTGGTTACTGATTTGATTATAACACAAAAAAATGTAAATTTAAAAAATATTGAGACTGAAGACAAAATCCATAAAATAGATATTCCAACTAATAATACGTTAAGTATATCAAATGATTCAGCTACGATGAACTGTAATAGCTTTAATAATTTAAATCTTGAGGAAAATAGTTATCAAGGCTTTAATAATAATATTTTAGATACTTCATTCAATTTAAAAATTTTAGAATTTGAAAATAAAGTCAGCGTACATGCAACTAAATTTATTGCGAAAATTTTTAGCAATAGCTCATTAGCACGTTCAACTGTTTTTGATTTGATAAAAGAATTTCAAGATTTTTATGGAATTTGTCTTCAGGAAATTATGAATAACTTTTCTTCTATTCAATGTCAACATTTACAATCATGTCAATCGATGTTTGACATATTGTTAAATTCATTTACTTCATTCTCGAATGATTACATAGTTTTAAAAAAATTAGAAGATAGCAATTTTTTTATTCGCCCACTCTCAGTAACCATTACATCAATATTAAAAGCAAGACGAATCAAGAATAGAATCACAAATCGTTCATTTGATATTAATATGCAATATGTACCCATGAAGAAAATGTTGAAAAAGTTTTTTGAATTACCAAACGAATTCAATGTGATTATAAATTATATTAACGATCAAAATAATAGTTTAAATAATGAAATTACATCAATTTTACAAACGAATTATTGGAAAGGCGTACTTGATAAATATCCGAGTAAAATAATATTTCCTCTCACGCTTTATTTTGATGACTATGAAATCAATAATGCTATTGGAAGTCATAAAGGGAAACAAAAGTTATGCGCTGTATATTATAGATTATGCTGTATACCATTTCAATACTTCAGTAAATTAAACAATATTTTCTTAGCACAAATTCATAAAAACAATGATCATTCAAGTTATGGAAATGAAAAAATTTTTCCGCATCTAGTAGAAGAAATTCGTGACTTACAACTAAATGGAATATCAATTAATGTTAATGAGCGTATAGAAACTGTTCATTTTGTACTTGTCACTATTCAAGGTGATAATCTTGGGTTAAATACAGTTTTTGGATTTTCAAAAAGCTTTAATGCAAAACATTATTGTAGAATCTGTAGAATTGATAAGGACACGGCATAACAACAATATAATGAAAACACTAAAATTTTACGAGCTCTAGATAATTATAAAATAGATTTAAATTCGTTCTCTTATGGAATTCAAGAACAATGTATATTCAATAAAATCAAAGATTTTCATATAGTTACGAATATAAGCGTGGACCCAATGCATGATCTGTTTGAAGGTATCTGTAAATATGATATGGGTCGAATATTAAAGTATATGATAAAAAAAAATGTATATCTTTTAATGCATTAAATGCAAAAATCACTTTTCTGAATGCGGATCTTTCTACAGGAATCAACGCACCTGCAATAATTACAGCAAAATCTTTAAAAAAAGATTATTTAATTATATCAGCGTCAGAAATGAATTATTTAATCAAATATTTAGGTATTTGTGTGGGTGATTTGATTCCTCAAGATGATCTGGTGTGGAAATTCTATACAGTTCTAAGAAAAATTATTCATTTAATTATGTCACAATCTGTCAATGATCGAGTCTGTAATTTGTTAACGAATTTGATAAATCAACATAACAGATTATATTGGAATTTGTTTAAAGATAATCTTCCACCAAAAGCACATTTATTAACTCATTATGTTAGAACAATGAGAAGATTAGGTCCATTAAAATATTTTTCATGCTTTAATTTTGAGCCGAAACATAAATCTTTCAAAAAGACAGCATCTGTGTCTATTTCACGAGTAAATGCCGCACAAACTCTTGCTGTAAAACATCAACTCGTTCAATGCTATAGATTTCTTTCAAATGAACCGTTACAAGATAATGTAAAGTTAGGACCTATCATAGCGCTAGATAAAGATCTATCAAAGAAGTTTCCAAATATTTTTACGGATGAGGTCATAAATAATTTCAAAACTGTGAATTGGGTTGACTGGAATGGAAATGTTTATAAGCCAGAAATGATAGTTATAACAAAATTAAATAATACATTACCTGAGTTAGGACGAATTTCTTTAATTTGTATTACTTCAACAAAACAGATATTTTTTTTTGGAGATAATAAAATGTATTTCATTGCTCAAACATTATCAAGCATATGAAATTCGATCTACTAATAGTTGGAAATTAATAGAAAGACACCAACTCGCTTCTTGGATTTCTTTAAATACTAATTTTATAAAAAATAGGAGAATTTGCATACCTATTATATAATTTTATTTCACTTCCTTCTATTGTAAAAGTTATTTTGCGTTCTAAATGAAGAAATTTTTTATGCTACCAATACTGTTTATTATTCTGTCTTAGTTTTTATAAGTTATTATTATTAAAAAAAAAAAATTGATTATAAACACTTGCTTATAATTCTCTTATTTATATTATTTACATTGTATTTGTACTATTTTCAAATACATAAAATTAATAAATACATGTAATTAGTTATATACGTATCATTCAAGTTTGCCAGACGATTCAATGAAATTGTTTAATTGTATCTAAAATATATTTTCTCATACTCATAATTGATAATATATAGTTAAAAAAGTTGATTTTTTGAATCAATCTTTTTTTTATTCATACAAGTAACAAGTACGGCTGAACGAACGAAAAGTTGTTTGATTCAATAAAAGGATTTCATTGACATATTCATAATTACAAAAAAATCTTTTATTGCGACTATTTAAAATTTCGATGTTAATGATCGAATGGAATATTTTTTAAATGAAGTAAATTTTTTTCTCATTGTACTTATTCTGCACCTAGAGCTGTTTTCAATACAGGAAATTGGTTAAAATATTCTTGTATTGACGTTCTTGATATAAGAATACGTCGACGAGCTTCGTAAGTTTGATTCCATCTTTTAATAACATGTCTATCCGGAGATAAATGGGTCTTCAGCCATTCCAAAGATTCAGCTTCAGGTTCTAGTCATAATACATACGAAACATTAAAACTCAACTTTCAAGTGCGGTTTAAATTACATGTTTACACTTGAAAACTATTCGCCACTTACCATTTGGTATCCTGTCCAAGTTTTCCGCAGGTCTTTGTCTACGATCTTTTAACAGCCCACTTTCTTCGTATACTTATAGTGGTCATATAGCCATCCTGAAAAATTTATTTTTTCGTTTCGACGACAAACCGATAGGATGAAAAAAGTGGCTCGATTTTCAGTCGGAAATAAATTTGTAATTTGCGTCGACAATTCTAGAAATCTAGCTTTTGTTATTCTGTAGTAAAGAACATATTCGTATAAACAAAAATGAACTTTAGATAAATTGACGATCGACATGTGAAAAAATTTGAATAAAAAAAATTTTACTTAAATGACTGTAATTGTTGAGGTTGTCCTTGGATTCGAAAAGACTGTGTTGCTCTATCTTTTTCTCCTTTTATTACTAATCGACAAAATAAATTTCTTATGTTTCTAGTTAAAAATTCATTATGTCTATATTCAAATAACACAGATTGTCTGTCCGACGATTGAATCAAAATTCTTCCAATAGGCTAAAATATTAATAATAATAGTAATGATAATAACATTGACTAATTTATTTCTATAATGATGTACATATATTCGAAATAAAAAAATCAATTTAATAACTAAAACAAACAAATTAACATTAAGTATAATACATACCCCGCGCGGTTTCTATGAACTGGAAAAAAACGGTGAAATTCCGGTTAAATAATCAAACCGAAATTCAACCGTATTTTTCCGGTTAAAAAGCAGAAAAATAACTCTCGTATTTAACCGAATATACACAGTAAAATCTCGGTTAAATCCCGATTGAATCCCGGTTGAATACGGAGAAAATATAAAGAATTTGACAAAATAGAAACAGTTAAATACGGGTTAAAAACCAGTTAAATACTAGTTAAATAACCTAAATAACTTTTACACGTCCTGACCAATATTATAGTTGAATATTGGTTAAAAAACAGTTAAATATTGGCAAAATAATAAAATTTAACCTCGCGTATTCAACTGGAGAAAAATGGTTAAATATTGGTTGTAAGATAGTTAAATTTGAATTAAATAATACGAATACATCTTTATTGTTAATTACAAAGTTCTTTCTTCCTCTCGTGACTATACATTGTTTATAACAGCCTGTAATTGTTATAAATAATCAAAGAACGTCAATAATTGTTGGAATTTAGTTCTATCAGTAGAATTTGATAACTATTGACATAGTCAGGTATCTGATGGCTCTACAGCTACTTTCGCAACTGTAAATTGTTTAAAACTGCCTGTAATTGTTATAAATAATTAAACAACGTCAATAATCGCTGGATTTGAGTTCTCTCAGACGAATGTGATGAATATCGACATAATGAGTCGACTAATGACTCCATCACTGCTCTCGCGACTGTAAATTGTTTTATAACATCCTGTCATCGTTATAAATAATTGAATAACGTCAATAATTATGGAATTAAAGTTCTCCCTGTAGAATTCGATAACTATTTACGTCCGTAATTGATACCTACGAACGTCCGTCAAGGACCCGATCTCCATCAAGGACCCGATTACCATTAAGGACCCGATCACCATATCGCTCCAGATCATCATCCCGAACCAGATCACTATCACGGCCTAGTACGTCAGCTTCATCGTGTTCTTGGTCGCTCTAACACTCCCCAGATCGGTTAGAAGAAAAATTTGATGTAATGCTAAAGGAGTTGAAGCAAATTCGAGAACTGAGTGAAGACACTAACAAACGAATGATCAAACTAGAGAAAAAAAGGGGTGGAAAGAAGAAGACGGATCAGCCTCTAAAATTACCTTTGGTACGTCCTAAATTTACATAGATAAACGATAACAAACAGGTGAGTTGTAATTCTATATTTAAATTTATAAATAAATTGAAAACTTTGTGTGATAGTGAACAATCTTCATTTACAGGTGAAAATTGGTAACAAAATTTTAGAAGGTGAAGAATATCATGAGATTTTAAAGGCAACTAATGTGCAGCGGAGAGCAACGGCCGTGATGAGAGCGCTTTGGAAAACCACCAAATTACATATGCTGATGAATCCGAAAAATACAGAGCCAGTGCAAAACATCACCGATTTGCAACCTCTGATTCTGCATTGTGAGGAAGATACACCATCTCGCACACTCATCAGGGACTTCGGTGCATTCTCAGCAGCCAAGATAATCCTATACAGCATTGTGTACGACCCACGACGCACATACACTCGTTTCAAGACCTCATACACTCTCTTACAGCAATCTACGGTCAAAACTCATCAAGTGCATTCATATTGATATCGTGAATAAGTGTTAAGTTTGAATAAATACTGACATAAATTTTACATCAACTAATTGTTGTTATTTACCGGCTACATTCATCATCTTAATAGTTTGTAGAATATTTTACATGGACGTTTTTTAATTGTTTATAACAATGGCAGGCTGTTATAAACAATTTACAGTCGGTAGAGCAGTTGTATAGCCATCAGATACCTGACTATGTCAATAGTTATCAAATTCTACTGATAGAACTAAATTCCAACAATTCTTGACGTTCTTTGATTATTTATAACAATTACAGGCTGCTATAAACAATGTATAGTCACGAGAGGAAGAACGAACTTCGTGAATAACAATAAAGATGTATTCGTATTATTTAACTAAAATGTCATTCTGTTTCAACCAATATTTAACCATTTTTTTCCAGTTAAATACGCGAGGTTGATTTTTCTTATCTTACTAATATTCAACTGTTTTCATCCAATATTTAACCGTAATGTTTGTCAGGACATATAGAAATTATTAAAGTTATTTAACAAGTATTTAATCGGTTTTTAACTCATATTCAACCGTTTCTATTGTGTCAAATTCTTTATATTTTTTTCCGTATTCAACCGGGATTTAACCGAGGTTCTACTGTGTATGTCTAGTTTAATACGAGGGTTATTTTCCTGCTTTTTAGCCGGAAAAACACAGTTAAATTCCAGTTCGATTTTTTAACCCGTTTTTAACTAAAAAATAACTGGAATTTTACCTAAATTTAACAGAGTTTTAACCGGTTTTCAACTGTAGAAATGCAGTTCCTAGAAACCGCGAGGGTGATTGATAAAAATTATTTGAAAGCAATGTAGAATCTTCAAAATGATCCTCACATTCATCCAATATAAGATTTAAATCGGAATCTAGCTGAAGATCTTCATTGTCTTCATCCTGATCCATAAAAGAATTTAAATTAGGGCTCAGTTTTGGTTTTGGCTCTTGGTAGTCATTAGAATCAACATGTTCTAGACTTAACTCTGGCTCTACCGCATCCTGGCCTATTTCATTATTATTTATTTCATATTTATTATTAATTTTATCACCTTTAACATTATCTTTTTCTGTATTATTGACACATTCATTATCTGAGTCATAGTCAGTATTGTCAACGTCTAAGTTTTGTAACCCAATCGTCAACATTTGATACGTTTCGAAAGTAATATTGTCTTCATCATCTGTATCACATAAGTCTAGAAATTCAGAGTTTACTCTTTCAATATATTCATCTGATTCAATTCGTTCATTTTCAGAAAATACTTCATCAATTGTTGCAATATATTGTTCTACTTCAATTTTATCTTTTTCAGAAAAATTTTGAAAAGAATTTTTATCAATTTCATTCACATTTGTAATATGAACTTTTAATAAATTATCTTTAGATTTTAAATCATCATTCAAATAAATAGGATATTTTTTATCACTTTTTTTAATACTTTTATTATCATAACAAATATTTACTTTAGCTTCTTTAAAGAATTCTGTACCTAAAACACCTGACTGTTCAATTTGAATATCATCTGGAACTAATAAGAAATTTATTTCTCCCTCTAATAATTCTAATTCAACTTCTCCTAATGTATAAACAGGAATATCATTTATTCCAACTAATTTTATAATTATTGATTTATCAATATAACGTCCTTCTGGACAAAATTTTTGTTTTAAAAGATTTGGACCACTTCCTGTATCTAACATAACCGAAAAATCTCCTGCCTCTTTATTTACGCTTTTTCCTACAATAATTGTTGGACTATTATTATTTCGATTCAAATTTATTCTTTCTACTCGTTCTGTTGGTTTCTCAAAACTGGGCAATTTCGGGAATTGCCTTGCTGCACGCCCGAGCAGGAAGGACTCTCCTCGTTTCCCTGATTATCTTCATTATTTAATCTTTGCCAGCAATCTTCTTCACTATGCCACGGTTTTATGACAAAAAGAACAAACTACTAACCATTCAGGACAATTTTTAAATGTATGACCAGCGCTGTTACATAATAAACAAATAATATTTGGATTTAATTTTTGACCAATGTTATTATGATTTCTATTCCCTCCATCATTGTTATTGACTCTACAATTTCTACCGTTATGCCCATTTCTATTACAAAGTTGACAAAATTCTTGATTATTTGATTGATTTGATCGGAAACGACATTTATCAGCTGTATGACCATTCTTGTTACAAATTTGACAAATTACAGAATTATTTGAATTTTGATTATTTCTTAAACAACATTTATTTGCAGTACGACCCGGCTTTTTGCAATATTCACAAATTGGAACAGTTTTATTTTTCTCAAAATTTTTTTTTTGTTTAGAATTTTGATCACTTGATTGTACCGCGAAAATTTTTGCTGGTTTCTTACTATTTTTCTCATTAGATGATTCATCTTCGGATTCACATAATTTATTCCAAAAAGATAATTGGGCTTTTACTTTAATTGCTTCATTAATATTTTGCTGATAAGTTTGTGATCTTTTAGACATACGTTGTTCTATTTCTGGTATAAGACGTTTCAAGAAAGTTTCTGCAATCCTTTTTTTAATTTGTTCTTGATAAGCATCACATTCTTAATTAGTATGATCTGATCTATAAAGTTCAACGATTGACCTATCTTATTTAATCTATTAGAAAATTTTAATACCGATTCATTTCTTTTTTGATAAATTTTTCCTAATTTTCCTAATAAATCAATTTCTGATTTTGACGGTGTGAAAATACCTCGCAAATGATCGTAAAATTCTTTTTTATTTGTTATTGTTCTTCCAATAAAAGATTCTCTTAAATCACCTGTTAATTTTCGTTTTAAAAGTCTAATTAAGCATGTTTCTGATTTTTTTAGGGTAGAACTAAATGCTTCACTACAACAATTTATAAATTCAGTGAGAGTAATATTCTTACCATCAAATTCTTGTACAATTGAAAGTGCTTCTTTTGAAGTTATATATTGATTATTTGATAGTGCTATGTTACACGGATTAATCGATGTTGGCCTTGACTGATTTCTTGTATTGTCCGAATTGTTACTAAGTAAATTTTCGGGAGTATTATTATTGATATTAAATACTTGACCCGTATTATCTACGATCGAATAATTTATTGATTCTTCTTGAATTGTACTGGAATATAATGATTCATCAGAACTCTCAAAATTTATGTTATCTATGTGTTGTATCACTTCTTCCGCGCTTTTATTTAGTAAGTTTCAATATTAGTTAAAAGTGTATCTGTTGAATCAGATATTTTTTCAACAATTTCAGTTCTATGTAATTCATATGGCAATTTATCGGTGTTAGTACTATGTGAAATATTATCAGCAAATGCAAAATAAGAAAGTGAAATCTCTTTGCTCAATTCTCTTATTGGTTTTCTTGATTGAGGTTTATAGGGATTTTTATTTTTATCTCCTTGTATTACTGCTATTTTATTTGTAATTAATTCAATGAAATCTTCTGGATTTTCTTTTGCATGTTTTCGAGTTAAAGGTCTATTATTCGATTTAGACATATCATCATTTAAATATTATTGATAGAAATTTGAATGAAAATTTTAAAAAATGAATTTTGAATTAATCAACAACAAAGCCTCTCGTATCCCGGACGAGCCCGCAAAAATGTGATGTCATAATTTATTTAAAAGACATCTTAAAGATCACTCCTTTTTAGCCTACACCTTGTGTAATAGCTGAGATGGAGTAAGAGGTTGTTGTTTTAAGATTTTAAATAAAAATTGAAGAATATTTTAAGTTTGAGAATTAATAAATGGGATAGAATTGATAGGGATATTATTATTTAAATAACGAATAATTAAAAACCAATTAATAATTTATTTAATTTAAAATCAAATATAATTTTGAAATAATACAAATAAAAATATGTGTTGAGAATTCATTAATTCTCAATTCAAACTGACAGCTGATAGGAACTTCGGCGGCCACCTTGGCACCAGGTCGATAACCAATCGACAAAATAATCGATGATTCTAATTCTAGTCACTCAATTGACTAATTTTCAGTGGCCATTTTGACTACTGAAGTTCCTGTCGCGATTCTTTTTCTGTTCTCAATCACGTGTACACGCTATTTGATTCATTCTCTCAAACTTCAATTAATTCTGAGTCAATCTTTAGTCACTGTGCCATTCTGAACCTACAGAAACATTCAGGACTACATTCAGTACCTAACCCAAGTGTTATTTCAAGACATTCTGATATACTTCATCTGAAATATATTAAATTCATTTGCATTGCTAGTTCGGCTAACGCCACGTGCACAATCACCATTCAACTTGACTTGTAAAGCGTGTTGAGCTCGTGTGGGAGGTCAATAATACTGAACACACCAAGTCAAGTCAGCTACCAGACATTCATACAACATTCAGTGACATTCATCAAGACAATTGTAATTCAGTGTACATTTCGATAGTGTTGAATAAACTTGTTATATTTTGTTGATAAAATCTGTTTACCCCATTTGCTCTGACCCGGCACAATCACCCCTTTCCTTAACCGGTTAGGCTCATCTCATTCTTGAGAATTCTTTACAATATGAGATTGCACTTTCTTTGAAAATGTTTAAATAAATAAAATTAAAACTTACTTTGATATTTTTATCCAAATAATAATTTAAAATCCAAATTGTATTCCTTATAATTAAATATTGATCACAATTAATTATTCAAAATAATTTTTATTATAAACAATTAAACACGTCTTAATGTTTTGATTGTTAAAACTAAAGTGTCACTTAAAGGACATTTTCGGTTGTTGCTAGCAGATAGCAACATCCCTTCTTTACAATTTTAATTAAATAATTAATTTCGATTGGTTAAAATTAAATCAATAATAATTTCTTTTTATTTCTTTCAGATTGTAATTAAATATTTTTGCGAACAATGTTTCTGACAGCGTTTTATATTTCTTGAAATACTTAATTTCATCTGAAGCATTGTTAAACGCCATTAAAATCAATAAAATATTATAAGAAATATTTCTTAAAATTATTAATAATAAATTTTAAATTTATTTCTTAATTTCTCCATTTTTGAATTTAAAACGTATGGGTGCGTAGTGCCACATGACGTGACAGTATCAAAAACGAACTTTTTGACCTAGTCGACGACCGATATATTTACTTAGAAGATCTATATCACGAAGTGGACCGATTATTGAGATATCGCGAGTCCTGTCATCAAGGAGATTATCTCCGCGACGCACATCATGACCGTGATTCTTATCACAACCACCCTCGCGATGATCAACATTATTGCCAAGACCGATATGACCTTGAACGCTATTCTGGAGATTCTACTCCGATCTTTAATGATTACGATTATGTCCCTGAATACTTTGATGAGCCACTCAAAGTACCATCGTCATATGAAACTATAACATCTGTAACTACGTCTAACATCACGGAAGAAACATCTGAAGAGGGTAACAGTGATGCCGAAGAGCGCGAGGGTTGCTCCGAGGAAATGCTGACAAACCCTTCTTCTGTTTTTCCACCTCTCTCACCCACTAATATTCAAGACGAGAACAATCTTACTCCTTTTCGGGACATGTACTGGGATAAAGGCGCGTATCAAGTACTAAGCTCACCCACTTCTCCTATCTTCGATTCTATCGATGATCCTGAGTTGACGGGACAGGTAATCTCAGAACCGGATTCTGTAGCTTTGGTTTTAGCCCTGCCAAACTCAATCACCCCTCTAACGGATCTTTCTCAATCCGTCGACGACAGTTCTTTTTATTCTTTAGTTCAGAAACCCTCGCGAATTATGTCAAAATTAAGAAATTTAAAGAAGAAATCGAATACTCACACGACTAATCTTTCACATTCTCGAAACTCTCATCGTTTAGGCTCTTCAAAATTCATGAAAAGTTCCAAAGCATCTGTTCTACCCGTTCTAAATCACCTAGAAGAAGCTAGCCAACCCCTAAGCCTTTTCAACCTGCAAGAGGATTTCGTAAAATCTTCTTATGGACCTCTTCGTTTTAGTAGGACTAATCGAGGACGCATACGGCCTCCCCGTAAACCTCCCTACCATCCTCCTACGAAATAACACCCCGATTTGCTTTACAAAGATCAATAGACCATTTCGATTGAATTACCCTTCAAAAATCATTACTCTCACATTTTACTATTATCACCTTACATATTTTCATCGCAAATGAATCATTTACGAATCCTTATTTAGCATAAGAATCGCCGTGAAGATAAATAGATGTAACTTTTAGATATCACAAGGGGACAATTCTTGTTCTCCAACCCCTAGAAATAATGCAAAATCTATATCTCGCTATACTCCGTTGATCTAAGAGTTTCAGCCGAGATTTGTCACCTTTTGGCTTTTTAATGATCAAAACAAGTTATATAGAGTACATCCTTTGACATGATACATCCCTCATACTGGACCATATCATATCTTTTATCATTCTCCTGACCTTTGATTCAATTAAGGTCATATCAATTTGTTCTGTTTTTCCCTTTCTGATAAATTCTTATAATTTTCACCTTACGTGGTGCGAACCTTCTGAGTCCTCTAGTACTCCATATCCATAAGTCATTTCAAAATCCCTATCATATCCTTCTCTTCTCGTTTTCTCTTATGTTTCAGAGTTTTTCGACCAGCATCAACAGACCTGGGAGGACCGCTTGATTTATTTTACGATCTAAGGAGACAACTCTATCATTTGCAACTATCATGAGGCGTGTATGACATCATCAACGACGACGTGATCATGGACCGACATCTTCAGAAAAATTAAAAGTTGACGATGGGTATCATGAGGATTTGAACCAATTTAAGTAAAACTCGAGTCCCTCTATTGTGAAAATCAAACAAAGAAGATAGATATTTGATAATAACAAGGTACAAAAAGGATCGGGGAACTTCAGGAAAAATAAGTCATCAGCTTTAATTTGAATAAACCAAAACAAAGCTATTAAACTGAATGAAATTTTATTAAACTCTTAGAAATATTACAAAATTATAAATATACCAATAATAATTAAACTAAATTTTTAGTCGTATTGGGGAATCGTTAGGAGTCATCATCGCCTCTCCTTCTCATCTCCCCAGGTACCGTCGTAACACTTGAAACACGAAAGAAGAACAAAGAAGCGTCAAAAAAAAAACCAAATTGACGATCATCGATTATTATATATCATTCTAACGAAATTTGTCATTTACTCTGGAAACTCTGAGTAGCATTCAATGTGCCCCTGGAAACACTCTAGAAGCCAATGAGCCGGTTTATCCTGGAGTTGGATTCGCCGAAACCCAGTCGAATCCAAGCGGCTTTCTAAGGCCAACTCATCTCGGATGCCGTACAGGTCTTCGGGCACCTCTCCGCAGATCTGCCGTACCAGTTCCAAGATAGACATCGCTCTACGAATCCGCACGGGTCTCATCAGGAGATCTTCCAACAGCTTGCACACTCGAATGAAATCCTGAGCAACAAAGGAAGTAATGAACATCATCTTTACCAAGAGAATCAACGGAGGATTATCTTTTAGATTTTCATTACTTACCAACAAGCCTAGTTTGAAGAGAGCAAACTCCAGGAAACTTCCATATCCTCTATAGAAATTCACCATTTTCGTTTTCACGACACAGAACTTTTTCTTTGTTTTCACTTGAAAGGTTAATTTAGAACTAACCATCGCGACGTTGACCACTCACTCTCGACTTTGACAAGAATGACGAAAAACGAAAATACCTGATCGAATGATAACGCTTACCGCGGGTAACTGTGACTTTAATATTTGTAAATTTTTATTCGCGCATAAATGCAAATTTTATTGTCTGAATCACATTTCTAACTTTAGCGTTAATTCAAGCAACAAAATTTACTTAAAAATTAGTAAGGCTTAGCTAAAATTATATGTCATAATTTAATATTCAATTCGATGTTAATATTATTATTTTAAATTTCTCTAGAAAAGTAGGAAAATCTGGAATTGTAAAAGCGAAGTCGAAAACACTTAGAGACGATCAATTCTATCCAATAGTAACATAATAGCTTCGCTCTTTCTCCTTTTCCCTTTATTCTTGACCTTCTTTATGCCCTATCAACCCTATATCCTTAATACAAGTCTGTTCAAGGCCTACGAGAAAATGAGAAGAGAAGCAGAAGAAAGAAAAAGAAGGTACGAATAAAAGTCGCATCAGCATCTAAACTGGCTAATGCATAATCTACGGATACTTCTCGAAGTGCAAGAATAACATCGCCCTGCAAAAAAAAATGATGATCCAAAGGGTACATTTTAAACCCTCTGCTCAGCCTCTCGGACCTACTACTGGTCCAATATCAACTTTAATTTCTTCATCAACTGGAAGGAGAATCATTAATCTTTAAAGCTAATCCACATCTCTTGACCAGAAGAAGGAGAGACAAATACTCAAAAGTAATCTGAAGACACCTAGACATCCAGTCGAGTCATGGCTAGATCAACATTTGACCTCTGAGAGGAGGGATGTCCTCCTCTTATCAATTGTGGATGGGAAAAGCTCATCTATCAATAAGCTGATTCCAACGCTCCATTACCAACGTTCATCTAACAACTGATCTTCAACAGTGAAACATTTTTCTCTCAACCAGACTTGTCGCCATCTTTAAAGCACGTCAGATTCTCACACATACGACTTCCCTACTTCTAGTAGAACGCTGAAGCTTCATTTTGCTATGTTAAAACATTTGTTTAATTTTACTAGAAAAAAAGAATCATTTCGTTACATTCTCAACATCTCTTCTCTTTTACAAATCTGCTATCATTATCAAATTATTAATTATTAACATTAGTCTTACTGCTATTACATATCACTCTTTTAATTACTATTCAATATTGAAATTATTATAGTTGAGAGAAAAATATTAACCAAACAGCGTGGAAATTGTAATCTTACACTATATCAAATATCATAACACACTAGTGGCCTACTTATTCAGGTGTTAGTTTAGTTTACATAAATCTTTACGCGGTCATTTACATGATGTCAGCGAAAAATTGGCTTTAATTTTATGTTAGTCACTCTTACACATTATATTAGAGCTTAAGCATTATGTAAAACTTAGTTATTAATTACTACAAGAAAAAAAAAACTCAAGAAGCAGTCCATAACTCAGGCATCAGTATCGCACCGGCGAAACCCTCTTTCCAACCTCCCTAACGAAAAATTCTACTCTTTACACCCTTTTATTCCATTCCTTAAAAGGAACAGATGAATCTAGGAGGGATGAAGAACCTTCTATCATAGAGTCAAAAGAAAGGTGACATATTCTCCAAGACAGCGAGATCAGACATGCTCTCACTGTCTTGGGGGGATGGATGTCCAGCTTTTTCCACTTCATTGGGACAAGGATATCGTACTCTTTTGAAGACGATGTGATCAGAATAATCTCATCGCCTTGGGGGAAACTGTTATGTCCGACATTTTCGTGTTCCAATTTATTGGATTATTTAGTTCAACACTATTCAAGTATCAGCGAAATATGAATCCTCCTCGATTCAACACTCTGTTCCACATAAGAGCTATTTCAAAACTCCACAGTTTCTTCATTTTCAATGTCCTAAAAACTCATTGTGGCACTGATTTGGAAACTGGGTAGTTTTTCATTTCTGTCCTACATTTCCGCATCATGTCCTCAATCCACAGACCAATTAATTGCTATAAAAATCGTCAAAAATCATCACTCTTCGGTTGATCAACAATCTTGTCGGTGACACGCAGGTTCGATTGCCCCGTGCTTGCTGATCACGACACGTTAGTAAGTAGAGAATTTTATTAAGATCTTCAACAGTTATCCTAACGAATTATAGTATACTCTGGCCTTTAGGACCTGTTTAAAGTCTAACGTAGACTCCTCTCCGTTTATGTGCGTACTGAGACGCCTTCCAAAAAGACTCAAAACGAAATATAGTAATAAATGTCTTCTTGAGTTTTATTTCTGTTCACTAATTATAATTTGTATCGACATGTAATTTGTATTTAAATAAAGTGAAGTGAACAAAAGAGTATTTAGTGCGTCAAAGTCTTCTTGAGGAAACACCCCTATCTACCTTTGTCCAAACTCGCTTTCTGTCAAACCAATACCATAAGTCAACTCTCCAATCATCAGTTGAAGTCGCTGATCAAATCGTTTCTATATTTTACGCCGACACTGTAGAACGGTAAGTATGATAATAATTGATTTCATCACATTCCTTTCATTAACTGAGGTGTGGGTTCTCGTAAGGTAGAACTTCATTTGCGACAATTCCTTATAACAAATTTTTCTAGTATTACATATGTTAGACGAGAAAAGCCCTGTTAGTCCAAGATCTCTCGCTCAGCCTTTTGGCCGCTACCAATCCATTGAATGAATTCTTCAAATTGATTAATAAATATCTTCAGACATAACAACGGTTAGATAGGCTTTGTTACAGTAAAAAAAATTATAAAAATGTCCGAATCGCTTCCACACCTATTAATTAATATTCTTTCACCAATATTTTAATTAATTTGCCAACTCTTATATTTTCAAAGAAATGCCACCATGATAAAAAAGTCATGCAATGCTTGTTCAAATGGTGTGGTGACTTCTCAACGGATAGATAGGCTTTGTGACAGTAAAAAAAATTATAAAATTTTCCGGATCGGTCCCACACTCATCAATAAATATTTTTTAATCAATATTTCAATTATTCTGTCAACTCTGATATTTTTTAAAAAATGACATCATAATAAAAAAGTTTTGCAAAGCTCAGGTGAATTTCATAGTTGCTTCTTAATATTAATAGGCTCCGTTATAACAATAAAAGAATTGTCAAACTATTTAGATTGCCTTTATACACGTCTATTCATTTTCTTCAATCTATTCTGTAAGATCTTATTCGTAAATAAATATTTTATCTTTATAAACTTTTTTGAAATCAGTGAAGATTCTTTTTTTTAGTAATTCTTATGGCTGTACGTAGTTGCCAAACGTACTGTCAGCGTTGTTGCCGTTTCTTTTACGATTGCTAGATTTTGGAGGAAGTCATACTTCTTCACTGTTAGTTAAGTCTTCGTTGGTTGCTGTAGGACATAGTTGTTCTCTCTGGTTTTGTGGAGTGCTTCCTGGTTCTTTTGTTTGAATTTTTTTGAAACTTTTTTTTTTATCGGGACTTATTTGTAACTACTTAGATCTTATGTTATTGTTCTGTCAATGCTAAATTATGGGCCATTATAATTCAGAAGATTATATGCGTATGTATAGGCATTATGTTGAGTGTGGATTTAGTGCAGATGCTGCAGTAAGAAAGTACGCTGTGGATTTTCCAAATTTAAAACTTCCTACAGCAAAAACGATTCTTTTGGCTCCTAACAGGCATTCAGTCACTGGTAGTGTCGAATTAAATCGTCAAGAGATAGGTTGTCGGCGGATATCTCGTCGTTCGATAAAAAAACAAGAGGCTGTTGTCGCCATGATAAAGGAGCAACCTTGGTCAAGTTTGCGGAATATTGCTGCATCGGTCGGCCTTTCGTCATCTACAGTATGGAGAATTTCTAGAAGTGAACAGAACTCGTCTTCAATTGTTCCAATAGAGCAACCCGAAATAAATTCGTTCGAAACAAATCAATTTTCTGCCGATTACGATGACAAATCAAATGTAGTCAGTACCGAAACCACTTGAGCTGTTTTTAATGGATTGTAGATTTAATTCAGGTAAAGTTATATACTTTTACAGTAACTTGGAATATTTTTGTATTTATACTATGTATGTTATTTAACAATCTAACAAAAAAATTATTTTCATGATAGTAAGAACCATCTAGTACAGTACGTAATACGTTATCACTATTACTAGTGTTTAATTTCTGTTTTTCCACATTTTCACAAATTTCTTTATTAGTAAGAAGGTTTTTCAAATTGTCTAAGAAACGAATTATTTGCGCATGGTAATTAACTTCGTGAATTGTCGGCGTTGATTGGAATTCTTTCTTCCACTCCAGGCCTTCACAAATGAAAACAGGGTCCGCTATTATCATATAAAATTTTTTTTGAAGTATCTTATCAAGATTATTTTTGGTATCAATCGATGAAAAAAGTAAAGTTGGAGGATATTTTTCTTTGAACAGTTTAAATATACCTCTCATTTCAATAGTTTCATTCCCCTCTTGAATTTGTGCTATCTCTTCCTGTTAAAAAATAAAATATTTATGAATATTTGAAAAAATATAAAAATAATAATAATATAAATATTACATATTATTATTTTTATATTATCATTTAATAATATTTGAGAATATTATTTGGATATATCCATTAATAAAATCCAGCTGCAAACATTACTTCTATGTTTTTTAGATGTAATTCAGAAAATAATCGACTTTACATCAAATTCGTTCAAATTAAATATCAACTATTTAGAAAATTTGTGTTTTGTAAAAAATTTCAAATAATTCAAATGGTAGAATATTTAAAAAAAAAAATAACCAGTATAATTGATGTGTAGACTTCTACTAAATTTGTTACACCGTCAATAATTTTTTGAATCACTGTATTAGGAATTTTACAATTTTCACGAATGTCCACTAAAAACTGAGTAGCATAATTTGTTAATTGCTCTTCTGTTGGAATATCTTCTTTAATAATCAAGCCTATAAAAACAGATAATAAAAAAAATTATTGTCATGAACGCTAATTCAATACATACATATATATGTATATAATATTTTTAATTTTATGAAGTACTACTAGATTTTTTTTTATGTTCAAAAATGATTGTAATGTTTATTTGGAATTAACTGAAATTTACAACTAAGTTGTTGAATATTTAGAACTTCAAAATATAAGTGGCAATTCTTCATATGAGAAATTGATGAAGACATAATGGATTCAATTTTTATAATAGCAAAAAAATTTTTTTATTCATTGAAAAAGAAATATATTCAATAGTTATTCCAAATTTAGTAACAAGTTCATTATATACCATACCTTCAGTATAGCTTTCATCATCTAGATTGCTAACATTGTTTGAATTATTTCTGTGCTCATAAAAATTATCATTAGTTGCTTCAGCTTCGAAAATGTTGAGTGTTTCTGTTAATATAGTTTTATGTTTTCTATGTCAATGTTATTCAAAGGAGCTCCAATTTTTATATTCCCCCCACACCCGTTTTGGGTGCATTGTATTTGAAACTTTGGATCAGAAGCATGAGTACAAGAAACATGTCTTACTAATTGAATATTTGTCATGTATTTATAATAACACATAGAACACGATAATTCAGTTATTCTATTTTCCATATTTATAATAAAAAATTAAAAGTATCATACGAGCTAATTGTAAGACATTCTCACTGACATCTAATACTTATAATCGTAGGGTTAGCTGCTCCGTGAGTCGTTTTGCTTGTGTAAAAAGAAAACATAAGTACTGAACCTGTGTTTGCGCGTGTAGTAAGTTGAGATGTTTCTCTCATATTAGCAAAAACATCACTAGCGCGCTCTCTTTCCTATTCTTTGTGGACACACGAAAACAAAAGAAAGAATATCCGTCAAAAGTCGAACATCTGTCAAGCACGTTGAGTTCTTTCTTTGGTCGATGCGTTGCATTATAATTTTATAAGAAGTGTCTATTAGTTATTAATATTGTATAATTGATAGGAAAGTGACAAGTGAATTACTAAACTATGACAAAAAAAGTTTATTGTGTGATTGGAAAAATGTGTAAGTGCGTGACATTTTCCCAACAAGAATCTCTCTCAGAAGCTGAAATAATACGACACTGTTTAAAGGAAATGGCAGAAAATAATGGATTACTAAAAAAATTGATGCTTAATAAACATATTATTTTACAACGTAAGGATCCTGATCGAAAAAACTTGCTTTGTGATATTGGAATTGAAGATATAGTAGACAAAAGTGATGTACATGTGATGTTTATGTCTGATGAGCATGATTTTGTGTTAAATGATGAAGGTGAAGATTCAACGATTATTTTCGATGAACCACTAGATGTTATAGATCAGGTACGTAAAAAAAAAAAATAAAAGATTAGTAAAAAAATCTTACGACACAGACATATTTTATTGTTTCATTTACAAAATATCAATTCAAGATGTGTTTGTTATTTTTAAATATAACTTGTGTGTAATGTTATGAAAAATGTGGAATATTAAATTCTACAGATTGTGAAATTTTTAATTGAAATATTCGTTAAGTGAACTTCCAAATGTTGCAAGATTTTATTATCAATCTCATTATAAACGATAGATATGTCTGTTTTTAAGGTTAAAAGTATCAAAATTCATTTCCGAGATAAAAAATGTTCACAATACATTTTTCACACTAATAATTTTTTAGACTCAATTCATGATACATTTATTAATCTTATACAGGTTGAAATTTTACAAAAAAGGTCTCAAATACCACAGGAATATCGAGTGAAGGTGGAAAATGCAAATTCAAATGACTCACCCAGTAGATCATATTCAATTGAAACTTAAAATCCAAATAGAAGTGGAACGCCTGATAAACAGTCAGAAAACTTACCAGCTAAAAATCGGGGATCAATTGCTATGGGAATTTCATTACCATCATTTTTAGTCGACTTACAAAAAATTTTCGATGATACTGGCATAACTGTTCGCAACCAAAAATATTTTGTGGCTCACTGGGCTTCATTTTTATGGCACAAAACTAATGGAGAACCATCGAAGACTGATTATTACCATTTAGGATGTAGCATCGTTGCAGCTCATCCAGATCGTCAAGGTGGTTCAAACGGATGTGTAAGAAATTTTTTAATCGTGAAAAATGTTTTTTAATAATATAACATAGTATTAAATGAATCTAATTGTTTTTAAAAGGCACTTATTCAAAATCAAATGAGTACGTGGATCCGAAATCACAGGAGAAATTCAAAAATTTCAAATACTAAAGAAGCTATGAAAAGAGATAATAAAGGTAAACCTAAGTTACCTGTGGAACAGGCAGTGATTGTACCTTAGAAAGTGTGAGTTTGTTTTTTATACTTGAAATAATTAATTGTGGGCAATGTTAATTGGCAATGCTTGATTTCATTTTTTTTTAAAGTACTATCCTATTCAAAAGATTTATTCACATCATTGTATAAATTATTTATAGGCCTGAAAAGTTAGTTATTGATATCCAACACGCCTTAAAAGAACTTGGCAAGAATTATAATGGAGGAAAGAACGTTTTACATATACAAGAATTATTGAAAATTACCATGACAGATCGTAGACAATGTAATTGCATTTCATTCTTTAAAATTCTATGTATGTATGGTGTTAATATCGTTTAATGCCTAAATTTATTTTTTATCTCATAAATAGGTGCTTTTTGAATTTTCGAATTCGCAAGATGCAATAATTCTCTAATTCTCGGTGTCTATGCTTGATGTAAAATTCTCGCCGAAAATAGTTTTATAATTAGCTGTGAGGAAATATTTCAGGGTTTCATCAATATTGGACGGCAATCGCGGATGGTCTTTTCTTTTTTGATGGTAAAAATTATTACGAATCAGATTAATATCATTCTTCGTAATAGTTTTGAAAAGGTCCGGATTTTCTTTTACCGCTAGATTGATGATTTTAAGCGGTGGTTCTGACAACCGATCTTCCGCTTTTCTCTGTACGGCATTGCTCAAAGTTTTCTGACTGAGAATTTTAGTATCTAACTCATGATTGTGAGAGTTACTTTCTCGGCTGAATTTATGTTCTCCCGCTGAAGTGTACAAAAGAGCACTACATTTCCGCACTGTACAGCGCCAGACGCCTTCACCGCTTTTTAACTTATGCGAAAAGTAAAAATTCGCATTTTTGTAAGTTAAAAGCTGACGACCACGCTCGCTCAGACATACAGAAATAATGTTGCTCAAATCAGCCATGGAAAGAGATAACTGCTTTCTAGACAACAGAATGCGTCTTGCTCGAACGGCAGCTACCGGTTGAATAGCGAATTTTGGCTGAGAGATGCATACATATTGTCAAGCACATTCTCCGTTCTCTACCTCATTGCCTACCCCCACCTCGGTGATTGGACCAATGACGATGTTATGTAGGCGGGTCAAACCGATCAACGCGAAAGTATTGGACACAGAGGTTTTGACTAGAACTCCCTCTGCTGGCTGAAAGAACGAAGCTTGTTCAGCTTTTCTTAATGATAGGAAACAATTACGAGTTTTATTATAAATGAATTTTAATTTATATTTCATATAAATATCACTGACTGAAGCCTTTCGGGCTGCCGGGAATATTTACTGTCAAGATATAGGATTGATAATTATCTTGACATTAAATATTCCTGGCAGCTTGAAGGGCATTTTTTTTTAAGCGACAAGGAAAAAAAAAGCCCCCGCCGCTAGTTGTGTTGGTTGAAGAATTACTTAAATTAACCTATCTTCAACCCGCGTAACTAACGACGGGGGCTTTTTTTATTTGTTCCATTCTGTAGGCTTGACGTCTTAACTTGACTTTTTTTTTTTTTTTTTTGGTCATCGCTTAGTGAATTATTTCTTCTTAATAACTCTTCAATTTACGTAACCACTGACGGAGGTCTCTTTTTGCAGACTCGATACTACCCTACCTTAGTGCTAGTAGGGTGAATCGATTTGGAGTAGGCTGTAGTCAGACGTGTCTGCGCCACAATGAAGCGCAGAAGACCACGTCTGCCTGCCTGTTTGAATCTCAGTCGCCGCTTGCCTGGGTCTGGTACACATGCGCCGGCTCGCTCTTCGACTCGCATGCGCAACCTTTGGACCCAGGTATACTGCACAAGACCTTCTTGCGCGCGTTTTATGGCCCCTACCATAAAGTAATTTGTGCAGTTCGAGGCCTGCCGTATTCCATCATAGGTTTCAAGTTCAACAGCAATCGTAAATACTGAACCTCATGATGCACCACGAGCTGTAGTTTACATTGATGATAATAAACTTTCATGTGCCTATATTATCGCCGATGAAGATATCAAAGTGGAAATTACAAATCCATCTACTACAAAAATTATAAGACTTATGGCTACTTATTTTGTCTGGCATCGTGAATATTCAGCTAGCTATTCTAATACACTCCAGTATTTTGAATATGAGGTATTTTATACTGCTGTCAGCAATAAAGTTATACCGGCTAATAAATTAATAAGAGATCTTGCTAATTTGTCAAAATTAAAATCTATATTTTTCTAAAGTTATAATTTATGTTTTTCATGTGAAAATTGCTCGTGTTTTGGAAATATTCTTATATGTTTGTGATTAACTAGGTTTATAAATAGAAATGTTGCATAGAATGAATGAATATTCATTCTTATTTTAAATTTCGGTATACTTTGACTTTTAAAAAGCTAAAACACACTACACAGCTACACGTGTAGTCCACTGTAAACATTATTATAACACGGGTTATAAATTTAACACGCCTTTACGCGTGTTTAAATCGACTACAAAAAAAACACGTGAAAGCGTGTCAAAATAACACGCGTCGATTTGCAGTGTATCTAACCGTTAAGTAATGACCACACCATTTAAATAAGCTTTCAATGACCATTTTATCATAATGGCATTTTTTTAAAAATATCAGAGTTGTTAGAATAATTAAAATATTGATTACATAACATTTATAGATAACTGTGGAAGCGATCCGGACATTGTTATAATATTTTTTACTGTAACAAATCCCATCTAACCATCGAGTAGTCACTTCACACATTGCCCGGGCTTTCAATGACTATTTTATCATGATGGCATTTTTCAAAAATATTACATTTGACGAAATAATTAAAATTTTGTTGAATAATAATCAATGAATGAGGGTCAAGGCGATTCGGACTGTTGAATGATTTTTCTTTCAGTTACAATGATTGTTTTTGTCATGAAGGTGTGACTTCACAGTCTGCTCCAGTTTTGAATGACTTTCTTATGGTTATAGCTTTTTTTCCAAAATGCTCCATTTCGCAAAATAAATAATGTAATGATGATCAATTACAATTAATTAATACGTATAAAGGCGATTTGGATAGTCGAATAATTCTTTAAAATGTTGCAGTAGGCGTTTTTGATCTGTTGACTGTTCCTTAATTTCCTTATCATTTTATCATTGAATTTTGTTGGGATATTTTCCTCTGTTAATTTGTATGTTTGCCTATTTCATGGTTATTTATTAAATTTAATTATGATATTATCAATCGATTTTGTGAATTACATCATAATCGTTTAGATTTTTTTCTACTTGCAGTGCCATCTCTTTATTCTTTCGAAACTACTCACTGCTACCTACTATTATTTACCGTTCCGCCCGCGAAAATTGTGCGCTACAATTGGCGGAACTTTATTAGTTAATAATTTAAATTTTAATTGCTCTAATGAATTTTCCTTCGATATTTCATCTTATTAACCTGTGTAGATTCGAATTTTTTTCATCGGTAGTTAGGTAAGAAGCACCCTGTATAAATCACTGCAGTTTTTAGTATCATTCCCCGTCCTGTAAGTCCTATTCCTCATGTTAAAATTAAGAGGTTCACCAATCAATAAATTTTCTATCGCGCCAATCAGCAGGAGATCGTAATTGTCTAGGTGAAAACAAGTAGTTCTCGAAAGTGCTAGAAAAAAAGCGGTACGTAACCGAGTAAGTAGTATGAGTGAGGAAGGATGCATGAATGAGAGAATAATAGAAACAAATTGCGCTACCGACACCTCCAAGGGGAGGCAAGAAACCGAATCCAGTTAATAGGCTCTGAAAATTAAATCCAAGAAAAGTCTCGAATTCGACAAAGAAAAAAAATTAGGCTTCACGAAGAGTAAGAGACCAAAGACAGAAAGCAGAACCTACGAGGACGCCACTAGCTTCACTCAGCAAATTGACATCGGGTGAAGCCACTACAACTGACAGCTACCAAATACAAAAAGACAAGGGTAACCAATGTCATTGGAGGGGGCGATGAAACGGGATATCATTCCCTTGCTCACCCTTTCATAAATTAAATATTCAATTGAGGCGCGTAAGCTATCCTCGAGGCCCAACCTCATTAAATTATCAATGCCACGGTCGATAAAATTATCAACCGGCTGTAGAAATAAGAATTTGAAGAGAAAAAGGTTGCTATCTTGGTACCTGTAGAGCACTCTTCAGTTAGCCGGCGAAGCCAACACACGCGTGTGAATTGCTAGTGCAGAAAAGTAATAATTATCGCAGAAATTGAAGACTTGAGTCTTATCCGGAGCCTAAAAGGGAAGCTGCGACTTCAGGTGAACCTAAAGGGAGCAGTGGGACGGGCCAAGACGTCGTAAAGTGGTCGACAAGCAGTAAGTCTACCAGCTTTTCATCCAACGTACATTCATTGACGCCAGTTGATCAACGCCAACCCAGACGAGGGAATCAACGTAAAATTATGAAGCAACTAATAGTCTATTGTCCTGTAGGTTAATTGGAGTGTGTGTGAGGCGTGGGGTCAGTTCTTGAACGTATCAATTGTTAATGAATTGTTTAAGTTAAGAGGAAATTTTCATGATTAATTGTAGCGGTGTGAACGCACACCAATAAGGCCTTTGCGTGTGTGTGGAAGTGTGAGTAGGGGACCTCGAGGCGGAAAGCCTAGAGGAACTCGGTAATTGAATTATCAGCCACCAGAGCGCTCTAACAGTAGCGGCGTGGAATAAATTTAAATTTAAACGATAGAAAATTTTCTGAATACAGATTATTGAAATTAGAATACCTAGAGGCACTTAATGTAGTCTAGCGTACGTGATAGCCTTGTGAATCTTTAATTCACGGTAAGGAATTGTTATCCTTTCAGACACCAATTTGGCAACCAAAGGTGACAACAGCTTCCCTGGAGTGGTGTAGCGTTGCACGCGTTCAAACGAAAGCGAAATGCAGATTATTTTAAAAATTCATAGATCTTTTTTTTATTGAAATTAGGAACAGGAAATTACTGAGAATGATGAGAACTGCTATATAAACAATATAGAACTTTTGATCATTCATTAAAACAATCTTTGGCACCCCAGAATAACTTTCAAGAGCATGAATTTGTCCGCGTTGAAACGAGAGCGAAATTCAGATTACTTTGAGAATTCGTAGCTGATTTATTTACTGAAATCAAGAAGAGAGAATGACTAAGAATAATGAGAACTGCTTTATGAATGACAAAGAACTCTTGATTATTAATTTAAATACATTTTAGCGCCCCAGACTAATTTTCAAGGGCGTCAACTTGTCCGCGTTGGAACGAGAGTGGGATTCTCGTAATTTCAGAGATTCGTCGCTCATTTATTCACTTCAATAAAGGAAAGAAAGTTATTGAAAATGATAAAATTATTTCTGGCGCCCGGAAATAATTTCCAACAGTGTCAACTTGTCCGCGTTAAAATGTGAGGGAAATTCAGATTACTCAAAAGATTCGTAGCTTATTTACATACAGAAATTAAAAGAAGAAAATTGTTAAGTGTAAGCCGAACTTCTTTTTAAACAATAAAGAACTTTTTATTATTTGTTAAAATAATCTTTGGTGCCGCAGAATAATTTTCAAGAGCGTCAATTCGTCCGCGTTGAAACGAGAGGGGAATTCATATTACTTTAAAGATTCATAGCTTTTTTTTTTTGATTAAAATTAAGAAAAAAAATACTTACTAAAAATGATTAAAACTGTTCTTCTAACAATATAGAACTTTTAATCATAGATTAACATCATTTTAGCGCCCCAGAAAAATTATTGAGAGGGTCAATCTGTCCGCGTTGAAACCAGAGGGAAATTTAGAGTACTTCAAAAATTCGTAGCCCATTTATTTACTGAAATTAAGGAAAGGGAATTACAAAGAATGATTAAAACTTCTTCATAAACAATATAGAAGACTGAATCCTTCGATAAAATAATCTTTGGTGCCGCGAGATAATTATCGAGATCGTCAACTTTTTCGCGGTGAAACAAGAGCGTGATTCAGATTACTTAAAAAATTCGTAGCCCATTTATATACTCGTTATGTCTTAATGTACAATTAATTTATTGAATTAATTGTACTAAAAGACACAAGCAAGGATTCTCCGTTTTTGCCCTAGCTTTTCAGCAATAAAATCCACAGAATGTTCAATTTGAGATGAGGAACACAATAGTCAATTAGATGAAGGCAGGAACCACAATTTCAATGTTTTTAAATTTCCGTTGACGGACTACGACTATTATTCACGTTCGTTTGGTTCAAGTGCGACTTCGCAACCGACTTTTGCGTTTCAGTGATATATATTCATCTTGAAGAAGGTGTTAACTTTTCCAATACAAGAAAAGTCAGAACCAACTAGCTTCAAGATTTTTACTTTATCAATTTTTATTGATAAAAACTAATATTTTAGGGAGCACACTATCCCTTCCATATTGGTGACACCTTAGCCTGTAGGTATCTTATTCACTACCCACCGACGTCACCGGGCGTAATAACCTTCCTAATTGCTTCTACTAATATATGTCGAAACGATACAATTTCTTTAGAGTAATTTAAAATGGTGTTACAAAAGGTATTGATTATCAGGTTGTTCTTTCGTTACAAATATTTAAGTTCCATTGCGTATATGAGATACAGATGATTTATTACTTTTTGGTAAAACTTCTCAGAATAAATTCAATAGTTTTATTGCTTTTTTCATAATTTTATAGAATACTTCATTATATTCAAATTACATGACGATGAATTATTGATAATATTACAAAATTTAGCGTGAAGAAAATAATTAGTATGTCAAGGAAAAAATTTTTTTTTCAATTCAAAGAATAACTGAAAAATTACTAAAGACAAGGAATATTTCAACAATGCGAAAATAATAACTAGAACGATTTAAATGTGAAGGGATGATTATTAATTACTTCTCAAAATTATTAAAACAGACGGACGACACAAATCAAATTAAGAAGCGAAAATTGTTAAGTGTAAGCAGAACTGCTATATAAAAAATATAGAACTCTTAATTGTTGATTAAAATAATCTTTGGCACCCCAGAATAATTTTCAAGAGCATCAATTTGTACGCGTTGAAACGTGAGAAAAGTTCTCGTCATTTTAAAAATTCGTCGCTCATTTATTTACTAAAATTAAGAAAAGAGAATTACGAAGAATAATGAGAACTGCTTCATAAACAATATCAAAGAGTCAATTTTTTGTTAAAATAATCTTCGATGCCGCAGAATAATTATCGAGAGCGTCGATTTCTCCGCGTTAGAACAAGAGTAGAATTCAGAATACTTAGAAAATTTATGGCTATTTCTATTATTAATATCATTGGGAGAAAATTACTAAGAATGGGGAGAACTGCTTTTTTAACAATGAAGAACTCTCAATTATTTATAAACATAATTTTTAGCACCTCAAATTAATTTTTAATAGCGTCAACTTGTCCGCGTTGAAACGTGAGAGGGATTCTCGTAATGTTTAAAATTCGTAGCTCATTTATTTACTGAAATTAAGGAAAGAAAATTACTAAGAATCACGAAAACCGCTCTATGAATGATGTAGACACGGGAGTGGGATTCAGATTACGTCAAATATTCGTCTTTTCTGCGGCGCTCAATATACATCTCCTACAATAGCCTAAAGAGTTTTTCGCAGTTTCTGGCCGTCTCTCAAATTCGGAAATAAGATTTCTTAAATCTCTTAGAGTCCATTGCAGTTATCTACCATCTTTTCATGAGATATTAAAGTATTCTATTATAAGTAGTTGAGAGACTTCCAATATTCAAAAAATTTGGACTTAGAAAAAAAAAAAAAAGAGACAAAAATCAGTCCTTACCCTTTTATGGTTGCACTCGGTTCCTTCGATTTTTAATTGTCGTTTTACTAAGCAAATCTCACGACTCAAAGTTCCAATAAATTTATTACGTTTTAATAAATTCTTACTTATCGAATTTTCAATAAAGTTTATAACAATCGGAACTTTACAAACAGTTGACCTTTTGCACTCGAAGCTCAAACTCGAACAATTTAGAGAATTTATCAGTTCCTTTCATGAAAAGTCGTTAACCTTCGCGCACTTTAAAAATTTTGGATAATCAAAGTAACAATAGTCAATATACATTTAAACATTTCATTTTAGTGGTTTTAATAAACGAAAAGGAGTCTGAGCCAATTGTTTGCGACTAATTAATTAGTTTCTGTTCAAACCGGAATTACTCGGAATTTTGTTTTTCAAGAATTGAGCTTTGACGGGGTTCTCCTGGGCTAATCAAGTCGCCCCTTTCGTTACTCTCAACCTTTTAGTCAAGTAATCAAGATAAACGGAACTTTAGGTTTCTCGCGTTCCGTGAAGATTAGCCGCTCGGTGACTAGTGCAATAGAACCTTCGTAGGTCCTGCATGCCATTTCTGACCTTTTTGGGTAAGACCTCTTTTAGACCTACTTGATCCTACTTGAGGCCTACCTTGCTGAAATCACGCAGAACAGCTAGGGAACCACTCCCTAGCGTTTTTAAGCAATCAAACATTGATTTTAAGGATCTTTTTAAGAAAAAGTGTCCGCCAACCGTTCACCTTTTCCCAATTTTGTGGGGGAAAAGTACCACTCGAATAAATATTAGCCGATCAGAAGCTTAAGGTGGCATTAAACGCCTGGATTTCCACACATTTGAAGCTTTATTACAAACTTCAGTTTTTTTGTGGTTTCTGGACTAATTTAACTAGTCCGAGATAAACCATCTCGAGCTTAGCTGACTGCCTCACTGGCAACGCGGGTTTACTCTATTCCTTTCCAGTGGAAAAGAATCAGTCGGGTGAATTCCTTGTGTCACTTACTCTGTAAGACCACGTGATTTGATTCATTTTCAACACTTGTTCAGCGTAACCTTAAACTAAAAGTCTCTGTCTACCACAATATCTTTCGACTACGCCCTGCGAGCTGTTGCGACTTTTTTTTCGGACCTCCGAAGAGTGTAAATTATTACTTAATAAATTATATTTATAGTATATTTACTCAAGAAAAGTTTCTTTGCATCATATTATATTTATTATTTGTTATAAAGTAAAATATTATACGTTTATTTTTCACGTTTCGCTTGTCTCTTAATATAAGCTTCGGATGATATATATTTCTCATATTTTTCGACTCTCTTCTGCACGTATACAAAGATACTTTGCCTGAAACGTAACTAGTTAACTCTATTGTTCCACTTGTTCACGCATATCAAATCCCCTTTACAGCGAAGAAATGAGCCAAAGTAATGATGACCATGGAACCGCCCGTCGGGATCGAGTTCCCGGCGCGGCTGCCCATGATACACAGAATTAATGGCATGACACTACTCTTAACAACACAAGTTCAATAGAGAGATCATACTTTCCCGCGAAAGATTTTGCCTCTTCTCTACCAGAATTTTTTGGAGATGGTCGTCTACCCACCTATGAGGAGTTTGACAAAGCGCTTACTCGGCAACTTATATGGTTCCTAATCAGAACCAAGAGAGTGACGTTGCCCACGTCCTTAACCGTATTTATGGTCCCGCGCGACGATATCTGGAAGATCAAAATCTTACCTCGGTTCAACAAATCTTGGACACGCTGCGAAAAGAATATCGCCTCAAGGATCAGATAGGCTTTCTTATGAATAAAATACATCGCCTACGACGGGAAAAAGAAGAATCCGTTGGAGATTGTTATTTCCAAATGTAAGATATTTTGACCTCTTTCCAGTCGGTCATGGGTGACAACAGGGACGACCAAGCCCTGTACCGCCGACTCTCTATGGACGCGGTTAAAATTTTATTTTATAATCTGCCTGAGGCCCTCAGGATCTCCATCAATCAATGCGTAGAACTTCATGAGTTAACACTTGACGAACTCTATAAATGGGTTCGCCGAGGGTCGTACGCACAAAGTCCCTTTGCTGAAGACTACTACCCTCATTCTCCACGCCACAATGATTCCTGGGACCGCTCGAGAGATAATCACTCTGGAGAAGATCACAGGGAATATCGTCAATCTAGGTATGATAAATATCATGCCCGGCGTGACCGCGAACCTTACGACCAGCGTCGGAAAGAGAAGAGATCCTTCGCGTTATCTCTCCGCCCTCTTTGTTTGCCAGCCTTCTTCACGATCATCGACCCCGGGACCCACTAGTGAATTCTCTGGGTCCAAACCCAAGTCAGAAATTGAATCTGAACCTAGATCGGATGCAAAGCGTCCAGAAGGAGACAGCGCCCGCAAGGATTCCTTCGCAGAACCTAAGCCTACTTCTTCAGGCAGTCGCGGGGCCTCTCCTGCAAATAAAACTATAGTCAGCGAAATCGAGGCGTGTAAGGGAATTATTAAAGAGCTCACTACCCAGATACAAACCCTTGCTATTACCCTGAAGCAACCCCCCGCCCTCACTCTTTTTCTTTAACCATTTTTCACTAATTGCACACCTCAGAACCCTCCTGTAAATCCAAATCAAGCTCTGGAATCGGCCCTTGAGCGTCTCGAGAGATTAAAAAAAACTTTAAACTCAAAAAGCGCCCGTCCACAGGGGGGAGCGGCGGGTGTCCTCAAAACAGATCCCTCCTCCTCTGTCGGCGAATGAAAAACGGTCCTAGCAGTTCAGGCAGAAACGGAGGATTAACTATTGGAAGCCCAGTTGTAACTATCTTTCATCATGAATACTTCTTCAAACCCCTCCAAATTCTTATCGATTCGGGCTCCAGCCGCAGTTTCATCCACATTCGATGCCTTCAGAATAGCGTCAAAGTCCGTCCAGTTACTGATAAGGTCTGCGGGCTTATCGACGGCATCGATGTCTGCGACGAAGCAACGTTAACATTATGGCAAACACCTATCAAATTTTTTATCACAACGAACTCTCTTGATGCTTATCACGCCATTCTGGGCGACTCCTTCCTAGCGAAAAACCAGGCTACACTCTCGTATTGGTCGAATACTATGGTACTCAAGAACCGCGAGGTACGATCAATCCCGTTTAAAATCCGTGAGGTGTGACTGCAACGCGCTCCTACAACCTCGCCTGGACCCCGGATATTCTCCCGGAATCCCCATCTCCGTGGCAACGAGCAGGCGTTCCTTCTGGACACCGGGGCCGATGGGAACCTAAGAAGTCTTTTAACTCTCCGGCCAGGGGTCCCCATTGACAACACGCAACTGCTACGCCTCAGGGGTATTGGCGAAGACCACGTTGACATCATTGGTGTCGTCTGCCTCCGAATGTTCGGGATAGATATCACCTTTCACGTAGTTGATATGGAAATTCCAGTCGAGGGAGTCGGAATAATTAGTAATGATGTATTCTGCAAAAAAAGGGCCGAGATATCTTACTCGGATCAAACTATCGTTCTCGAGCCTGTTCCATTAAAACCGATTCACTTCTCTCGGACGTTCGAACCTTCAAATCAATGTATTGTCCTTCTTAGATCTCGCATGGTTGTCTCCGTACCTCTACAAGACACCAAACTTACCGAGGGTTATCTGCCCTCAGTGAACTTGGGTAAGGCAGTAATCTCTGTCAAAGACAATTGCGCTGCGTGCCTGCTTATTAACACCTCCGACTCCTCACAAGAAATCGATATTCCTCCTCAGGAGCTCGAGGAGTTCACCTTTTTTGATAATGGAGTCGCGGAAACCGAGGAGGACGAAGCAGATGGCGGTAGAAAGCTACCATCCCCCTTAGATTCTCGAACGCGGTTGAAGTTTCGTCTGAGAGAAGTTGAATGGCCAACTCATCTCACTCCACAGGAGCGCCAACATGTCATCTCACTCCTGAGCCGCAACCCTGACTTTTTCACTCTCCCGGGTGAAAAGTGGGCAAGTACAAAGCCAGAAAAGTGCGCATTCGAACTACCGACGATCAGCCTGTCAAGGTCAAGCAATATCGCTGGCCTCCAAAGCTTACATCAGAGATCGAGAACCAAGTCAACGGCATGAAAGATTAAAAGATCATCAAGCTTTCTCGCTCACTATACAACTCTGCGCTTTAGATAGTTCCTAAAAAAGCCGATTCAAAGGGTAGGAAAAAGTGGCGTCTGGTAATTGACATTAGTACTCTTAATAGGAAGACAATCAGGGATGCTTATCCTCTTCCCGATATCTCCACTATCCTCGGTCAATTGGGGGGCGCTAAATACTTCAGCGTCTTCGACTTGGCTAATGGCTTCCACCAAATGGTACTAGTCTCAGCTGATGCCCCTAAAACCGCGTTTTCGTCTCCCGGTGAACACTGGGAATACACCCGGATGCCGTTTGGCCTGGTAAATGCCCCGGCAGAGTTCCAACGTATGATGGACTCTGTACTTCCGGGCTTGAAGGGCACCGAACTCTTCGTCTACTTGGACGACATAATCGTCCACGCCTCTCCGCTCCAGAACACGCACAAGAATGGACATGAAGAAAAGCTATTATGCTTATTTAAATATATCTGCTACAGGTCGTAATTTCTTGCAAACTTGTTTCTTGATCCTTTTTGTTTTCTTTACCTTCTTTCTTTTAACCTTAGGGGCTTTACGCTTCCTCTTTTTTCCTTTACGTACCTGTTTTTTTTATTTCTTTTTCTTGGCTTCTTTAACAGGGCGTTTCCTTCTCTTTTAAAAGCAGATGTTCCCTATACGGCTGTCATGGAGCAACTGTTGATTCAGTGTTAAACCTAGCGGAATATAGCCTGAACCAGTCATCAATTTTTTCAGTGGCTTGTCGTTTTAAATTTCGACTCGTGCAGATTCTTTGAATGATAGGCCATTATCAAGGACATCGTCAGCAATACTCAACCCTGATTTCAAAGCTTTTTTACCTATAATTTTTGCACCACTTGTCAGGAAATGCAATACAGACCTGAATAAACCCCCTAAAAAACTGCCGATGCCATGCCCGCGTTCATTAGGTGTTCCAAGGTAAATTTGACTAATACCGCTGTATACAACACGCCCAAAGCCGACTTGTGGAATACCATAGACAGTTTTTTGATATATGTTATCTTAATTTTTTGAAATGTAACGTTACAGTCAACGTACTGTGTTCAAATGGTATAGCTTGGCCAAATTTATTTCGTATATCTATCTCTATTGTACGAATATCTGGCTTTGAAAGAGGGATGTAGCGCATTGTTGAAAACGATTTTATGCGCATTGAACCATAGGTATAATTATGCATGTCAAGGGGCACAATGCGTAATGATGGTGTCTGTACATCGCCTGTTACATAATTTTGACAAATATCTGTGTAAACAAATAAGCTACACGGTACAGACGCATATATATATGCTGCACGTGTGCTTTTTAGAAGTGGTAATAACACAGGTTTATCGTCAACTGAAAATTCGAGAATCTGTTGGAGATATGGCGATAATTGAACTAGATGAGCCCCGTACAGCTGTCCTCGCAAACCATTGGAGCTTCTATGTAGCTGCCGGAGTTCGGTTCCCATTTTATATGCTTACTCATAATAACGAGCTTATTCAACTCAACGATCAGATGATCGAGTCTTTGATACACACCCGGGGCCAAGCGGGTCGCATGATTTTTAGCATTTTCTAAATTATAAACATCAGTAACGTTTACTCAACAAAAATCTAAAAGATCAACATCATGTATGAAGGTGAATAAAACTGTAGCATGTTTTTTAGGTAAATTCAAAAAATTCATTGGAATGCTTATTTCTTCTAGAGACACGCTCCACTCGCCAGTTAATTTAAGAGGTTGGGATTGCTGCGTAATAAAGTGCGTTGTGGTGTAATCCGGAAAATAAAGCATGCTACTATTACGGGGTAAAATTATATGGAACTCGTCTGTTTAAAAGGCCATTTTTTATTTTTGCCGTTTTGATTCTCGACCAACTTTTGATAGTTATTCTGCATAGAAAATACCGTCTATATCTTGATGATTAAGATCTTGAAGTATGTAAACAGGTGGTTGGCAGCTCGTTGATATGCGAATAATTTTGAAAATTTTTTCACTCCAACCGCTCGTATATCCTTTTGTGAAAGCTGCTTTTGCCTGACTGACGCGAACGAGATCCCCAACACTATATTTAGGCTTTTTTGAGGCTTTTTTGAAACGTTTATTGTTCTCATATCTATGCTTTATGTTTGAGGAAGCTGTTAACTCATTGTTAAAATCGATTTCAACGGGCCTGAGTTTTGTAGCACTATGTTTAGTATCATTGTGAGCGGCGACAATTTTTTGTAAAACGTCAATGTATCGCTTGTATGTGCGTATGTAAAATAACGCCACATTCGTTGTTTCAAAGTACGATTAAATCGTTCAACAGCAGCTGCTTTAACATCCGGATTTCTTACAGTTCTAAAAATAATTTTTCTTTTATTTAAAACTTTTTCAAAATCAGAGCCCAAAAATTTTCTGCCGTGATCTGTCTGTAATATGTATGGTAATCTTACATTACTACGCTTGAAAATACGCGCAATTGCTCGAGTGACAGTTATACTTGTAATGTTATGCAATGGTGCAACTTATACAAATTTACTTTAAACATTAATAACAATTAATAAATACTCAGTGTTATCATTATGCGTAGCAATATTACGTAGATCAACTAAATCTGCCTCCCATACTTCGTCAATATGTGGAACATTATATGTGCGCCTCGAAAATCAACGCCTTGTTGGACGATGTAATGTGTACGCATCTTGATTTTCTAGCCATTTCTTCACATTATCACAATGTATGTTTTTTGTATAATTTAGCAACTGATTTGCGCCAGCAAAACCGGCCGGATGTTCAGGACTGTAATATATCTGTTTGAGAGTGGCCATCACTTAAACGAAAATTTTAACTATTTATTCTTACACTTTCGCTTGGGAATCCCAGAGCCTATTTGAGATCTACTGTTACGAGTGCTAAAAAAATTAGCGGCAGCATAGGGCTTGGACTCACTTTGTAATTTCATTGATGAAGAGCCTTCAGCTATTATATCTGGTATGATGAGCCATCGTCTTCGTGATACACCTGTTGGTGTGGACGTTTCTACTTTTTTAGGATCGAATAATTCTTTATTGCCTATGTACTCCCGTGGCACGTAACCGTTATGAATAACACGTACAAACTGGTCTCTTCCTGTAGCGTATGCATTTTTTCTAGACCTCATAGCGTCATTCAAAAGATCTATAATATTTGAGCCTCGTATAACTCAACCCTAAACACTAACAATGCCTGAGTTATCCCACGAGATAATATTATCAGGCATATTTTTTAAGCGCCTGTAGAGAAGTATTGCTTTCGATTGGAATTTTTTCGGCACACTGTCAATAACAGATTGGTCTATATTATGATCAGGCGATTGATATATTGATTCATCTGTTTCGCCGTCATACGCCGACGCTTTTTTACTGTTGTTTTGATTTAAAAGCGGACTTACAGCAGGGCGACTTTCATGGTTGATTAGGCGCAAATACCTCTCCAACACTTGTGAGTAGTCATCCCACTTCTCACGTTCATTCTGATAAGCTGTGGAACATAATATTTCATTTATCTCTTAATCAAGCTGCGTTAAGACGGTATCATAACTTTTATCTGACCTGTGCATCAATAATTTTGCGTCTGCGACTTGAAAATTCTTTGCTACCTCTTCAGGTATTAGAACAATTTTTTCAACATGATCCATTTTCAGCCGTTAATCAGCTTTGATATTAAGCTGCCAAGAATAGGTGCCAAAAGAACTGGCAAAAAACCACCCCCTTTCTGTAAAATGATTTTCTTCTTTCTCTCGGCACTACCACGTGAAGCTAGCCTGCATAAAAGGGAAGTGTGTCGCTTTAATTTACATTCTTGCTCAGCTGTCAACGACACGTTTCCCCGTAAAATATTAAGAGCACATTCACATATATATCGCACCAGTTGAGGATCAGCTTTCCGTAATATAGCAGCGCGTTGTTCTTTGCTTAAATAAAATAAAGAACTGAGAATTGCCGCTTGTTTCTTTCGTGATGCATTCGTAGCTATTACTAACTAACAACTGGTAAATTGTGACTATGGGCGCTTTTATTTATAGATTTACGCTGCACATAAACATAGTGCTTCGGGTCCTCTGGAAAAATACATGTGCAGAAGCGACAATTTTCAGGTGTTGATTGTTTCAAGTCTAGCAATAAGTAACCGTGCGGTTGAGCTGTTGCGTCATAATATATTTCTTGGAAAAAGCGGGTGTTTTCTGCCGGGCTCCATGTTGGATCTGTGAGCGGTCACGGGTGTTTCCGAAAATTACAATGTAGTTAGCTGTTACGTCCTGACTAGTTATTCTGCGCTTTCTGAAAGAGTTTCAAGGTTATAGACAATTTATCAATATTTAAATAGTCAGCTGTCGACTGTGAGGAATATATCTCATATCAAATTTCGAATGTAATTGTGAGGCTGCCGGGTAACAGAACGCTCAAACAGCAACCGCGAAATTCAAAATGGGTTGTACCAAACAAAATTGTTGCCTGAGAGGCGAAAGAAAAAAAAAGTCTTAATTACTCACCGTTCGTGGCGTTGGGTTGCTCATTGTAATCAGGGAGGAAAACAAAAAAAAGAAACTGAGAACGAATGTCAATCGAGTCACTAGTTCAGTTTTATAATTGTTTGCATCTATATATGTATAAACACTACACTGAATACGCTAGTGGACGATGGTCGGCTTGGGAATAACCAGGATCACGTTGAAATCCAACAACACTTCATCACTGTGGATCTTGATGCCTCAAAGAGCTTGAGTTGGAACTTACGATTGCTCAAAGAGTGTTGAGTTCATTCTTCGAGTTTTTGCGGTCGACTGGTGAGAAAAATCGCATTAGCGACGTCGGCAGCTCTGGAGCTCGTCGTCCGACGTTGCTGTATCCATGGTGATACCGGAGCAACGTCAGGGTTTTTCGAGTGGACTCGACAACGTCGAGCTTTCGAGGCCCTATCGCTGACAGTACTTTTCTGCCCATAAATTTGATATTTTTCAGCGGGTTATGTGATATTAATTTTAAATGAATGTTTTTCAGGTTTTTCTAGCTTTTCAGGCAATGTGGACCAGCTACAGGTGTGCAGCTGCGGCCACTTACATTTATTTGGTTTTTGAAAAACTAGATGATTTTCTTAATCCTGAATATAACGCGGTTCCTTGCATTTTTGGGTATTAGTAACTAACTATTCAATATTCTTATCTTTGTGAACTGGAATTTCGTCTTGGGAACGCCCGGTTAACTAATATTCCCTCTCGCCTTTGTTTAAATTTTTAGCTGATGCTGCGTGTGAACGCGCATCGGTTGGTGGGTATGTATGTGTGCCTATACACATACATTTCCTTAGGTGTATTCTATAGGAAATAAAAATAGTTAAATTTGGGGGCTTTTGGGGTCCTATTGAATAGAGACCTCCCTCAGGAGCATAATTTCCAAAAATCGTCAGGTAAATAGTTGATATTTACCTATTTATTTAATAAATAAAGTGGCTCTCCGTTTCGCGGAGTATTAGGAGAGCATGAAGGCGAGAAGGTATACGCTAGCCGTGCGCCCAAGCTCACTACTCTGCCGACCTCGAGGCCCACATCTGCCCCACCGCGCTAGCGGTGGCTAATGACCTTGCCGCTTGGTGTATTTACTCTAAGTTTATTCATAAACTATTATGTTTATAAAAATTTCATGAAGACAATAAATTTTATCTGAATAGCAGGAATATTTTTCATGTTAAAAATCCCCTGGTTATCAGGAGGTCCATTATTTAATATTTTAATAATTAGAATTCTTTTAAACACTAAGTCCACGCGTTTGCGCATTGGCTTTCGCCTGCTGCACGAACATGTGCGTGGAGGTTGAGTGTTTCGGAGGAAAATCGTATTCATAAACTTAAATGTATGTGTGAACTTAGAATCCTTTATTGAGTTTAACCTAAAACTAAGGTGAAGGACATCAGGACGTAACACAGCATTTAAAGGAATGTCTTGTTGGCCTTTTCCTTGATGAAATAAATTTTGTGTTATAAATATAACGCTCGAATTACGATGATGACTGCCCTTCGTGAAAAGGTCAATAACTGTACTACTTGATGATTCACGCATAAGATCATCGATGATAATTAATTTTGATGTGTGATCGGACGTATAATCATCGCTAGTTGGTAGGCCTTCCTCAAATTGAAAGGGTAGAACTTTTGGATAATTATTATAGCTTTCTTGCCATTCAGCATAATGAAATATGATTCTTGAGAACCGTGTATCACTCATGTGATTTATAATTCGAATAAATCTTTTTATGAAAACAGTTTTACCGCACCCTGTAGGACCACAGTCCAAGGATGTTTCCAGCGCGGATCCATAATTATAAATGGCGTTCCGCTCGTAATTTTCGATTTTTTATTTGGGATATTCGGAGAGGTGAAGACTCAACGAATGTTAAAATTGCAGCAATTGGATGCGAACTGGCGATGCGAGAGGTGTATGAACACAAATATCGGATCGCCAGAAAGATAGGAAAGAGAATTGGAAGTGGCGTGTCCTAAAACAATAAATAAATAAATGTAATCATCAAGACAACTAAATATAGATATCACAATTATTTTTTGCATATTATCCAATTTTGTATTGCCTAGTACCTATTTTTATTTTCCCCCTCAAAAACAATTTATGTTTCCTTATTCGTGTGCTTGTCAACAAAGGTAGAATTTTTCATGCCATTATGGTTTGTCAATTACTTGCACTGAAGTATCGTCTCTTCGCATCTGAAGTAGACTTTCTATTATTATTATTGTTTTCCATCTCTTTTCTCTCTATTAATCTGAATGAAGAAAATCTTAAAGGAAAAGGATAACGTTATATTGGTGGACTACACAAGATGCGACACCTCTATTCTTGCATCTTCCGGCCGTTGCGCTTCTGCATTTTTACTTCACCGCCTACAGCAAAAGTGAGAAGATTCAAATACTAAAAAGACAAGAGAAACGAAAGGAAACATGAGATGAGAAGAAAAAAAAAAAAAAAAAAAGAGACCAGTCTTGGTGAAATTCTCCCTCGTTTTTTTTTTTTTATTTCTCTCAAACCTTTTTGCCTTTTTTCATTGTAGAGTCTCTGTTTCTTTACTTTCATTTTTCCCCAACTTGCAATTCACCTCATTACTGATTTATCAAACGATTGTTGTATTGAACAAATTCATAATAAAGAGAGTAAAATACTGAAAATTGCCTAAAATATATATTAAAAGAAATTAAAGATGCTTTTTGAAGCGTTTTCGTTTCATTTTTCGTGTGGGAAATCGAGTAGACACGAACACTAGAGATGAAGCTATTTGATATACCCTGAAAGGATACGTGTTCCGATTTCATAAAGAGGATAGTTTTGATATAGTACATGTGATATTAGCAAAAAATATATTCGTCTTCATTTTCACACTTCTCTCGTTTCGACGTTGTCCAAGAAACTCGATTGACTTCTATACAATCGATATTTCACATTCGATTACAAGTATGAATTTGGATGCCATCGATTCAAATAAACCATTCATGTCGTATAAATGTATGACATTTCTATGTATAATTCTTGTAGAGGACAAACAGAGGACTAAATGTTGGATAATACTCGAAGCTCTGCAATGTACAATGGAGTAGACGGTCACCCATGATAACTGCTAACAGAATAATGGGTATCCTAATTATCTACACTCTGGGGTCAGAATATTAACAATAGTTGTAAAGTTTTGATTACATACTGTAGAAAAAAAACAAACTGAATTATAATTTTTTTTATTGAAAATATAACTTAATCATTATATTTATTTTTTTTCTTGCAACAACGATGGTGATGATAAAAAAAGGATCTTTTGAATATTTTCTTTTTAAGAAGGAATGGGAGGAAAATGTGTAAAAGCTGATGTACTCGAGGATTTCCTGTCCGTTGCTCGATTTACTTTCAGTTATACCGCTCAGGAAATTGAACGGAAATCTCGTTTTTTTTTTTTTGCTCAAATCTTGGATAAACTTAGTTTTTGTATAATTATCATTATTATTTATAAATATATGTAAGAAAAAAGCCTTTTTTTTTTCAATTTTCTCAATAAAACATGATAGTAGTGTGCAGTGCTAAAAGGTACAATAGATGATGTTTTTGGACAAAGTATAAATTTAATAAAAGTGTTTTAGAAGCCAAATAATGTTAGACGATCAATAGAGTATAATGAGAAGTAGCAATCCGCAAGTGCAATTACCCTCCAGGCGCGTCAGGATGAAGCAGTGACGTATTCAGTAACAAATGTTCGTCTATCACGTTCGTCTATTTAGCCTTAAGCAACGTCGTATAAATTCTCTTCTTAGTTCTCTTATGATGTTCCTCTTCTATCAGAAATTCTTTCAAATAGTTTGAGAATAATTTAGCTACTTCATTAAGTTATAATGTCGAGATCAATATGATATTTTCACATTTAAACCCGATTATAGCTATGAGCAGTGGAAGACAGTGCTCAAACACGAACTCTATAAATTGAACGCTGTGAGTTGTGAACGTGAATTCAGCTGGAGTCGTGTATATTATCGTCAAGATGGACGTGAACCGGGCATGCAGCAGCTTCATTTGGATCCTGTCAAGGTAGCTGAAGATTTTGATGATGTTTCTATGTGGGGTCCGTCTGAAGAAGAGTCGAAAATTGGTCTAGACAGGCGGTCAATAAACAAATATTACTTTGACGATTACTTATGCACCTATAGTTATGATGAAGGTGCTGTAGTCAAACTTTACGACCTTCAAATAGCCCCTGAAAACTGATTGTAAGCATGTGCTGTTTACTATTTAATAATTGCAAAAAGATGTTAACAAAAAATTTATTTTCAAGTTATGACGCCGCCGTTGACTCAACGAGGGCCCGACTAAATGCTTTATATTGTTATAGAATGTTTTACATTGTACTATTTTTAAGGTTTTTGATAAATGAAAAATTAGTGTACTCAAAACCCTATTACTTGAAGCAACACGTTACTATCCTATCTGAGCCAAAAATAAGTTTTCATTATAGCAAACGCACAGCATACTATCAAACAAACAAATATGCTCATGTATTTGAGACAGAAAAACCGGGTAATGTTGAAGTAGTAACGTGTAGACACTAACAGCTAGCGCCACACTCTTCTCTCATTTCTCGATATGTCACAGGAGACTACTCCCCGAAAATTAAAAAGGCGTTATTAAAATATACTTTTAGATAATATTTTCAAAAAAGCAACCTGAAATTAATAAAAATTAAAATTTCAAAAGGTGTATGGATAAGGTGAAAAATATTTTGATTGACATTTTATTATCATCGTACAGTTTGATACATAAATGTTCGTATAAAAATAATTTGCAACAATTTTACCCCTGATATGATAAGAATATATAAAAATTATTAAAGCATCGCTTCACTCACAACGTGTTCATTGAAAAGCAAGCACTATTCTTGAGCGATGATCTCGACGTCCATAACTGAGACAAACGTTGATATGTTCCAGTTGTTCAAGAATTTTTGTCATCATTTCCGCTCGTTGAAAGTAGTTGGCTCCAAATGTATATATTAAATCGACAGGCAATTGTATAGTATTGATAGTATGTTGAATTCCCGGTATATCATTTTTTAGGGCTGTGACCATCAACACCATGCATTTAGTGATCACAGGTATGATTGCTTCGAGCTGCTAGTAGTTATACAATAGTTGTTGACCCACATGCGTGTAGAGCAGTGGGAATTGATCCACACGCGCAGGCAGCTGAAAGAATCCCCCCCCCCCACTTTTTTTTATAGAAAAAAAAGTGTGGGAGAATTCCCGTAGCTGTGGATGTTTGTGGTGGAATTCTCGTATGATGAGGTAGTGGGGGAGGATTCTCGGGGTGAGCTTGAGTATAGGATGGGGGGTGTCTCTGGGACTTGGGTTTTTGATGGGGGGCTGAGTGCTAGCTTGGCTTTATCTGTGTATAGGCTAGTCAGAAGTTGGGTTTTTCTTTGGGAGGGCAGGGGGGATACTACCCTTATACCTAAGATGCTGTCTTGATGATAGCTGAGTGTAGCTGTGCAGCTTAAAATTAAGACGATAAGTATTGCTTTAATAATGCATGAACCTGCCGCTGAACGATTATAAGGCATTAAGCTTCATTGATTTACAGCAGTCAATGTCGGTTTGTCATAGCTACTAGAGTGATATTCTAAAAAATTTTTTATAATGGAAAATCATCTTAAAATAACCCACATCATTGATATGGAGGGTTTCAGAATAAATAAAAAATTCTATCTTAAAGAAATGGCGTTCATTCAAGTTGGAAGTGGTGAAATATATTCAAGCCATTATAATATTGAGCGTCATAGACAATCTCGAGAAGATTTTACATCGGCCCGTTTCTGTACCATGTTTGTTCATGGATTGAAAATGAGGGATGATCGCAGCCATTAACATCAAGGGGCAATCGGAGATTTCTTGCGTAGAATCGATAAAGAAGCGAGATCTTTAGGAGGAATCATTGGATGTAAAGGTGGATCAATTGAACGAGAGAAGCTGACATTCCTGGGAATTCCAAGTTATAATATTGAGAAGCTTAAATGTTCAAAATTTGATATATTATATAATCAATTGCGGGAACAACGTCCTGATTTATTTAAAATAATGGAAACATTGGATTGTGTTCTCTTGGAATCAACTCCTAGAATTGCTCATTGCCCGAAGAAAGAAGTATATGCTTTTAATCAATTTCTTTTGAAAAATAAATAATGATTTTGTATTTAAAAAAAAATATATTTGTTAATGTTATGTAAATGCATATCGTAAAATTTATCGAATAATATATAAAAAATTTTTCATCTTTAACTAAACTCTAAGTTTAATAATATGTTTTCAAATTATTTTCGTAATAAGAAAATCTTCAATCCTAAAATATTTGGGAGATTTTTATAAGAAATACAACTTTTATTCGGTTTTTTTTATTTTTTTCATTGATGTAGGTATATTGATGATTACAATTTTTTTAAATTAAACCTAAATATAATTTTTCAAATCAATTTGCGAATTTGCCAGCTTAATGGCTTATATTTAACTACTCTATCATGTAAAATTAGACAATATGCAGTTGTACTCCTAGGGAATACATTATTAGCTCACAATTCTAGTCGAACATCAACTGGTCCTGCTTTAATAGATTCATTCTGTCTTGAGCAATCTATTACAATAAACGGTCCTCTTTCCATGAAATTTCCTTTATTCAAGTATGGGTTTTTAATATTTTTACTGTAATAAGATGAATAAAAATTCGTATACATTTCATATAAAAGCGCATATTTACTATTTAAAACATCAATATTCATGTTGGCATATGGATATCGTTGTGAATTTAAATAAAGAGCAAAATCTTTAATTCTACAATGATCAAACATAGTTGCGCGTTTTGACAATTCATTTTTACGTTCAGTTTGTAATGAAAATATAATATATCTCGGCTTCTCTAGTTGATTTGTTGTCTTAAATAGTACTTATATATAATTATTTATTTTAAAAAAAAAAGCCAAAGTTCAGAAGCAGTGCGCCTGCAAAACTGAAAAAAAATTGCAAATGTATGAAACTGATAAAATAAAAACGGTCTTATCATCAAGTTTGTTTCAAGCAATAAATTCACTTTGAAACAACTGAAATTCTCTTGACTTTTATTTATTTTCTAGTTAGATGTTGATGGAAAATTAGCAAGTGTTATTTACCTGAACGTAATTCTCCAACACTGATGAGCTGATTTTAAATGCTCCTTTGCGTAAATGTATGATCCGGTACCAATTAAAGAACCACCCAATGAAAAAATTTTATAATTTTCTTCGAAGTTTATATATTTTCGGTACAAGTAACACGTAATTAAATGAGCAGATAAACTTCAATTATTTAATAAAAAACCCCGATAAGGGTACATTTTTTTGACGGAAATTGATAGAGTACTACTTAATTTATAAGATATTCTAAATTCAAGCCCTAAACTTCAAATTCCATATCGGAATTATATAATTATAAACAGTGATCGTTAAAGATAATCGTTATGAAAGAAATAAATAATAAAAAAAATACATATCCTGTTGGATTTTTCTTAAATTTGCGAAACCCGTGCAGGCAAACACGGGACACATGGGTCACAGGAAACACGGGATACACAGGTTACAAGGAACACGGGACACACGGGTCACGGAAAACACGAGAAAAAGTACAAATGGAAAGAAAACTTTCATACGAACACGTATTTGTATTATAATATTAGAAATAAGACATTCTGTCAGTACCAGCCCTATCCGATTCCCCCACTTTTCTAGTTGAAACGTGACTCCTTTAGACATTAATCCGCTACGAGCGCTAGTTGTTCTCAGCTTCGAGAGCATCCGAGTCAAGCTGCGCGCAGGGATGCGCACCAGCCCCGATTTTGCTTGAATTAGACGGGCGCATTTTTAAAGTTACTGTTCACTATTCGGTACAAAACGTATAATGAGGAAAATATCTATGTGATTACAGATTATTTATGTATACTATACTATAATACAATAAATTCGTACGATTGGAATAATTAAAAGACGCTAATTAAGCCCGTGGGCAATTATAAGAGCGTCGAGTTTAGAGGAAAAGGTACTTAGAGCGTGATTTTTCTACCTTTAAAATTCATAAATTTTTTAATTTTATATTTTAAGCGATAAAAATCTACAGGGTTCTAGAAAACTGTTTTCTTCATCATTCTGTATGATTTAAATCATTAAATAATGCTAATTAAGCCCGTGGGCAATTGTTAGAGCGTCGAGTTTCGAGAAGAAAGTTTGTAGAATGCGATTTTTCTTCCTCTTAAAATTCATAGATTTTTTAATTTTATATATTAAGGGATAAAAATTAACATGGTTTTAGAAAATTGTTCAATCTATAACGCTGTATGATTCAAATAATTACAAGACGCTAATGAGGCCCGTGGGCAATTATGAGAGCGTCGAGTTTAGAGAAGAAAGTTTCTAGAACGCGATTTTTTTCCCTCTTAAAATTCATAGACTTTAGCTCGAAGGACATACAAAATTTTAAGATACCTGAATCTGCTATTACATTATCTGCCCTAGTCACTTCAAGAATTTTCAGAAATTTTATAATGTTATTGTGTACTTCGAGCCATGGGTACACATAAACTGTATTAAATAGACGAATGTACAATAGCATTGCAAAAGAAATTGAATGTCTTAGCTGTATAAACCTTACTAACTTTAAGATTTTTTTATTTTACGAAGGTAGTTATGAAGATTAACCTTTTAACGTTACCTTTTGAAGTTTAAAGTCAGGGTCGTGCAAATTATAATTTCGCTCTTTCTTCATTGTTATGCGTTGGGAAGATTTTCCAAAGTCAATATATTCTGAAGTTGGACTAAACCCTCAACGTCTTCATAATGTTACATTTCCTTATTGTTACGGCACTCAATAACTTTTCTTATTGTCAGTATATTGGAAATACTTGGAAAATATGGTTCTAAAGTAAAAGTTAAATGTATGGATACATGCGGGCAATACTGAAACATATTTTGATCACTCAACTTCGAATATTAACCTGATAATATGGAAACACTATAGAAGATGTTTGAAGCCTTGTGATCCAAGTAAAAGCAACTCTAAAAATAACGATTGTTTTTTATATACACTTATGAATGAAAAATGTTATTATCTGTCGATCTATACACACTTGTTTTTCAATTAATTTTTCCATTCAATTCTCTTTTATCGTAACGGGAATTCAATACAGTTTGGTTTTCATTCATAATTATAATCTTCATCGAAAAATTGTAAATAAAGAAAAAGAAATCAATACGGCTAAATTGATGTAGACTCATAATTTTTGTTAATAAAAACATGCAAATTAATAAAAAAAATTGAAAAACTAAGAAATACTGTTCAACTCACCTGTTGCATTTTGCTATTTTTGCTGAGCTTACTCTCTAAATAAACTCCGCCCTAAAAAAGAAAATTTTTAGGCAGATTTAACGCCCACACGACAAACGTAACGTTGGTAATTACCTGGTCAAGAGTCAAAATTAGCCAATTGAGAACGCAGGTACGATGACCGTTCCGCCTATGTCAGCGTGTTGGGAAACTTCAACGGTTCATATAAATAGACCTATTTTCTCAAATTTGCTCATTCATGTGCATAGTAAACCATCAGTATGTACGCCTGAACTATTTTGAAAATAGAGCTATTTACTCTCGAAATTGAATCGTTGATTATTCAAAAAAATTGTTTTAAGTTTCTAAAGCATAGTTCAATTACTTGCATCATTATGTCATACTGTGTAGTTTTGGGGTGTAAATCCGGTTACAAATCAAACCACACTAAATGCCTTATGTTTCATGTGCCGAAAGACAATAATTTACAGAAGCAATGGCAAATTGCAGTGCGGCGCAGTAAATTAAAGATAAGTCAGCGAGTTTGTGCGAAACATTTTCGCAAAGAAGACATTCTGTTGGAAAAAATATTGAAAGATCAGGATGGCAGAGTTCTGGGAGTGGTAAGTAATATGTAAAAATTTCCGATTAAAAATATATATAAAAAAGCCATTTTTCAAAATGCGATGGCTGTCATAATGACAACATAGTCATTTCAACAGAGATACGGTTTAATTACTGAGTTTATAAAAGACAGGTCTACCGTCGTCCCGACTAGCTCTACTGTCTCCGCGCGAATCCTTTATACTTTGTAATGTAGATGATAGTATTTGAGGCTTAAAATTAATATAAAAATTTTTTTTTTTTATTAAATTTATGTGTTATAACATCAACTTTCATTTGGGATAAGTTTAATCACTGAGTTTATTAAAGATAGGTCTACCGTCGTCCCGACTAGCCCTGTTGTCTCCGCGCGAATCCTTCATACCTTTCAACGTAGATAGCATCTTAGATTCTCGTCGTTATAATTATTCTGTATTGTCTGAGTCGTATTTTTTTTATTTTCGTCTCACTTTTAATGTGTAACAAAAACATATCAGTCCATAAAATTTTTGTTTTCAGTCACCTTTTAAAGTCCCTAAATTGGTGGAGTCAGCTGTTCCATCTCAATTCTGGTGGAATGACATATATGATAAATTCAATACCTCAGATCATAATGAAACGAATCCGCCAGCTGAAGAAGTGCATGATAAAGAAATATTCTCAACATCTCAAGCTCCTTTATTACTTTCAGTTGTTCCCGAAGTAAATGTCAGAAATGAATGTGCATTAGTATTCGATAATTTATTGGATGATCAATCTCTTACGATTCCACCATCTTGGGAAAAAACGATGTTTTTCATCAATAATGATCGTTTCATTGCTTATTCTTTCACTCAATATGAAAAAAATAGTGGAGTTGTTGATGAAAAATTTACTAAGAAATTTATCGTGAGTGAAAAGCTGCATGTTCAGATAAAAATCAACGACAAAATTGTAGATCTTACTGACATTACTGAAGATAAGATTGACACCATTCCTAATATACAGAATGCAATTTTCGCTTTTCACACGAAAATTGTATGTGCTGGGGCACAGCTAGATGCTGACCTGCTCCGAGTTGATCGTACTCGATGCACATTTGTTGATAAATTCAATACGATCAGACATTCAAAATGCTCACTATTAAGCGTTAAAGAACAATTTGATCATTGCAAAAGCGTGAAAAAAGTTCTTAAACGAAAAAAAAAGAGAAATTTTCCCACATGCACTGCTGGTGGAAGTGATCTGAAAAGTAAACGAGTGGATGAAACGAATGTCAGAGCAAAATTACAACAATTACAGAAGAAAAATAAAAAGATGGAAATAAAAAACAATAAATTGCAAGAAGAGAATGATCAATTAAAAACATTCCTAGCAGAAATTCATAATAAAATGTCATCAATTGACGATATTGTATTGAATAAAATTCTTGCTGACCATAAGAATAATATTTCTGCTGAACAACAAAATGGCATTAAAGAAATTTTCGAAACAGCCAAATGCAATCGTAAAAATGGTCGAAGATATTCTGAGCATTGGATTTATTTATGCATTTTAATGCATATGAAATCCCCGACTACGTATAGATTCATCAAAGAAAATGATATACTGCCGTTACCATGTCCTAGCACCATAAGGAAATAGGTTCATAATTAATATTTCATCTTTATTTTATTCTAACAATTTCTACACTAACTTTTCCAATATTATACAGACAGCTGTCTAACGTGACGATTGATTGTGGCTTCGACAAAAAATTTTTCAAACTATTTAAAGTATATATGGAGAAAAAGGCGAACAAAGATGGACTTCTATTAGTCGATGAAATTGGTTTACGCGAAAGCATCTCTGTAGATGCTAAAAATCTGAAATTCGTTGGATACGAGGATTTTGGTTTAGAAAATGCACAAAATGAGGCCAATAACAAAGCGAACCATGGGTTGGTGTTAATGTTCCAGTCTCTGACTGACCCATTTACTCAGCCTGTTGCTGTTTTCGCATCCCATGGTCCAGCATCTGGCATTGTTTTATCGCAATTAATAATAAAAGCGATAATATTACTGGAGAATTCGAAAGCAAGAATCTGGGGTGTGATTACGGATGGAGCATCACCCAACCGGAAATTCTGGACTGAAGTCGGTGTCAGCGGAGCAATGGATAAATTAAAATCGCATTTTGAACATCCAATTGATGAAATTCGAAAGATATAAATGTTTTCCGATACTCCGCATTTGATGAAAACAATCAGGAATCGTCTTTATGATAAAAAGTCATTGAAGGTTAGTTATGTGATATATATTTATGTATATATATTATTGTAGAAAATTAGTCAACAACTGTTGACATAAAATTTTCCAGATAAATCCATCAAAAGCAGCCTTTATCAAATGGGATCATTTCAACATGGTTCATGAAATTGAAAAGATCAAGGCTGTCAACGATCGTATTGTTCCAAAAATAACAACAAATCATTTAATATTAAATAGTTCCTCAAAGATGCGGGTCCGATTAGCAGTTCAGGTACATATTATTATTATTGTCTCAATTTTACTCAAAGTTTAATTCTTAACACCATGTATAATGTTCAAATAAATTCATTACAGGTTTTTAGTAAGACAATGGCCAGAGGGTTACGAACATATCAGAGTTACTTTATTAATAAAGATTTCAGCAAAACAATTGAATTCTGTTTATGGATTAACAGATTATTTGACTGTCTCAATGAAAATCTTCATGGTATTAAACCCAATGATGAAAAATATTAAGTAAGTGTCATTTCTATGATGGAGTTTCTTTGATAAGTTATTGCTCATCTTTATTTCCTTTTTCATAATCAATATTTTTCATTATACAGTTCATCGAAGATGCTCTGAAGATTCTAAATAATTGGGAACAATGCTTAAACAATAATAAAATTGAAAAAGCAAATTTTCTCACCATAAATACTGCCGAGGGATTACGGGTAACTCTGACATCCATGCTGGGCCTAGTAAACGATTTCAATGCTGCATATAAAACAGGAGTGCTGAGTGGACGAGTAAATCAAGATTCATTAAAGGTAATGTAAAAGAAATAAATGCTATAACTAATTCAAAATAATACAAATAAGTAATTGATGTATGTTAATATTATTAATCATTTACAGCGATTTTTTGGTTCGGTGCGACAAGCAGGAGGTACAAATGATCACCCCACAACACCTACCTTCTTACGAATATACAAAATTTTGTCACTCCACAGCGTATTAAGAGCTCCCAAATTGGGTAATTGTGAGATGAAACAGGATGGTGATCAACTCATCACACTACAGGATTTAGAAGTGATTTACGACGATAAAAGTGTCAACAAAGTTAGCGTGATCAAAAATTTATTAAAAACAGCTGTAAATAATGACGAGTGGGAAATCGAAAATGCTCTAGAAGAACATGACTACTATTCACCGAACTTACCGAAATGCATGATTTATTATTGCACAGAAGCCATCTCTTCTAAAATTTTAAAATCCACAAATTGCGAAAAATCTCATGATGCGATCCGGAATCCGAAGCCAACAACATTTATAGCAGAAGCATGTATAGCCATCAACCAAGCAGAAGATGAAAGTTTGCACCATCCTAATTTAGGTTTTTATAATTTAATAATAAAAATTGAAAACACATTTGAAAATTATTATTCCATAAAAAATGTCAAAAGTTTCATATGGGAAGATCTAGTAAATGATTTGGTTGATTCGAATATATTAACATTTCCGTGTAAAACTCACAGCACGGAAATGCTTTCATCAATAATTTACAATTATATACTGATAAGAATGAATAAAATAGCAAAATCTCATAACAGTTGGAATTGAAAAGAGTCTCAGGCAAAGAAGAAGACTTCCAAATTTTATAAGAATTAACAATGACAAAGTTTTTCGGCATATTATATGTATAATAACTAAAATTTGTGATGAATGTACAGTTGTAATATATTAGTAGTTAAATCGTCACTAGAAAGTATTGGAAAAGATTTCGATTTATAAGGAATATTTGTAACAAAGATGTACATTTCATAAACACTAAATAAATATTAAACTTATATTTTAACATTGCATCTTTCCAGAAATTTTTAAAGAATATAGAGGAAGATGAACAGTTCTAGTACGAAAACATGGATCATACTTATTGGATGCCCGCGGTCTTAATTAGCATCTTTCGATGAATTTGATCATACAGCATCAAAGATTCAGCCGTTTTTCTGAAACCCTGCGAATTTTCATTCCTTAATATTCGAAATTAAGAAACGTCCGAATTTTAAAGGTAGAAAAATTACGCTCTAAATACCTTGTTCTCTAAATTCGACGGTCTTATAATTGCCCACGGGCTTAATTAGCGTTATTTAATTCTTTGAATTATACAGAATCATAGACATTACTGTTCTACAACACTCAGTCGATTTTTATCCCTCAAAATCGGAAATCAAAAAACCTATGAATTTTAAAAGGTAGAAAAATCACGCTCTCAGTATCTTTTTCTTTAAATTCGCCGCTCTCATAATTGCCCACGGGCTCAATTAGCGTTTTTTAATTATTCCAATCGTACGATTTTATTGTATTATAGTATAGTATACATAAATAATCTGTAATCACATAGATATTTTCCTCATTATACGTTTTGTACCGAATAGTGAATGTTATCAATGTTCCTTTTTCAAATAAAAGGACAGTCATTTTCAAAATGCGCATGTCTAATTCGAGCAAAATTGGGGCTGGTGCACATTCCTGCGCGCAGCTTGCCTCATATGCTTCCGAAGCTGAGAACGACTAGCGCTCCTAGCGGATTTATGTCTAGAGGGGTCAGATCCGTACCCAAGCTATAACATTGGAGAGATACGGAGTCGGATAGGGCTGGTCAGTACACAAGCGTAAGAGCGTCAGGTAAAGAAAAGAAGAGACGATAGATTTCATCGTTGTACCTCCAAAAATTAATAACTATATTTTGTTAGATTAAAGTGAAATAAATGTCTACAGTTGGACATTCCGTTAGTATATAATCGCGAGAAAAAATTTCTATATCTGATCAAATCTGATCTATTGCCATTTAACAATTCTTAAATTCAACCGTAATCGTAACCCTTCATATTAAAACCAATGAGATTGTTTCATGAGGATTATTTTTGAACTTTCTGTCATTACGCATCGCTCTATTCCAAGAAATTAACACATATGTAGAATATGTATTACCTATTCTCGAAGAAGTTAAATGTATTTTATTAGGATTATATGGCATAATTTTCTTTATTCTTTCTTCAACTGAGAAAAAAACTTTCGAAAAGCCATTCTTCAGATTCATATAAAAAGATGTCTAGTTCCTATTCGATATTTATTAAGTTATTTTAACCCTTCAAGACTGACGCTATGAGCACTTTGCTCACGCTCGGTTTCTAATTAAAATATTTCAGCTTTTTCAAATGGAAACACTATATGTAACTCTTTGTAGCTTTATGAAATTCTCTTTAATTTACAGTTAGAAGAACTTCATCAAAACGTCTTAATTTGTGAAAAAACAATGATTTTCAAAAAACCGTGAGCGTTTTGCTCATTGCGTCAGGAAATTATGCTGGAGAAATGAGGGCGTTCGGCTAAGTTCAGCTGGTAACGACTATTGTCGAGTAGTGTCGTGACGTCTCCGATCATTTTTTACGCTAATTTCAACAAACACAATAGCTTGATTAATGAGCTCAAGTATTATAAATAAATAGATTCTAACATCATTAAAATTCATATTAGTTTATTCACTACGAAATAATAGACCCAAACAGATCTAATCAGACCTTGATTTTGTCCTGATCTGATTTGATTGATCTGAAACAAAATGCCCTATAGCAACCGTTGCACCTATAAATAAAAACAATGCAAAAAATTAATTTCTTTTATTTATACGTCATACATGATAAGCTATAATATAATATTTATGTTATTAACAATTTGGACTTGAAAAAAAAACTGTATTTGATCAATTCATAACTACAAAAAATATTCCTACCATACTTATTTTCTAGCATTTCCTTTATAGCAACTAAATTATTTTCATCTTTATCTGTTAGTGATCTTTCCATGTTATGTAAATCTTTTAATGATACTTCTTTATGATACTTTTTACTTATCATGTTTTGTACTACTCTGACCTTTGGGTCAAGACTTAGTATTTCTAGAACGGATTCTTTTTGATGTGAACTCAGTTTTCGAGTTTCCGGCATGAAAGGATAAAATTTGTAGAATCATAGCAAATGACAATAAAATTTATTATGTTTTTCAGTAATCAGAACTTTGAATAATACAAATAGGAAATAAAAACCTTTTATAAAATCATTTTTTGTCGCGAAATAGAAGTTTCATTTAATAAATACATTGATATCAATAGGAAACGATTATATAGTCAATTTGATAAGAAAAAAAACATGAAAGTAGAATTTATCAACTTATTTATACCTACTAAAATTAAGTAAATGTACTAAATACCTTCGATTGTGGATGATTTTGATGCTCCAAATTCATACCAGAAATCTTCAAGAACTCTAATTCCATTGTGACTATTAATCGGATATATGCATTACATCCACATTTATAAGTGCTATAAAACATAAATACTCATGGAGGAATCGAACGAACTTCAATTATCTGATGATAATTAAATTGTATTGAATAAATAGATGGCATGTACATACCTGACCTGTCTATGGCCCTTCGATTCAGTCGGACGAATGTCACCAAATTTGCAACGATATTCCACCATCCGATACAATAGTCTTTCATTTGCTTCTTTTGTCTCGGATCGTAATATTTCACTATCTCTTTTTGTAAAAACTTCTTTTTCCGTTTTTGAATATTTTGTCAAAAAATCCGTAACACATTTGAAACTCTCAAATTGTTGTCCAACAAATGGATCATTGTTGTGCTCCATTTTACACTCAATTTCAAAAATGTTCAAAAATTGGAATCTAAATATAAGTGTGTTTATTGACACAAAGAAAATCGAAAACAAAAGAAAATGTATTAAGCTACTCTTTAAGCACAGATAATTTTTTTTTTCATATAAAACAATGTAAAAAGGCTTCGATTGTGTCTACCATGCTTTTTGAAAGCTAAAACTGACGTTAGAGGTGTACGCCATCTGTAGTTACACTAAATAAGTAATAAATTTATCGACAACAGGGAATAGCAGAAGACCACGCAGAAGAAGAAGCACGCAGAAAGAAGACTGAGAGTAGTGTTGTAGAAAAATAATCGATTAATAGAAAAATCGATTGTTTGGCTTACCAAATCGATTTTTTCAATCGAGTATGCTCCTTTCAATTAATTGAAAATAATCGATTTTTGGACATGAGATTTTTTTTAATAGGAAATTATGTATAAAATGGTTTTGGTGCCACAATAAAAAATACGTAATTACCAGAAGAATCTCTATATTTATATGAATATAATACTATATACTATAGTTACGAATTGTAAAATTGTAAAATTGTAAAACTATATACTATAGTTACGAATTGTAAAATTGTAAAATTGTAAAACTATATACTATAGTTACGAATTGTAAAATTGTAAAATTGTAAAACTATATACTATAGTTACGAATTGTAAAATTTTAGCGCGTGTATACTATAGTGCAATAGCATTACAATACTATAGTATCGTCTATCAACACAAGATTCGAATCAGTTATGGCACTGACATTCTTATGTTTTTATTGTGGCAAATTGTTATTCTGGGTGTATTTAACATGTTAGAGTTCAAATCTTTCCGCCAAACTCGTCCGTCATTTTTGATTGACCTATTGATTAGAGTATTTGTCTTTCTTCTTCTACCATCTATCACGCAGTGTTGGCATGTGTTCAAATTTATGTTTCTAATCTATTTATAATTAATTAATCTTGTTAAATAAAAGAATGTTCAGTATAAAATATTTCTTATAAATAATAACTCCTTCCACAAAACGCATAAACCTTAACAGGTTATGGGCCCAGTGGTCAGTTAATTACATGCGAATTGAAGTGTGAAAAATTGAGGTTACATTAACACGTGCCGTCAATTTATAAGAAATTAATTATGAGTATAATCAAGATCTGTGAGCTGAAAAAGGATAATTATGATTCCTGGAAAATTCATGCTCAAGCTTTGCTAGTAAAAAATGGTGTTTGGGGCTATGTTGATGGTACAAAAATTATTCCATCATGCTCAACTGGAGCTGATGCCGCCGCAAGACAAATCGAACGTGATCAGTGGATTGAGAAAGACCAACTAGCAAAAGCAGACTTAATTTTGTCTATTGGAGCAGATGAACTGCATCATGTTGGAGATTGTGAGACTTCCAGAGAGGTTTGGCTTAAGTTAGCTGGTGTTTTTGCACCTCAAGGTCCTTTGAAGAAGGTACAGTTGTTGAAGACTTTATTATTTACTAAACTTCAAGAAGGAGGTGATGTGAGAGAACACATTCGACGATTCTTTGGTGCCTTAGATAAGTTGGCTGCAATGAAAATTAATTTCCATCCAGATGTTGTGTCAATTGCATTGCTTTACAGCTTGCCTGCTAGTTTTGAGCAGTTCAGATTGGCAATCGAAGCTCGTGATGAATTGCCATCAGCTGATATTCTAAAAGCAAAAATTTTAGAACATGCTGACACTCAAAATAGTGATGAAGTGGTACAAGCAGCAGGTGCTATGGCTAGCAGAAATAATAACAAGGCAGCTAAGTTCACGAAGTTTAACAAGAGCAATAACAAACCAAATAAAAATCGTGATATAAGGTGTTATAATTGTGGAGCTCCTGGTCATAAATCACCAGAATGCAAGGAGCCAAAAGGGAATAATAATTCCAATAGACGTGGTCAACGAAGTCAGGCAGCAAATGCAGCAGACGAGTCATATGCTGTGTGCTTTAGAGCTGTTTCACGAGTTAATAATCAATGTAAGTTTATATCCGATGAACCATGGATTTTAGATAGTGGATGCACTAGTCATTTATGCAATGACCGAACCAAGTTCGAGGATTGGAAAGAGTCAGTTGGTGGACAACTACATTTAGCCAGTAATTCGTCAACAGATGTTCAAGGGTCAGGAAAGGTTGTGATACCTCTACATAATAATGGATGCCCAAAGGTGGTAGAACTAAAGCATACCTTATTTGTCCCTGATCTAAGATCAAATTTAGTATCAGTTGCAAAAATTACTGATAGTGGCCATAGTGTCACTTTTACCAAAGATTCAGCAGTAATTATGGATCAAGAAGGTAGGGTAAAACTCAGTGCAATTAGAAAGAATAATTTATATTTTCTTTCACAGAGTTCCCACTTTGCTAAGGTATCTGCTCAAGTTAGTCAAGATGATCTACGATTATGGCATGAGAAGTTGGGTCACTTAAACTACAGTGATGTGACAAAAATAATCAAAGATACCATAGGTCTAGATGCTGGAAAGATTGAAATTCCTGAATGTGATATCTGTATTAGAGGAAAGATGACCAGTCTACCATATTCGAAGAGTAAATCACCATGCAATGAGCTGTTAAAAATCGTACATTCAGATGTTGTTGGTAAAATGCGAGTGCAATCACAAAATGGAGCTCAATATTTTGTTTCATTTATAGATGATGCCTCTAGATGGTCGGAAGTATACCTTCTGGGACGAAAGAGTGGAGTAAGATCGGCGTTTGATCAATATAAGAGTCATATGGAGAACCAGATTGGAAAAAGAATTAAATATCTCCAGTCAGACAACGGTAAAGAGTACCTGAGTAATGAATTTGATGGTCTTCTTAAAGGATATGGAATTCAACGCCGGCTTACAATCCCACATACGCCTCAACAAAATGGAGTCGCAGAGAGATTCAACCGTACTATTGTTGAGATGGCAAGATGTCTGTTACTTCAATCGAAACTCCCTCAGACATTTTGGGCTGATGCTGTAGCCACAGCCTGTTATATTCGTAACAGATCGCCAACGTCTGCTCTTGGTGGAATGTCTCCATATGAGAAGTTGAAGAGAAGGAAACCCGATTTATCTGAGTTGCATATTTTTGGATCTCCGGTGTATGTGTTAGACAAGCTTCCAACTAAAGATAAGCTTGCTCCGAGATCAACAAAAGGTATATTTATTGGTTATCCACGTGAAGCCAAGGGATTCCGAGTATGGTTACCTGATGCAAGAAAAACAGTGATTGCTAGAGATGTAAAATTTGTAAAAGACAATTCAGAGTTGTCTAAAGAAGAAAAACTTGTAGATTTCTTCGATGATCAAGATGAAGATAGTGAAGATGCCTCATCAAGCAGTGATAATGTGATACAGTCTGTTGAGACTACAAATAAACCGGGGCTTAGCCCGAAGAAAAGCCCGAAGAAACTAAGTAGATCAAGTAGCAGCTCGTCTAGTCAATCAAGAACACCAAGATCAGCACCGTTAAATCAACAACCTCCAAGGGGTCGTGGCAGACCTAGATTTTTACGAACAGGTTTCAGAGGCCGACCTAGAAAGATATTTAGCAGATCACAAGCTAGTGAAGGTGGTATTCCAGATGGTGAAGTTGGTGATGACAACGTTTTTACTGATGGAGAAAATGATTCTGATGAGCTGTTTGCTGGTGTAGCAGAAATTTCCATAAATGAAGCTTTAAATAGTGACGAAAAGGAAGCCTGGGAACGAGCAATTCAAGCTGAAGTAACGAGTTTGATCAAAAATGATACATTTGATATTGTCAAACACAACCAAGGACAAAATATAGTTGGATCTCGTGTTGTCCTCACGAAGAAGTATCTACCAAACGGTGATATAGGTCGTTACAAAGCCAGGATAGTTGCAAAGGGGTATAGTCAAAGATTTGGAGTTGACTATCACCAAACGTTTGCCCCAGTAGCAAGACTAGAATCCATTCGTCTGTTAATGGCCATTTCCGCTAGTTATGGCCTTCAGGTGCATCAAATTGATATAGTTACTGCTTATCTGAACGGTCAACTTGATGAAGAAGTTATTATGGAAATGCCAGATATGTTGGAACAAATGCTTCATCGAATTATTCAATGTAATGATCAAAATATGAAGTTTAAAGCAAAGAAACTTCTAAAAGCTATAAAGGATGGTGGTGATGCCTGTAAACTCAACAAAGCCTTATATGGTCTTCGTCAAGGAGGAAGAAAATGGAATGAAGCTATTGATAAAAGGTTGAAAGAAATTGGATTGACTCCAACGTGTGGCGAACCATGCCTTTATTATGCTCAACGCAATAGTGATGTATTGTTTCTACTAGTGTATGTAGACGACATTTTGATTGCCTCAAAAGATGTCAAATGGATTGAAGAAATCAAGCAAGGTTTAAGAGAAAAATTTGAAGTCAAAGACCTTGGATTGGCAAAGTCATGTTTAGGACTTGAAATAACACAAACCAAAGACGAAGTGGTGTTACAACAGAGAAGCTACATCCTAGATATTCTTCAACGTTTTGGTTTAAGTCAATGCAATAAGGTTTCGACTCCGTCTGAATTAAAGGTGTATGAGGATGTCGAAGAAGACTCAAATGATAGCTCTCAAGAAAAATTTCCTTATCGGGAACTCATTGGTGCTTTAATGTACTTATCAGTAGCTACAAGACCTGATATATCAAATACTGTAGCTAGATTAGCACAATTCACGACCTGTTTTAAAAGGTGTCATGTTGTAAAGGCAAAAAGAGTTTTGAGATACCTAGCCGGAACCAAAGACTTAGGTTTAGTATATACAAAGTCAAGTGATTCAATTGTTGGCTATTCTGATGCTGATTGGGGAAATAATCCTGCAGATCGTCGTTCATTTTCTGGTTATAGCTTCATATTAAGTAACGCAGCTATTTCATGGAGATCTCAAAAGCAACAAACAGTTGCATTGTCAACAGCAGAGGCTGAATATGTTAGCCTAGCAGAAGCTTTTAAAGAAGCTCTACATCTTCGAAGCTTAATGATTGAGATTGGTCTAAAAGAGCTCAGCAATATCAGACTTTATACTGATAACCGAGGTGCTGAATGTATAGCCAATAATCCTATGTTTCATAAGAGGACGAAACATATTGATATAAGATATCATTTCACCAGGAGTGCAATAAAGAACAAGTTTGTGGATGTTCAACACATTCCAACTCAAGAGATGATTGCAGATGTCTTAACTAAGCCATTATGTCGTACTATTCATGAGAAATGTGTACAAAAATTAGGATTAAAACAAATTGACAGACTCTGACGACGTTCGATTTGAGAGGGGAGTGTTAGAGTTCAAATCTTTCCGCCAAACTCGTCCGTCATTTTTGATTGACCTATTGATTAGAGTATTTGTCTTTCTTCTTCTACCATCTATCACGCAGTGTTGGCATGTGTTCAAATTTATGTTTCTAATCTATTTATAATTAATTAATCTTGTTAAATAAAAGAATGTTCAGTATAAAATATTTCTTATAAATAATAACTCCTTCCACAAAACGCATAAACCTTAACATAACAAAACATTCCTTCTAATTAATTATCGTAAAATAGCTATCAATAAAAACATTCCTTCTAACCGATTGTCGTAAAATAACTATGGCAAGTAAAAGTAAAATATGGAAATATTTTGTAAAAACTGACGAAGGAGGGGAATGTAAAATATGTGACAAACATTTCAAATCAAAAAATACAACCACCAATCTTCACAATCATTTGAAAGCTGTCCGTAAAATAGAAGCTGAACCACGACAACAAAAATTGAAGAAAAATAATGTGAATATTGTCAATGAAGTTAATGAACCATTACATTTTGATGAAAATCAGGTATGTCTTTATAGTGCTAAATGTAAAGTATTAATAATTTATTTATTTACATGCATAAGTTAATCCATTCAATTACTTTTTCAAGACTGTGAGTCATAATAATGATAATAATGAGGACACTCCTATTAGTCAACAACTAACAAAAATCGTAAGTTACATGATTGAATAGTCAATTCTTCAAAGAAATACTTTTCAAGATATTGATTAAGATCATTTTACAGAAATTGCAGTCTAGTATTCCTAAAATTATAAAAAAAACATTCAGTCATATCAAGGTTAAAAATTAATTTTTTTCAAACTTATGCATGCAAATTATAAATCGACTCAATGATGTTGTTTTAATTTTCTACATAACTATATTATTAATAAATAATTATTTTTACAGAAGAAAAGGCAAAATATTTACAAATCACAAACACGATTGTGATCATGATTTTGAAAGATTGTTTACCATTCCGAACGGTGGAAAAGCCAGGTTTTTTACGGTTAATGAAGGTTTTGTATCCAAGATACAGAGTACCGAATGGAGACAAAATTTCAGATATAATCTATAATAAATACGATGTATTGTCCTCACAAATTAAAGGTAAATTTTTAAAACTGAATGCAGTAAGTTTAACGTGTGACGCCTGGACAGAGACTACGAACACTCAAAGTTTTTTGGGAGTGACTGCTCATTACATCTATGACGACATATTGCAATCATCTGCAATTATAGTAAAAAATTTAAAGACGAATTAGAAAACATCTGTACTGAATGGAATATTTCTCTGTCAAATATGTCCGCTGTAGTGACTGATAATGCTGCTAATATTACCAAAGCAATTCAACTTACTTTTGGGCGCGCTATACATCTTCCATGTATGGCACATATTTTGAATTTATGTGTGACTGACGCAATAGCTAATACAGCAGATTTAAATATTTTGGTAGAGCAAGTTAAAGAAATTGTAGCATATTTCAAACGGTGTGTCAACGCAGCTTCTGAATTAAAAAAAGTAAGCGGCAATAATTTTGACGAGCCACGGAATAGAAATTGATAGGAATGTTTTTAAGAGTCCGAATAATTGAGTAGGATGATTAAAAATACATAATGTTGATTAAAAAGTACGCGGACAATTATGAGAGCATCAACTTCAGAGCAAAAGATACCTCTCACTCGATTTCTTGACCTTTGAAAATTAATAACTTCTTCAATTATTAATATGAAGGAATAAAAATTAATGGGGATGTCATTATTTAGACTCTTCTTAACATCGATATCAATTTTTATTTATTAACATCAATATTTGTGAAAGTTATTATTTTTCAAAGGTCAAACAATCGAGTAAAAGGTTGCTTCTGCTCTGAAGTTGACGCTTTCATAATTGTTCATAATTGTGCTTTTTATTCCCTTTTAAAACAAACCGATAGAACCTCACAGAGAACGACAGGATGTTTATCCGGTTGTACATGCCTTTATCGTACGCTATCGTACCTATAGTAGAAAATTTATTTCCGAATAAAGATTTACTTCGTAATCCATTCGGAAATATTTAAACGTGAATCTGAGACACATTTTTTGTCGTATCATATCGTTTTTTGTTGTAAATAACGATTAGAAAGCTTATCGTAATCTATCGTAACTGAACGTAACCAGAAATCTTGTCGTTTTAAATACGGAAGAAAGGATGAACAAAAATATGCATATAATTTCCTGTCGTAATTTATCTTAACATCCGAATACAATGTCTATCGAAATCTATCACAACTTTCTAGAGATTATAATTCTATCGTATTAAATTCGGAAAACATAAAGGGCAGCCAGCCTGAATGAACACAAATATTTATTTCGTATTGTGTCGTAATCCATTGATAATATTACATATACTAGAGAATATCTGATCGTATCCTGTCGTAATCAATCGTAAATATATCATTCACTCTAGAATATTTTATCGTATCCTGTCGTAACTAATCATACATATTCTACTTATTTCAGAATATCCCAGTAAACACTGAATATTGCAGTAATATTACATCGAAGTAACAGAATGTAACGTGTGACATAATACTTTGTTGTTGCAATGTATGATGAATGTAACAAAATGATGTTGCAACTGTTATCTCCCTGAAACTTAACATCGATATAGCATTGTAACATGAGAGCAATGTAACTACTGTTATTAATATGTTACATAAAAATTTTAATATGTAACTAAATGCAACAAAGTTGCATAAATGTATTATGAATGTTATGTAACATAGTTATTAACATGATATGTTGCATCTATGACACTCAAGTGATGTACATGTTACAAAATGTGATCAGTTGTCCACGGTACATATCTATGTTATGTTTATGTTATGTCGCAGCTATTACCTCAGTGTTACATACCCTAGTAGACAGCTTTCGCAAGTCTGTCGGAAATCTTGCTCTTCAATCGTCAACAGAACGACAGACTCTGCAGCAGTAGCATAGGTTGTCTGCTTCGGCATTTGGCTATGGATCGTGCGACAGAATCTGACGATAGACGAAGGAAGCAGATTTACAGCAGACATATGGATGTTATTGATAAAAATTGAAATTACAAAATTATAAAAAATCAAAATGCAATAAATGTAAATTCACACAAATTATTCTTTTGATTTTAAATTTTGCAAATTTCATAAAATTTGCACAAATACAATTGTGGTTATTCGATAGTTTGCGATTTTTGGCAAATTAGCACAAATCTTTTTAACTTCCCATTAGGAAGTTATTGAAATTTGGTCGATTGGTGAAATGTGAATTTTCATCATATCTCCACGTATCAAGAAATATGCAAGTACGCTAACCAATTTTTAGAATGTATGTATGTATGTATGTATGTATGTATATTATTCGGCCATATCGAATAATTGACCAGTTCCTCTAAACGTTGCTTTGTTAGCTGCATACCTGATAGAAAATGCAAAAAAAATGTAATAATTTGTTGTATTTTCAGAAAATGGTTATGTTCCCCATTTCATTTAATTTTATCAATATTTCAAAGCAATCACAATAACTAATATTTGCATTTGTACTCTTAACGGAATGCTACAGATACATTATTAAGTTGATAGCTTACCAAATGAATGCCAGAATGTGAGCTTCAGGTGATTTTGGTGGTTTACCGAACGCATTTTTAGGATAAAAATCACTATCAGCAAATAATTCAATTTATCTATCACATGTTGCCCTTGATATGCGAAAATTTCTCTGAAACTTAAACACGATCGATTCAGTATTTTTCAACTATTACATTTGGAAATATGTTAAATTTTAAAAAGCATGTGATTTCTTACTTGATCATCATCAAACGAATTTACTACAGCTAAATAATTTTTCACTTTTGGCACTTCTCGATTGTTCATAGCAGCAACGACAAACAATTCCAGCAACTCATTAGTTCGCTCATTATCTATCAACGATAGTAACATTTCGGTTGCGGCCATTAACTCCATTTCGAAATAAAAATGCGAAGAAAATATTCTATAGTGCACTAAACACGATGATGGGTCCCGTAATATACTAACAGAATTTCAAGTTCGAGCTCCAGGATAAAATATTACTCCTCCCACTAACAAATTCCTTCTCTATTTTACGATTATACCTTCCTACAAATAGAGATTCGTTCCTCATTGTATTTGTCAGGTACAGTGCAGATGTCTGCATGTTAAGTTAATACTTTAGTAATTACATGATTCCTTCGACAAATCTGCTGAATCGATATAAGCAAGATAATAACAACAAATTTACTTCAATGAATTTGTTAAACAGATCGAATCAATTTTAAAGTTTAACATTTGCAATTCACACTTCAAATACATTTTATCGAAATAATTTGTATTGTGTATCAAATATGAGTATGCCAGATAAACTTTGTATTAAGCAATGTACTTCAATTTAAACGTTTTGTTTTTTAATTTTAATATAAATGCTTAATTACATTGAATTATTAATCATAAAATATATATTGTAAATACGATGAATATTTCCGATTAAGTCAGAGAATTCCACAAAAGCTTTATGCTTCATTGAAGAATAAGCACGTTTACTATAAAATTCGAAAAATTTATCAAAACATGTATATATTTGTACTTTATCTTATAAACCATATTCATTAATAGTAATTAATTTATAAACATTTCATGATAATTTAGATTTGAATTACTCGCATTATCTCATCCGTTTTTTTGTGAGTATTCGTTGAAATATTTATTTCCTACATAATCAAATAATAATAAATGAATATCAATGTGCAGTGATATTCGCAGTGTAAGATTAATAATTGAAAAAAAATTTGAAACTTTTATTCTGTATTTAAGTATGAATTTCTTTCATGAATTCTCGCAATTATCTCGAGTTCATTTAATTTTCAGACTACTATTTAACTTCATGAAATTACTGTTAATTAAGTAAACTGACTGTAAAAAAATACAAATTCCCTATATAACTTATGTAGAAACATCTGCTACATAATGATTGATAATATGCGGACATTTATTATGTCCAGTACGTCAAAACATTACTGTAAATATATAAGCAATAGAAAGTCGAATTACCTGTTCATTTTTTCCTGCCTGTTTTATTATTCGTAGTAATGAACAAAATTGGTAAAAAATATCTCACTACATTTTATAATTTGACAAGAAGAATTTATTGCATTATAAACAGTCACAGTACAATATAGTTCAAATAAAGATAATAAAAAGTGGTTGCATTTAATTTCAACCAATAAAATTCATAACTACCAGGTGCAAAATTATGTAATCAAATATAAAATCAGCAAAAATCCACGTTTCTGGTTTATTCCGTAAAACATACCAGCTCCAATTTCTTTCATTATAATAAGTTTCACAATTATTATTGTGACCAAAACACTAATTGGTGTCCCAATGAAGCTTAAAATTCCGCTTTTAATTGGATTGAATTAGAAATATCCAATGCAGAATTCCAATTAAAATGCTGCTTTGAATTGAAATATTTATTGATTTCTTAAGTAATTACCTAATTTTTAGTAATGTTATTCATATATACACAATTAAGCAAATTATACATTTTTTTAAATTTCTTATCTATATTATTTTCGACGTTTTCGTGCATATTATATATTACCTCGAGTAATTTTTTTTCTTTAGATTCTGGGCTGAGGTAACGATCGAGTTCACCATTTTTTCGCTTTATTACCCTACATTGTTGTTTTAATATAAGTAGTCGTTGAGAATGGTCACCATATTTTGAAGCTTCAAGTTTCGATATTCTTTCGGCGTATGGTGAATGGAAATGAACCCTCTTTGATGTTTGACGTTTCCTTTTGATATTTATGCAAGATCGTTTTATAGATTTAAAGCGATTATTACATTGTTCTGGTGTACATTCAAAATCAAATTTTTGTTTCAAATCAACCGTTACTCTTCGCCATAATTCTGATTCATTTTCATATTTTTTTCTTGAGTTAATGTCACAATGAAATTTAACAAATTGATCGAAAAGAAACTGTGAACATCCTATTGGCCATTTGATTTTTTTACATTCAGTTTCATTTATTGACTTATTTGATAGTCCAATTAATCCTATCTTTGCTAATTTTTTTGTTTCTAGCATGCGAATAGATTTTCGAGATAATAACTTGTTAACAATCGGACTTAGTACTTTTAATTCCTCTATAAAAGGAATTTTTTGATTGTCAGTTTGTATGAAACAATTTGTAAATTGAAAAGTAGCTGATAATTTCATTACTCGATTTACAATTTCATATAAGGTTGAAGTAGCTATATCAAATAATTTGGACGTCCCGAGTAATGTTGCTTTGTTAGCTGCAATCCTAACATAAAAAAAATTTTTATTTTATTAAGCGATAAATGCTGAATAAATTTGTTATAAAATGAAAAAAAATTACTCAGAATGAAATAACAAAAATTAAGGCAATTCATTAAAAGTTCAGTAGTAAAGCACCACGATTGTTTTGATCAAATGAAAGTGTATAAAATATAAGGTAATTACTCCATGGGTTTTTACTCTATTTTTTGGCATAATGTTAAATATATTAGATAATTTTTTTTTTCATAATATTAAAGATATTAGATAATGATAATAAAAACTCACCAAATAAATGCCAGAACATGAGTTTCTGGTGATTTCGGTGGTTTACCAAAAATATTCTTCGGATAAAAATAACTATTTGCAAATAACATGATCAATTTATCACAAGTTGCTCTTGATAGACGAAAATTTTTCTGAAACTTAAAAAGTATTTTGATTTAACAATGTTGTCATTCGAAATATGTTTAATTTTACTCATGATTGCTCACTTCATCATCATTCAATAAATTTATGAAAGCTAAAAAATTTTTCACTTTAGGAATTTCATCCTTGCTCATATCACAAACAACAATCAATTCCTCTAATTGGTAAGTTTGCCTATTATTTATTGATGATAGTAACAACCCAGCTGCAGTAATTAGCTCCATTTTGATTCGAAAGTAACGAAATGTATTTTCCAATTCACTGAATACGACAACCACTTTCGTAATAAACTGACTTCGTCCCAAGTAGTCGATGACTAAGCTCACAACTGCCTCCTTGCCTTCAAAACCTGAACTAACAATATTCATTTTTACTGTTTGTATTTTCAAAGGTAAAGTACCAGTATTAATATTTGAGGACCCTTGGCATAAGAAAGATTTATATTCCGTAGCCTTCCAAGTCCACTTTTCATTGTCAATTTTATGCTAGGGCTTTACAACAGAGGTGGGCAAACGTGGCTCTTCGGAGCCAAAGTTGCTCTCCAGGAATAATTTTCAGAGCTATTACGCGAGCATATAAACGCGAGAGAGCTATGAGATTTTATTAGGTGATTTTCTTACCCAGCTTCGCAAGGTTGAAGATTGCTCACCCCTGCTTGACAACGAGCAACGTTCACGGACTTCTTGCTGGCAAATCTTCCAGTTAGTCATTGTATTAGGCAGTTCAATGGGATGGGTGTAGCGTTTAAAAAATAGAGAGAGGAGACTGTTTTCTTCTTTGTCTCGCTTCTACTTTCAGAAATATACAGGACTTTTGAAAATTCCTATTAGTAAGAGGAGGAGAATGCTGGTACAGTAAAAGTTGTATTGCTCTAGCAGAAGTTGAAAAAAATTTCTGAGATCAAGTCACTAGGACTTCTGGAAAACAGGGATAAAGTCAACTTTTAGAGGAGATATGGAAAAATATTTTTCATTTGAATACTTTATATATCACATGTGATATATGAAGATATATAGTTATAATATCAATGCATAAAAATCAACAAGGTGATAGAGAACAGTTTAATCGATAGTTAAGTACGATTGAATTAATTAAATATCAGTAACAAAGTCGGTGGGCAATTATGAGAGTGTCGAGTAAAAAGGTCCCTCAGACATGATTTTTCGACGTTGTAAAATTAATTACCACTTCATTTATAAATATTAAGAAATAAAAATCAACACAGATATCGATAAGAGTCTGATCTATAATTCAGGGTAATTAAGAATATAAACAGTCAATAACAAGGTTCGCGGGTAGTTAAAAGCGTTAAATACAGAAAAGAAGATACCTCAGACATAATTTTTGAGGGTTTTAAAATTTATAACTTTTTAATCTATTAATTTTAGGGAATGGAAATCAACAAAAATATAGAAAAAAGTCTGATCTATAAGTGAGTCGATTTTTATTTCTTAAAATTTATAACTAGACAAGTTATAAATTTATAAACGTAAGGAAATCATGTCTGAAGTCCTATCCTTTCTCTACATGACGCTCTCATATTTGTCCGTGGACTTAAATATTGACTTTTGATATTTTCAATTAACCTGAATATTAGATAAGACCATCATTTATAACTGGTGAAATTTGCATGCCTTAAAATATAGAAATAAAAAAGTTATAAATTTACAAAAGTCAGAAAATCATGTCTGTCTTGTTCTGCCTCTACTCGACGCTCTCATAAGGGTCTACAGACTTGACTATTGACTTATGATATTTTTAATTAACCTGAATATTAGATAAAACGATCATCTATAACTGGTAAAAGTCTTATTCCTTAATATTCATGAACGAAAATGATATGTATTTTAGAAAGTAAGAAAATCCTGTCTCAATGTACTTTTCTTTTCTGCACTCAATTATTTCCGTCATTTTGCGTCTTTTAATTATGCACAATCATAGATCAGGCTGTTTTCTATCAGCCTGTCAATTCTTATGCCTTAATATTTATAAAAAAAGAAGTTATTCATTTTTTCTGTTCAAATTCGTACAAGTATTGTAGAATCCGTTCGTCTTTCAATTGATTTCTGCGACATCTCAATGGGCTTGTTAGTTTCTTTTGTATAGGTTTTGAAAATAAAGGACCAATACTTTGATCATAATTAAGTATAGAGATTTTTACTCAACAAAAGAAAATTGAAAAATTTCTACTGTTCACAATAACAATTATCAACGACGATTATTTCATACAGACTCCGTGTTGTGATTTAACACCATAATAGAATGAGCGTATACTATGCTCCACAAGAAGAAAGATTTTACAATGTTACCTGCGCTGCAAAATTTTTGAAAGATACAAAATATTCTCTTTCTAAAATATCGGAGACACTAGTCGAATTATAGGACTGAAGTCCTTAGTTTCGACAAATCTTCCCAAGTGACAACACGGAAATTAGTGACATAGTTATAATTCAAACAGTGACTAAAATGAATATAATATTAGAACATATTATCACAGATGGTGAGAAGGTGATTAAGGACGATCGCGGAGGAATATTGTGTCAGGTTCGAGATAGTGATGGTAAGTTGACGTTATATAATTAAAATTAATGCAAAGAATATTTCAACGAATTTTTATCAAACTCACATTATATTCGGTGTTTAAAAATGATCATTGCTTTTGTTATAGGAAATTCTGCACCAAGATATTTATCACAAGAACAAATACAAAAATTAACGAGAGAAATTGGCGAGGCTGAATCATCGGAATCAGAAACGGATAATGACGAATCAATGGCAGAAGGAGAACCAGTGGCGAGACCATCAATAAGTCAAAGATTTTCGTGGCGACCGGGAATATCTGTATATTTTATGGATCGATACGTTGATTTATACAGAGATGTTGGTCCAATGAAAAAATTCCGAACCAAAGATTTGCTTTGGGATGCACTAGTCGCGGACTTGAGAGAAAATTGTGACTTTATCTGCACGCGAGATCAATGTAAAAAACACTGGCAGTACATTAAAAGAACGTACGCTACAACGGAGAAGAAGCGTCAAACATCGGGAGGTGTGTACATAGATTCACCCTATGATGAGGGAATGGCAAAACTGAGATCCATCGATGATAGTATGCAGCCGGAGGTTTTAGTAGGTGTAGGTCGACAACAGCGATTAAAAACTGCTCAATCATTAAATACAGTAAAAAATCCTACCACTAAGTTAACGAAAAGAGACTCGGGTTATAACTCCAAGAAAAACGAATTAGTCAAGGTCATGGAAAAGATTCATCAAAAATCAGAAGAGAAAGCAGAAAAAAGATTCAAAAAAGCATATAACTTATCAAAAAATGTGCTTCGACATATGTATCCCGATTTACAATTACCCGAAGAGAGTGATAGTGAGTAATTTTCAAAAATAAAAAGATTTTGTAATAAAAAGAAATGTAATCATATAGAAAATCCTTGAAAATGAAATAAATAATTAAATAATAACTGATAACTGTATGGCTGTCTTAACGTACCTTGTATTGATGTTTGAAAATTGTTTTCGAAACGAACAGTGACACTCCAAAATCCGCAGATAAAATTTATCATTATTATTCTAGGAGCATTATTATTGTCCGTGGACTTAAATATTGGCTCTCAAGTTTTTTTAATTAACCTGAATCTTGGATAAGACCATCATCTACAACTGGTGGAATTTGCATGCCTTAAAATATAGAAATAAAGAAGTGATAAATTCCAGAGTCAGATAATCATGTCTGAAATCCTGTCTTCTCTTTTCTCGACGCTCTTATAATTGTCCACGGACTAAACTATGGACTTCTAGTATTTTTAATGAACCTGAATTTTAGATGAGACCATCATCTATGACTGATGAGATTTGCATGCCTTAAAATATAGAAATAGAAAAGATATGAATTTCAAAAAGTCAGATAATCATGTCTAAGGTCTTGTCCTGCCTCTACTCGACGCTCTCATAATTGTCTACGGACTTAACTATTGACTTCTGATATTTTTGATTAACCTGGATATGAGATAAGAGGATCATCTATAACTGGTGGAATTTGCATGCCTTGAAATATAAAAATAGAAAAGCTCTAATTTCGAAAAGGTCAGATAATCATGTCTGAGATCCTGTCTTCTCTTTTCTCGCCGCTTTCATAACTGTCCGCGGACTGGATATATCTGACTTTAAAACTTTTTTTTCCAACTCAAAGTCCTTATTACATTGAAGGTTTAGAATAATTTTGATAATTTTTCAGATTTAACTGGAATTTCAAAAATTACAGTCAGCTGAATTATTTTCTCGAGTTTTCCTTAAAGTGGCTCTAAATTGTCGAGAGCCTGCATAAAATATTTATTTGTAGCCTTGTAAAGATAAAGTTCGTCAGTCCTTAGTGTGGAGAGGACATTGTTAAACATAATTACTTTTACAGTAATTCAGGTAAGGCGATTCAATAGAATACCTAAACGTACCTAGCTTATACGTCACCAAGTATCCAACCTATGAAATGACATACTGTCTTCTCGGCATATCTGAGATTCGATACTCAAATAATTTCATTTTTATTTTTTTAAATGGGGCTCAATCTACTATTACTGACAGTGTCGGTAAATTACCAACAGCATCGGTAATTTACTGACAGGGCCGGTAACTTACCGGTGGTGAATGTAGTTCCCAGTTTTTCAGCTAGATGGCACTGCATCGATCTGCAGTCGGTAATTGTTAGGCGGCGCTGCTGTTGTGGCGGGTAGAGAATCTGAGTTTTTTTTATTGGCAATTGTTACCAATCTAATGTTGGTAACTGTTGGCAATCTTCTTCACTGAGTAGCGCTTTTGTTGTGGCGGGTGAATGATTTAAGTTTTTCGAATTTTATTGACCTGTGACGGCCATCCATCACCAGGCGATAATTATTACCAACATCTTTAATCGATAGCGTTGTAATTCAACGGGACTTCAACGGGATTCTGGTAAAATGACATATAAAGATATGCCTGGTATAATTGTTAATGTAATAGGCAAAGCTAATTTCATTAATGTGAAAGGTCTTGAAAAGAAAATGTGGATGCATCAGTTTGCGAATAACCGACAAACTGTGATTAACTTGGATGTTTTGGATTGCCCATCATTACATACTATTCCCGATTCACCAAGATGGAAACATGCTTCGCATCATAGACCAAGTTTAGCTTCGAATCGTGCATTAAAAAATGTGCGGAAGATGAAGATGTGGTTTGATTCCAACTCAATCAACAAAACGCGACCAGTGCTGAAAAAGCTATACGCTAGAATGGATTTTAATTGTTCATCATTGGATGAGATTCATATGTTACCAGAAAAGTTTCTTATACACTTTAAAAAAGGAATTGACGGTATGAAAAACAAATCTATCAATTCATCATGTAATTTGTATGCCTATAATATTATTTTACTCAGAATTTTATATTTAAATTACTAAATGGATTTACTGTTACTTCAAATATTATTATTATGTCTTATGGCTGATTTTCAATAAATGTATGTAATTAAATCAACTTCATTCATGTATTTAATCTTTCTACTGGTTATCTGATAAAATATTCAATGATATCAACATAGAATCTTAAAATTTACTCTAAGACCGTGCTCACAATCAAAAACATAAGCCGTAAGACGCACTCGTGCGCAATAACATCATAATAAGTTGAAAAATTGGTTTGTGCGCATGCGTACGTCTTAAATCTTACGTCTTACGGCTTATGTTTTTTTGATTGTGTGAACACCTTAAACCACCAAAATATACCCTAAGCCTGGGTAAATTTAATTTGTCAATGAACCATTTGATAGGGGAAAACATTTGCATGATTTTAAATTGATCAATCTGCCCTCTAGCACCTGTAAAACCGAATCAAATAAGACCTATTATGAAATAATAGTTATATTGAAGATAATTTTGATTATAAAAGAATTAAAAAAAAATTTTGAATAATATAAAATTATTATTTAATGTGTCTGTTTTGAATAAAATAATGATTGAAGTTCAAAATCATATAATTATTTACTTTTAAATGTTTCATTAAGGTATTCCTAATACGTATAAGTAAATATTCATATGTAAGCAGATTTTTTTCAAATCATCCATGAAAATAATAGTTGAACATGCAGCTCAACCACGTGCGTTTATACTTCAACCGGCACAACTAAAAAACAGAGGTGGAATATAATATAGTCCATGATAGTATAACAGCGATGCGACACTAGCGCTGTGTTACGCCAATACACGTGCGCTTTGTTTTGATGCTTGTGCCCTAACAGGCCAAAAAAAATGAATAAAGATAGAACGTAGTATAGAATGCTTTAGTTAAACGAAGACGCAACTTCCACAACAATATTTTCGTTATCTTGCATCGGATAATAAATTAAAGAGAGATGTAAACAGGACATTGAGTCTTTGATTCCACTCAAATCACGTGGACCAATAATCTGTATTTGTTTATATTAATGGTATTTTTCCCATGACAACGAACAAGGCCAAAAGAGCACAAAGAGATGAGACTAAGGCTCAGTCTCTTGCAAGCTAGCGTTGCTGCTTTAAAGTTCATACTTGGACAATTGATAAGATTTGGCTAGAGTTGAAAGATAGTTATACACTACATTTATTTTAACGTTAATCTCTATTTACTGCTGATTCTATTTTAATTGTGTTACTTAATAAACTTATGAATACTATTTATTTTATCCTACATTGATTATTGTATTGTAACTTATTGAAAATTCTTCGGTATACATATATAAAATATTAATAACATTGTGTCAATTAAAAAATAAGAAAATCTTAATTACATCAATTGAAAGTAAGTAAATTCTTTTTCTCTTATTTTTTTTTATAAATATGATTTTAATAACAAAATAGTGTTGTAGAATAATAATGAATAATTGTTGAATAATTTACATGGATTCGTTCGAAATGGAGATGAAAGTAATTGTACCTCAGGAGTGGGCACATTATGTAGACGATAATCATCTCACTAATCAGATATCTTTAGCAATGAAAGTATTGGTGCAGTTGACGGGTGGTATTCACGATTTCCTTTTTCCATACCAAGGAATTTCGACAACGCTACTCATAAATCCAAATGATAAAACATGAACATTTGCGAGGGTGCCTGAAATTCAGTATGGAGATATTATTATTGTAGATATTGATTCCATAAAAATCATAAATCATGAAGTTCAAATCGACAGCATTGAAAGGTATAGTTTGAATAATAGAAAAAATAATGTATGTATGTAATATATATTTTATGAATGTAATATATATTTATAAATGTATGACATAAAATCTTTATTGTTGCAGCCCATACATCCAGCCATGGTCGTTTTTTTACGTTGTTATAATTCCTTTTCAATGGCAACACGTAAATCGGATCGAAAAAAGGATCAATCACGCCATGAAATATTATGATTCCCAATTAAGACGGCAGGAACGTCTATTGTGTATGAATGACACAATCTGCCGCTTAGTGTATGATGATGTGGAAAAAACGTATGTGTTTTTACCAGTAACTACTGAGGAACTTTATGGTGACGATATCTTCTTATTTTTCCATAATGAGGGAGAAGAAGAAGAGGAAGAAGAAGAGAGTGATTATGACAGTGGAGTAGGAAGTATCGGAGATGAAAACGATGATGATAATGATTTTGATGATGATGATGATGATAATAACGACAGCGATTCAGAAATTGTCAGCGTTGAAGAGGAACTTTACCATTCAGATGTTGATGAAGATGAAAGTGATACTTGTGACAATGATAATGATAGTGATGGAAATGAGAATAGTTAGACTGATTGTGATTCTGATGATGATGATGATGAGAATTCTGATGAAAAAAGTTCGAATATATAGGGGTAATCATGATATACTTTTTGTGATATAACTCTCAAGTCTTTTTTCTATTTTCCTAAAATATCATTTGTCTTTTTATTCTGATTAATGTTAATATTACTATAAGTTAATTTACTTATATTCTTTAAAATGAAAAAGTAACTATAATGCTCGTAACCATGCTATAACATTTTATAATTGAATAAAAAATTATTCTCGTTTTTACTATAAATATCGATTTTTTTTTTTATAAAATACATAATAGTTTCATTATTGTAATTGTTATTTTTTTATTCTTAGTTACTTTCACAAAACTTACATTAATAATTATCGGAAATTTGAACATTGTCATTGAGTTATAACATAAGAGAGTAATTTAGAATGACAAGATTAATAGTATATGAATAATAATGAACTTAAAACATATTTTCCAAGAAATAGTTGAAAGAAAAGACTTCTTTCCTTGGACAATGTGCCACTTTTTGTGTGTTCCTTAGCTTGAAGTGGCTTCCGCACGATAGAGTTTCTAATTGATTGTAGACTGCTTTATCTTTTTGTTCCATGTATTTCATGATGACTTCAAATTTTGGGCATCCTATTGACTCCAGATTGATGTAGTTGTTGATGTTTAAATGATTCAGCCTTGTTTTTTCAAAGTTTCCACCCTTGTATGCTATAATCATTTTTTTATTTTCTGCTTCATTAGCAATACTCAATAATAATTTATCCAGGTTCGATTTTTCTTCATCATATTGTTTATCTCGATACAGCATTCCATAGACATAATGCAAGCAGAATGATGCAGTTTTTTTATCTTCATGTGATAGTTCATTAAATTTACCAATTTTATAAAATCTTGAATTCACTTTACTTGTAATAGTTTTAATCAATCCCATTTCTTTGCAAAAAAATTTTCTGTTAACCATGAATCCTTTCATATCATTTATGTAAAGAATTTTTTTTTCTATCATTTATTATTCAAGACTAAACACGACTGAGAATATCTTTCTTAATGACTCTTCAAGCCACGTCTATGATTCTGAGAGTATTTATCAATATCTTTATTGAACCAACGTATGTTTTCATAAAAATGACGTCACAAAGAAAAAAGCCATGTAATCAGATAGTGTTGGAGGGTAGTTGTTATTAAGCATATGTATGATGACGTTTTTCAAACTAACTGTATAGTTTTCATGAAGTGATATCATTGGAATGTATTGACGATAAAATCTAGTGATGTTTGAGGGTAGTATTGGCTTGCATATAAAATAAAATGTATAAGAGCTTTTTTACTTTATTTGATTCAAAAGTTGCCGAGTAAACATGGTAATTTAGTTTAAATTGTTAACAAATGTATAATTATTAATGATTAATTATTTGATCAAAGAAAAAGTAACCAAAAAAGTGAATGACGAAGGTATTAATAAAAAAAGAGTGAAAATAGATGATTATTATAAAAATTTGATTAAAATGATGGAAGAAGCTTATGTGCTTCTTTCATCATTGAGTGAATGGAGTAAGGATGAAGCTGTGAGTAAATGGTTGGAGATTGGAGAAAAAAATATTGCTACATTAAAAAGGCAATTACGAGACACTATGATGGTTAGTGAAAAAATAAAAATACAATCAACCATCTCAATTTTAAAATCATTATGTGAGAAGTTTATATCTCAACAAAATTATGTGCAAGGGGGTGATCTTCAACATGATGTAGAAAGACAAAGTCCATCAGTGGTTTGGAGAGAGGAAGAAAATGTATTCGAACATCGTATTTTAACAGGATCAGTAATAAATTTAAAACATGTAAATTTAACTTCATCATATCCGCATTATTCAACAGTTCTCCAGTACGAAGGTATCAGAGTTCCAACAACTTTACATGATATTCCTAAATTTAAATTAGACAATAGTCTATCGATTAATATTTACTGGTTAAATAATAAAGATAAAAAAGCTCTATTATATTTAAGTAAATTAGATCATGAAAAATGTGTACATTTGTTAATGGTCGAGAGTGATGTTGAGATTGATGAAGATAATAATGTAAAACTTATCTATCATTTTTGTTTAATCAAAGATCTCTCTAGATTGGTTAGTTCTCAAATTTCTGATGGTAAAACAAAAAAAAATTTCTATGTGATAGGTGTTTGTGTCATTTCAAAATTGAACAATCATTTATCAATCACCAAAAAGATAGCATCAAAATGAATAAAACAGCAATCACCTTCCCTCGAAGTGATGAAAAATTTAAATTTAAAAATTTTCAAAATAAGGAACACGTTCCATTTGTTGTTTATGGTGATCTTAAATGCATTCTCGAACCATGCGATGATAAGGAGAAACATATTCCATACAGTGTTGCTTTCTATGTTCATTGCTCATTTGATGAATCTCAATCTAGATTTTCTTCGAAACATGGTGATGATTGCATTAATTGGTTTGTCTTAGATTAAAAAAAATTATCTGAACATGTAAAGAAAACCATTAAATACGTTAAGACAATGAAACCATTGACTTTACAGCAACAGAAAACACATAATGAAGCTAAAACATGTCGCATCTGTAATCAAATTTTTTTAAATAATGAAACAAAAAATCGTGACCATTGTCATTTTACTGGTAATTATCGTGGCCCTGCTCACAACAGATGTAATTCAAATCATCAATGCCCCTATATCATTCCAATAGTTTTCCATAATTCTTTAGGATACGAATGGCATTTTTTAATTAAAGAATTAGCTTACCATCTTTTAAAGGAAGAGTTGATCTATTACCAATCAACAAGGAAAAATCTATAGCTTTACAACGACTGTCGGTAAAGAAGAACTCAATGGAAACAATAGAAAAAGAACTTGTGACATAACGGTCAAATTACAATTCATAGATTCTTTTAGATTCATAGCAAGTAGCATTGAAAAATTAGCTTCATTTTTACATGATGATAATAAGAATATTACAGAAAGATTCTATAATTATCATGATTAGTTTGAATTAGTAGTGCGAAAGGGAGTCTTTTCCTATGAATATATTGATAATTGGGATGAACTTGATGAAACTCAGCTTCCTGCCCAATCAACGTTTTTCTCTAAATTAAATGATGCAAATATCACAAATGAAGATTATGAGCATGCACTCGCTGTGTGGAATAAGTTTCAGCATAAAACTTTAAGTGATTATTCAGATTTATATTTGAAAACTGATGTTTTGCTCTTAGCAGACATCGTTGAAAATTTTCGTAGAAATTGTTTAAATGCATACAATTTAGATCCTTTACATTAGTTAACTGCACTTTGCCTAGCTTTTGATACTATGCTGAAATATACTGAAATAGAACTTGATCCTTTGCAAGATGTTGAAATGCTTAATTTCATAGAGAAAGGAATTAAAGGAGGTATGTCACGATGTTGCAATAGATATAGCAAAGCTAATAATCAATTTATGAGAGATGATTTTGATCCAAACAAAGATGAATCTTACTTAATGTATTTCGATGTAAACAATCGTTATGGTGCATCAATGCGTGAATATCTGCCCACTGGTTCTTTTAGATGGGTCGCTGAGAAATTTGATTTGGATGATATAAATCATTCGATTTTGAATATTTCCAAAGATTCACCAATCGGTTATATTTTTGAGGTAGATTTAGATTATCCACAATCATTGCATGAGCATCATAAAGATTTGCCGCTATGCCCAGAGCATTGGAAACCACCTGATAACAAAAGTACAAAGTTAATGACAACATTATTACCTAAAAATGAGTATGTTATACATTATAGAATCATACAGCAGTGTGTTGAACTTGGTTTAATAATTAAAAAAATTCATCGAGTTTTACAATTTAAGCAATCAGCTTGGTTAAAAAAATATATAGATTTAAATACAAATATGAGTAAGCAATCTAAAAATGAATTTTAAAAAAACTTTTACAAACTGATGAATAATGCTGTTTATAGAAAGACAATGGAAAATGTCCGTAATTACAAAGACATAAAATAAATCACAAGATGGGAGGGAAGATGGGGAGCACAATCTTTAATATCACAACCCAACTTTCATAGCAGCATTATATTTGATGGAAATATAGTCATTATAGAAATGAAACAACTGGAAATACTGTTCAATAAGACAATTTATGTAGGGTTTGCAATACTTGATTTATCTAAAATGTTTATTTATGATTTCCATTAAAATTATATTATGAAGGCTTTTGCATATAATGTGAAATTATTATATACAGACACGGATAGCTTAATTCATCATTTTACTAATGTGAACATATACGATTATATTAAACGTGACATTCAGAAATATGACACGTCCGATTATTCTGAAAATAATGTTTATGGTATTCCTTTAGTCAATAAGAAAGTTCTAGGCTTGATGAAAGATGAAAATGAAGGAAAAATTATGCCTAAATTTATTGGTCCTAGAGCAAAAATATATAGTTTCAAAGTTCAAAATGAAGAGGATCGAAAGATAGCTGATGGTGTGAAAAAGGCAACAAATAAAACGATTACGATTGATGATTACAAAACTTGTTCGTTTCATCATACTATCTTAAAAAAAATCGGTCTGAGCACACTTTGTGCTTACACGACAAACTTCCCATTATGAGATGTTTATAACAAATTCATATTGTTATAAACAATACGTCATATTTCGTCATAAATAACATTATTTTGTTAAAAGAATCTAAATTCATGTGATGTACGCATAAGTTACTCGATAAATGCAATTTTTTATTGTTCATAACAAATTCACATTGCTATAAACAATTTATAATTATTAAGAGTAATAGTTCATCATTAATAATATTATTTTGTCAAAAGCATCTAAGTCCATGTGCTGTCTTGCCCTTAAGAGTATTTTAAATAAAGACAATGATAATGAAAACAATCAAAAATTGGGGAAAAACAATAATAATGTTAATTTAGATAATAATAACAATAACAAAATTGATGAAATTGAAAATAATAGTAATAAATCATATAACTTTAACATATCTGTAGAAGAATGTAAAATAGTATCTCTTCCTCAAACATATTTAAATGATAATCACATAAATTTTTTCCAAGAAATCATGAATAAAGAGTTAACATTGCAAGGAAAGTTCAATTTAGCACAAAATGTAGGTTACATAGGTGCATTCTCTGATAATATACAACCAATACCTAGGTCGTACACAAATATCTAAATTTTATATGGTGGTGAACTTGGTGCAAATAAAATAGGTCATTGGATATGTACAAAATATGATGGTAATGGAAATGTCCACATATATGATAGTTTAAATAGAAATTGCTTAGACAAACGACAAATTCAATATTTGAATGCTTTATATCAATTTGAAAAAAATTACATATATCATAGAGTCCAGCAGCAAGATAATGGTATAGATTGTGGAACATTTGCAATTTATTTTCCAACATTGTTATGTTATAATGAATTACCAAAATCATATGAACAATACGATGTATCGATAATGAGAGATCATATAATTTGCATTCTATTAGAAAAAAAGTTAATACCATTTCCGGATTATGATTATTAAAAAAATTCTTGATACATTAAATATGGCTACTATTGTATATAAAAAATGCGTAATTTTTAAAAATCGAATTTCATTATTGAAAATATTGTCTCGTCAGAAAAAATCAAATCGGTGCAAAATTTGCATTAGTTAATTGATAATTACAATTTTCAATTGTTCATAACAAATCCACATTGTTATAAACAATGCGTAATCGTTGAAAGTTATATTTAGTTGTGAACAATCATGTTCAGTTAATATCGAGTTATTTTCAAATAAATTTGTCATTCTTCTGCTTAAAAGTATTTTAGACAGTCAATCTTGTCATTTATTTATTATTAGTTTTTATGTTATAAAAAAAAACGGCTCCACCGAATTCGTTCAAACTTCTGTCAGATCTTTTTTATAAGGATATGATCCGAAAAAATCTTGGTTAAAATTAATATCTCGATCCGTTCTTGAGATATCGAAAACGATAAAAATGCTGACGTACGTACGTACATACTCACATCATTCTAAAAATTGGTCAGTATGCTTGCATATATCTTAAAACGTAGAGATATGATGAAAATTGACATTTCACCAATCGACCCAATCCCAATAACTTCCTAATGAGAAGTTAAAAAGATGAATATCATATTGTAAGTAAAAAACATGAAGTATGCATTATTTCAAGAACAAAAAAAGCCTTGAGTTGGGAAGATAATAAAAGACAATTATTAGAGGGAGGGGTCTACTGATACTTGACCATGGGGCTACAAAGAATGTCATACGAATTCGTAATTTTTATGTTTATTTTGTATTGAAATAATTACAAGTTTTAAATATCATAAATATAAGTTACAATTCTCATTACTCAATTGTTATAGTTATAAGTTACAATTGTCATAGCTTAAGGTTTTAATTGATATTTTATAAGTTATAATTGTTCTTTTATAATTTTTCATTCTGATAATTGTTCTTCTTCGTCATAATTATAAATTGTTCTTGTCACAATTACAAGTTTTTTAAATAAATTATATATCTTCCAAAATTATCCAACTATTCCGTTCATTGCTAAATCCTAACCACTTCACATATGCTTGATTTCGACGTTTTTTTAAAACTTTTTCAATCAAATAAACATCAGAATATTGGACTCCAGTTAATTCATCTTCATAAAAACCACACTCTATTGATTGGTTTTGATAATCTGTTAATTTATAAGTCACTAGTTGAGTATTTCCGACTTTGCTGACAGTGAAAATTTCAGTGGTCCAATTGGGAGTGTATCCTTTCTTAAATACATGTTTGTATTTGCTGATGCGAACTTTATCACCAACTTTGAACTTATTTTTTTTCTTCATATTCATGACTTTAAGCTTTCTGTAAACAGTATCAAATCATTGCTTCTCATAAGCTGAAGTCACATCCACAGGTTTCATCTTAATTGTACGATGTTTAGTATTGTTATATAATGAAAATAATTTTTATAAAATGTCTATACATTTGTAATTTCCATGTAAAGTAAAATTTTCCCATATTTTATTTTTTAAAGTTCGGTTAAATCGCCCGCAAATTGATGCTTTCAAATTGCTAAATGTCGAATACATATTAATTTTGTTTTCTTTCATGAGTCCCTTAAAATCTTTATTATAAAACTCTTTTCCTTTATCCACATGTAAATTCTTAGGTATTCTTTATCCTTTTAAAATTGACATCATTGCAGCAGTGACATCTTTACCATTTTTAGTCTTTATTGGTATAGCCCCGGCATACTTAGAGGAAATATCAATAACTGTTAATAAATATTAATATCTTTTATTGTAGGATTTATATGCACTCATACCAACAAGATCAGCCTGCCAAGTCTCATCAAGACCACGTATATCCACATGTCGTCGTTGATAATTTCTTCTCACCGGTCTATGAACCTCGTCTGCAATTTGTTTTTTTTCTTTATTCATGGCAAATGGACCTTAGGTCTCCCTTTCAATTTTTTCTGAACGTTCTCCTCCAGCTGTTTTATAATGTCGGTATGCCTATTATCAGCCTCTTTAAACGTATTTAATTGATCAAATCGATAAAATTCATTTATTTTATTTAATTCAGCCTTCAAACTTTGCTGGGTTGCTTGTGATGATTCCAATTACTGTTTTACTTGCTCACTGATATTTTCAATTTTTGCTTGGAGATTTTGTATCTCTTGTGTTATAGATGCTATCGTATTACTGATGCTTAATTTAACAACTTTTCATGATACAGCATCATTTAGATCTACTGGATCAGCCAGGTTGCACAATCTTCTATTATTCGTTGCAACGCTACCGCGATAAGGGCAAGTTGCCTTAATCCCTGACCGTGTAGGTGCCAAATTACCCAACAACAAATTACTTTACTTAAAATCCTACCTGTGGACGCCACTCGTTTTTCGGCCAGAAAACGAGAAACCGGGAAAAGCTGGCTAGCTCTGAGACCCCTGAAAATCGCGAAAAAGGCTCGCGCGAACACAAATAATCTTCACAATAATTAATGGGGTTCAGTCAATATATTTATTAACACCAAAAATAGAGTATATAAATTTATTTAAAAGAGAGGGAATTTATTTCTCAATAAAATCTTCAATGTACGCGAAAAAACAAATTAATAAATTTCGTTCAACAAAAATTTATAATCTTCTATTCAACTCAATTTATTATTATTATTATTATTTAGACTATTCGTCCCGCCTCCCCTGCGCTGAGCCTCGGGGCCATTGTGCTGGGTCCGTGTAACGGTAAAGGCGGTCGTCAAGCAGCTGTAGGTCGGCTCAGCCCGGCTTCGCAGCAAAACTGCAGAAGCTTAGCCGTTCCGACGTCTGCAAGAATCGGGCTGTTGGTTCCCAGGTTCCCTAGCAATCGCTGCCTTGGTTCCCTTAGTCCCGAACAGTCCCTTATCATATGAAGAGGGGTCTCTTCCTCCTCCTCACACCACCGGCACGTGGATGTCTCCACGCGTCCCAGCGTTTTCATATGACGTCGGGTAAGCCAGTGCCCAGTGATGGCGCCCACGGCTACCCACAGCCTTCCTTTGTCTAGTTCGATCAGGTCCCTGCTGATCTCCGCAGTGGGTCCCCTGACGAACGCCCTGGTGTGCCTCATTCCTGAGGTCATCCTCCAGAAGCCGGTGAACCTCCCGTACATCCACTTGTCCCCCAGCGCCTTCACAAGTTCCCCAGGGGCGTTAATCCCTACTGGGCCCTTGCCACCTCCGCTGCTGGCACCTATCCGGGCCAACCTATCGGCTTCGGTGTTGCCGCGTATGCCACAGTGACTTGGCACCTTTAGCAGCTTGATTTTATTGCGGCTTGCCGCTTGTTGTAGCACCCTTCTGCAGTTGTCCACGAGTTTAGAACAAGTAGCTACCCGCGAAAGGGCCATTAAGGCAGCATAGCTGTCACTGCAAATATAGATATGTTGCCCCTTGCAATCCCTTCTGACAATAATCATTGCACAGATCAGAATTGCGTAAACTTCTGCCTGGAAAACGGATGCATCCCGGCCCAAGGTGTAGGATTCCTCCGCCCTTGGTCCACTGCACCATATTCCGGCTCCAGTTTCTCCCCCTTTGGTTTTCGCCCCATCCACGTACCAGACAGGCCCCTTTGGAGTTAGCGATTTCTCGCCCTCCTCCATCCAGGTCCGTCTGTCCATGAAAAGGACCTCATAACCAGGTGAGAACTCGAGCTTTCTAGGGCAGCGGTCGATCCTTTTGCGATTGAGTCCCGTGGGGTCCTCTAAGGCCAGAATCTCCGCATGCCCTGCCCGAAAACTCGTCCACTGTCTATTACTCCTCAAGCGGATGGCCGCCCTCATCGCCAACACCTCCACCATTATATGCGGTGGAGGGATGTTCAGTAGGCAGCCCATGGCCAGGGTCGGGGTCGTCCTCAGCGCCCCCGTTATGCCCAGTAGCGCCGCCCTATAGACCTTATTTAATTTTCTCCTGCAGACGTCCCTCCGGACGGAGGTCCACCATACAATGGAGGCGTATGTTAACTGGGGTATGACGATGGCTGTATACAGCCATTTGATTATTTTCGGCTTCAAACCCCATGTGGTGCTGAACATTCTTCTGCAGGTCCAGAAGGTAGCCGTAGCCTTCTTAACCTGCCTGTCTACGTGCGCCCTCCAGCGGAGTTTCCTATCAAGAGTCACTCCCAGGTAGCGCACCGTTTCCGAACAACTCAGCTGTTTACCAAAGATGGAAGGAGGTCTGAATTCAGTCCTCCTGCCCCTCGTAAATAAAACCAGTTCAGTTTTGCTAGGGTTGACCCTAAGCCCCCGAGCCTGGCACCATTTCTCGACAACGTTGAGGGCCGTCTGCATCCTAAGGGACAGACTTCCCAAATCATCGCCTGTGACCATAATAGCCACGTCGTCAGCGTATCCTTGGACGCTGAAGCCAGCCTTTTTCAGGTTCGCAAGGAGTTCGTCCACCACCAGTGTCCACAGCAAGGGGGATATGACTCCGCCCTGTGGGCACTCCCTGGCTACTGCAGCCGAAACTTCCGTACCCCCTAATTTAGCAATGGCCGTTCTATTGGCGAGTAAGTTCTTGATCCATCGTGCAAGCGCGGAGCCTGCTCCGAAGTTCTGAACTGCCTCTCCCATAGTTTCAAAGGGTGTGTTATCAAACGCCCCCTCTATGTCCAAATAGACTCCGAGTGCCGACCTGCCCTTCTCCAGGGCTCTTTCCAGTCCTCCTACGAGGTCGTGAAGGGCAGTCTCTACAGATTTGCCACTTTGGTAGGCGTGTTGTGTTGGGCACACAGGCTTAATACGCAGTGCGCTCTCTTTAAGGTAACAGTCCACTAATCGCTCCAGTGTTTTGAGAACAAAGGAGGTGAGACTTATGGGCCTGTAAGCCTTAGCCTGATCATAGCGGTCCTTCCCTGCTTTGGGTATGAACACTACTCTGACCGTACGCCATGCCTTCGGTATGTAACCCATGGCAAGGCACGATCGGTATATTTGTACCAGCCTGTGCCATAGCCGCTCGCCGCCCATTTGCAACAGAACCGGATAGACCCCGTCTGTGCCCGGGCTTTTGTAGCGATCAAAGGTGCCGACCGCCCATTTAACTCGATCATATGTTACCACTTGCCTGGCGATTTCCCAGTCAGCTCTTTCGAGCCCGTCCGGTCTCTCAGCCACGCTTGTGGTTCCTTGCACTGGGGTTGACCCCGGAAAGTGCGTTTTTATAAGGAGCTCCAGTATGCCTTGATGATCATCGATCATCCCTCCTTCAGGAGATTCTAGGCCCCGGAGCGCCATATTTCTGCCCGGAGTAAGCAGTTTGCGGATCCTGGCTACCTCAGGTAGTGCCTCCAGTTCCTCGCAGTAGCCTCTCCAGGCTTGCCTCCTTGCTGACTTGATCAGGGATCTGAATATCCTTCGAGAAGACTTATATTCAGCCCAGCCCTGATCCGTCTTGAGCCTTCTGGCCCTATTGAAGAGTCTCCTAGTTTCCCTGCGAGCTTGAGCAAGCTCCTTGTTCCACCAGGGGACTCTCTTTCCTTCCTGCACCACCCTGGCTGGGCATGAGCAAACGTAGGCCCCTGCAATGGCGTCTTGTAGGTCCTGCACCGCCTCATCGAGGTTGGCAGGTGTTCCCACGCGCCTCTCCGGTTCCCCCATCAGCCTTTCTAGTTCCTGTCGAAACAGGGCCCAGTCTGCGCTTCTTGGGTCCCTTCGGACTTGCGGTTCCGCATTGCTCACTTCCCTTGCCAGAGTGATGTTAATGCGTCGGTGGTCTGATAGAGTTTCCTCTTCGTCCACCTCCCATCTGCTGACGAAATCGTATAATTTCGCCGTGACGACAGTTATGTCGATGACCTCCTGCCTGACCGAGGTAACAAAGGTAGGTTTGCACCCTCTGTTCAGGACTTCTAGGCCTTGCTGAGTGAGGTATTCTAATAAACTAGCCCCTCTCTCGTTGGTGTCACTGCTGCCCCAGAGGGTATGATGCGCGTTGGCATCACAACCCAGTATGAGCTCGCAGTTCGTCCTCCGGCAGTACTCCACGAGTCGCTTTACTTCCTCAGTGGGTGGCGGTTGGACGGAGTCATAAGGGAGGTATGCCGAGCCGATGACGACTTTAACCGGCTCCCTCCCCAGCTCAATCTTCACCTGTACTGCCGCTAGATCCCTCGTGCAATATTGGCTGAGCCCCACAGGGTTCAGTTCTCGCCTCGCAAAAACGCAAGCCCTGGGGTCTCTATCGCTAATCTGGGACAGAACCTTCCCCACCCTGGCCAGCTCCTGGTTCTTCGTGGGTCGCCCCCGAGTCCCAGTAGTTGGCGTCGCCCGTCCACTGCTCTGAGGTTTGCCCTCACCGCAGTGCGCCTTTTCAGGCCCCTGCGGCGGCTCTCTTAGAGATGGGGGGTTTATGGGCCCTCCTGGCGTTCCCTTCCCTTTCGAGGAGGAGGCTGCGTGCGTCTCCACCCGCTTCCTCTTCTCCTCTAGGGGGGGTACTACCTTGGAGGTCCCTGCCACCGGTACCTGTCTCTTTACCGGGGAGGGTTGTTTCCCCTCCGCTACCTTCGGCGCCTCGTAAAAACGAGCCCTGCCTAGGCCGCAGTAGGGATTCATTCCCAGCCCCTTCAGGAGCGTGAGCGACTCGTCGTCTACACCGAGAACTAAGCTAGTTAGCATCGGTGTCGCCTTCGTGCTCCAAACCCTCCATAGGTTTGTATGCAATCCAGCATTCTGACCTTCGAGCCTTTTTAGGATCACCGCCGCATCCACCGGTGGCCCGGAAAACGTTGCGGTAACCCTATTGAGTCTAGGAATTTTCTCCCTCTCGAGAACCTCGAGGGTTACTCCTTCCAAGACCTTGATGGAGGGGACCGTCTCCTTGAGCCAAGTGGCTGCCCGTTCATCAGGACAGTTAATCCACAAAAGCCCTCTGTCGAGATTATGACCCTCAAATCCCAGGACCTTACCATTTTTGATGGCATCGTCCAGGGCCCGAAGGAGTCCCGCCAGCACTGCCTCCCCCTGCTGCCTGCTGAGGGTCACAGAAGGGTAGAGATCCGGCGCGATGGCCACCCTCTTACCCCCTGCGGCCGCATCGGCGAAGCTGCTGGGTCCAGGCGCTGTGCGAGCCTTCTTCGCTCGACATTTTGCATCGGGGGGGGGGGGGCAATCCTCTGACCTTTGCCTTTTGGTGTTACCTAAGGTGCCGGTAGTGGACCCCGACTTGTTGGAGTTGGTGTCCCCAGTATCGACCTTGGAGGTCGTCCCGGTTTCACGTAGAGTAGCCTCGCCTCCGGAGATTCCACCGGTTACCACAGGGGTCCCCAGTATCATCGGCGTCGGTTCAGCCTCCACTCCGGCTGCGCCGTCCCTAGATTTCTCCAGGTCCAGCCGCTTAGCCCTCCGCCTCCTCCTTCTCTCTGCCCCGCAAAGCTTGTGCTTCTTTGGGCGTCTAGGTGAATCAGGTTTTTTCAACTCAATTTAATATAAATAAATCGCAAACTTGAATAATAATAATTTTAATTTACGTGAACTGAATCGTGAAATAATAATAATGTGCAATAAATCAAGTCTTCAATTAATATGGGTGAATTAAATCAATTAATAGTAATAATGATCACGCGAGAACGTTCTCGAAGTTGTCTCGAAAATTCAAATAAAGAAAATTCCTCAGCGAAGAACAAGGACAAATTGTCCTAGACAAAATTACTGGTACCAGATCGCAGTGCACACACTCCTTCTCTCTCACACTCACACACGGGGAATATAGAAAGGAAAGAGAAAGAAGATAGATGTAGATGTTCCAGCTTACGGGAGCTCCTCGTCTTCTAAATACCCAAGTCCCCCGGTCCAACGGGGTTTTCCTCCTCGGCGAAACATCCAAACACTATCTGCGGCTGGTACTCAAACAACTGGTCCTTTGATATGGTCAGGAAACACGCCAACCAACAATGGAACGACTTCACCTCGCAACGTCGAGGGCTTTTCAATGATTATAGCCAAGCTGGCACTACACTGTTGCTCTCGCAACGTCGAGAGACTCATTTTAATAATAAATTTTTCTATTTAACACTCCGCAACGTCGGAGAAAAGGCGATTGCGAAAAAATCAGTCAAGCGAATCTGACACCACGTGCGTACTTGTTCGACAATAAATCCACAATGGCGTCTCAATGGAAAATTTTCGGTCGGCTGGCCACGTGATGATAATAGCGCCGCGAAAAATAAACTATTTTGACTTAATTGGTAAATTAGGTCAGGCATTGATCGGTAGGTCGATAACGTATCGACCCACTGAAGGGCTGCATGACATTCGATCTACCCACCTCGTTACAGCTGCCCCCCTCTAGAGTGGAAGTCAGCCCTGTCCAATCAGAGATCTAATTCGGTTTAAAGTATGGTTCTGATTCGAAGTGGAGGTCTGGTTCAATGTACGCAGTGGTCCGGTCTAGCTCCATCGTAGGGTTCTGTCTTCGTTCTGGGTAAAGAAAGGTTAGAGACAAGGATGGTTCACTCATGCATCGCATTCAAAATCAGTTCGAATTGGTTACAAGTCAATGGCCTAGTGCCCTGGTTCTTTCTCAGCTTACTTATGTTCATCGAAACGGCGATTATCGAGGGTCTGGTCCTGTTAAATAAATTTTCTCAATTTATCCAAAACTAAATCTTTATTTACGAATCAGGTATTCCACAGGTACTTGTCAATTATCCAATTGAACAGAAAAGAACATGGAACTTAATGATAATAATACTAGGAGGATCTCCACATGGTAGTTCTCAAAACAAAATACTCACTAAAAATTAAAACAAATAATCAGCATTCAGCTGTAGTTAAAGAAAGAAAAGTTTACATTTGATTAGGAGGTAACATGAAAATAACAATAATAATGGGAAGTCTTATGAAAAACAGGAAAAGAAGAGGAAAACAAAGAAAAAAGATATAACATGAATGTCGGTTAGGGAGCCTAAGTATCTACTGGTCCTTCAGACTACTTAGGTCCAGATGATGAGCCTCTTGGTACGGGGAGATTAATGATCCTCCCTGATGATAACACCAACTGATGCGGATTAGTTGCTGGTTCTTGGATAGCTGGTGCAAGAGCTTGGCTCGAGAATTTTTTAGTTTTGCCTATGTTTACATGAGGCGGGGCGTGATCAGGAATCCGATCCCTACAGATCTTGCACAGTGGATTCAGAAGATGATCGGGTCCACCACACCCGGTGCAGCGTCTGGTTCTCGTCTTGTCGTGACAGTCTTTAAATGGGCATTTCTCGGTGGTAACCCCATCATAAAAGCAGATTCTCGGTTCATCTGTCGGCGCATCCGGTCCAAGTTCGCTTGCATCTCGCGGATCGTTAGATCCTGTGATCGACGTTCCTGTCTTAATTGATCCTGATTCTTAGCTTCTTGGCGGAGCTGCCGATTACTTAGCTCGAGACGAAAAACCTCCTCCTGTAACCTCGAGATTTCGGCTTCTCCCTCAACCTTATATTTTTCGTGGTCACTCAGACCCGGCGGTACGGCGGGGTAATGCTCATAATCCCGAAGAGATCTAAAACAATATAAAATCATCATATCCTGGTTGTACCATTATTAATAAAACAGTAAAATATTGAAGAGAGATGAAGAAAGATAGAAGCAGAGTAGAAGAAAAGCGTGGGTAGGTATCAGGCATTCAAACGAGTTTGATGTTCTTTCAAACGAGTACTTCGCCCAGGTATTTTTAAATCAGTAACGTAGAATTTTCCCACGAACTTCCCGTTTAAGTCCTCTAATTCTACAACTAATTTAGACAAAATTCGTTTCACTTTAGCTGGTCCAGCGAAACGTGGAGCTAATTTAACAGAAAACCCCTTTTCTGCGTTGCTGAGCACTCGATTACGATAATAAACGAGGGTTCCTGGTTCTAAATCTTTCATAGCATCGAATTCTGGGTCTTTGGAGCCGGTCGGTGGATCTTCTTGGTTTCTTTTCCGATCCTTAAGTACCTTGGCAGCTATAAAATCATGGAATTCTACCATACGATTGATTCGATCTAGCCATTCTTTTCGTGAAGACTGTAGTTCTCTTAGGTCTTCGATTTTATAGTTGCTTTCAGAGTTCACTTTGCCATAATGACGTAAATGTTGACCAGCATTTGCGTAGGCTGGTGAGACTCCTAAGGAAGCATGCTTCGAAGTGTTGTACGCGAAGACAAGTTCAGGCAATTTTTGGTCCCAATCTTTATGTCTTTCTCCTACGTTCATTGCTAGAGCGTTCTTCAAGTTTCTGTTAATCCGTTCTACTGGATTTGACTGAGGATGGTACACTGGTGTTGTAAGTTGTTGAACACCAGCCTCTTTTAACAGCTTTGCAATGTCCTTATTCACAAATTCTGTGCCATTGTCCGAGACTATTACCTTAGGAGTTCCCCAACGGTTAAATACCTCCGTTAGACAATGAGAAACTCGTTTGGCATCCAATTTTGATACTGGGAAACATTCCAAGTATTTAGTGAATATATCCATAATCACTACCATGCCCGTTTTTCCAGAGACACTTCTGAGTAATGGTCCTACACAGTCTACTGAGAGACAGTCCCATGGTCCTGTGATTGGTCTGTTGCCAGTAGGTAGATTAAGAGCATAAGACATTGGCTTCTGTGCTCTGCAGACCTCACAAGTACTGACATACTCTTTTATGTCTTTAAACATTCCTGGCCAATAGAAACTTTGAGGTATACGCCCATATGTTTTCTGCGTTCCCAGATGTCCAGCTTGGGGTGGTACATGGTTTCGTCCAATGATACCAGGTATTTCTTCGTTTTTCAGGATGATCTTCCAAGCTGTATCATCTCCCAAAATCTCTAATATTGGTGTAGGACGATAACGCTGAAGCTGGTTGTTGACTATTCTCCAGTCAGGATTCTGGTTCGGGTATTCCAGGACTTGGTTCCACTTGTAAGTGTACCAGTCAGTGTCTGGTTCTATACATGACAACTGAGGGTCGGACTGGTACTCAAAAGCACGGCTGAGTGCATCTGCTGCTTCATTCAGGGTGCCTCTTCGATGTTCTATTTTCACATCGTAAGCTAACAATTCCATAGCCCATCGTGCAAGTCGTCCAGTTGGACCCTTTAAATTACAAAGCCATCGAAGACTGGCGTGGTCAGTGATGACGGTAAAAGCCATGTGCTCCAGGTAACATCGCCATTTGCGTACTGCAAATATGACTGCTAAGCACTCCTTTTCAGTGGTGGGATAGTTCAGTTCCGCACCCGGAGTGGTCGGCTCAAACAACAGACTAAATATTCTTTCTCATCTATTTTTTGAGTCAAAATAGCTGCTATTCCTGTATCAGATGCATCAGTGTAGACGTAGAAACGAGCGCCTGGATGTGGTACACAAAGAGATGGTGCTATGGCTAGTAGTAGTTTCACCTTTTCGAATGCTTCTCCACATTCTCTGGTCCACTTCCATTCAACTACTGGACTACACAGCTTGTTTAATAGTGTTTGAACTGCTGCTATGTCGATCAAATGGCGTCTGTACCAGTTGACCATCCCATTAAATCGTCTTAGTTCTTTACGATTCCTGGGTGTAGGGTACTGTAAGATAGGCTGCATCTTATATGGATTCGGTCTGAGCCCATGCTGGTCCACCAAGAAACCCAAAAACTCCACTCGTTCTTTAGCAAAGTGTGACTTCTCGAAGTTAATAATCATATTGGCTGCAAATAATTCGTCGAAAACCAACTGCAACTGTTGTATGTGCTCGTCTACGCTTGTAGAAACGATGATCCAGTCGTCGAGATAGGCGAAGATTCTATCAGCCCATACCGCTGGTTTCTTTTCCTGACATATTCGTGTGACTATCTTAGTTTTCAGAATGTCCAGAAGCTTCTGAAAGGTACTTGGTGCTCCTGTCAACCCGAAAGGCATTCTTTTGTATTCATGAAGTCCTTTGCCTTCTACCACAAATGCTGTAATCGGTTGACTTTCGGGATCCATTGGTATCTGGTGAAACGCCTCGCTCAAGTCAATGGTACTGATATACTTGGCGCTATGTAAGGCGTCTAATATTCGTTGTAAATTAGGAAGTGGCCAAGCAGGTTTGATTGTCTTGTCATTTACCTTCCTATAATCTACGCAGAACCGATGGTCGCCGGTTTTCTTCAGGACCAACACTGTTGGGCTGGCCCAAGGACTGCTACTAACAATAATGTACTCAATATAGATTAGTCGGTCCATTTCTTGATAAATGATTTTGTTAACGGCTTCACTCCGACGGTACGGTTTCTGTCTAATTGGTTCTGGATCGGAGAGTTCGATGACGTGTGTAATCAACGTCGTTGGGACTGGCTTTTTGTTCAGAAATCTCGTTTTCTGTGTAGGTAAGAACTGTTCGAGTTCCTGAGTAACTTTCTCTGATTTAGGAGCGAGTCCGACTGGTTTCTCCTCTACTGGTGCTTCTTTGTTCTTGGCATCAGTTATAGTACTTTCTTCAACTGGTTCGATATGGTTGATACTGGGTTTTTCCCTTGAAGAAGTGAAGGGATACTCTTTCCCGGTGCCCTGAAATGTCCAACACTCGTTTTTAGTGTTGATAGTCACCCACCAATCCATCATGAAACGTTGACCCAGGATTAAATCACAAGAGAGGCTCTCCATAATGTAGATATACGCGTAACCTTCCCATCCTTCCACATTAATTTTAAAACGGGCTGCAAACAGTGGTTTGCAGATGGTTACGCCATCAGCCAATCTGGTTCCACCACCTGGTACTGAATCACCGCCTTCAGGCGAGGTTTGCGAGTCTTTAACGAACTCATGTAGTCTCTTTGACATATAGTTTTGATCGCTTCCAGTGTCTAACAGTGCCCTTATGGTGACATTACCAAGTTTAACGGATGCTGTGGCTCTGGTTAGGTTATCTGAAGGTTTTTCTCCCACAGCTCGATCTGGTTCATCGAAAATATTAGCAGATTGCAGATCTCGCGAGATCCAATCGCACTGGTTCAACTCGAGGTACTTGTTGTCAATCAACGTGTTCAGTTCTGGTTCCTCTTCTTCAGAATATTCATTCACACTATCCGAGAATTCTAATATTGGGTCTATTTCTTCGTCTGGTGCTTGATTGGGAGGTTCAACGTCGACTGGTTCGTGGCTATCGACTATTGCAGAGATTACTGGTTCGATGTTCTCCTCAGGTTCCCCTATAAGCTCTTCTGGTGCACTAGAGGAGCTAGGTGGTTCGACTCCAGACACTGTGTTAGTACTAGGCTCATTTCTCATCGAACTACTATCGGACTTTGGTTCTTGATCTTCTGTAGTAGTCACCACGGCAGTTTCTGTCACACCTTCCTGTTCAGGAGTTTGCCTCGGAGGCTTGTCTGATGGTTCTGGTGGCTCCGAGGCGACTACTCGTTTTTTGAAGTGTTTCCTTTAGGGGCACAGGGGCAATTGTGCTTCGTAACCCCTATTTTCCAGCAGCGAGTACAGTAGTCGACCCTTTCATTCTCACATTCGAATACAGTATGTCCTTGCTGAGCGCACAAGAAACATCTTAATGGTCGTTTTTTCTCAGGCGACTTTTTCTGGTTCTGGCTGGTCTGCGGTTTCGAGTCTTTAATTCTTTTTGGCCCGTTGGTCCTTTTCTGATTCCTGGACTGGCTCTCGGTAGCATTTAACTCCGCGGAGTCCTTCTCCTGGTCTCCTTCTTCGCTGTCGGAGCTTTCGCCGCTGAGGGCTGCTAACTGGTTCTTAGCACGACCCCCTCTCCAATTGGTTCTCTCTTGGGCCTGCCTGGCTTTAATGAGCGTCGCTGTTTTTTCGGCCTTTAATACGGCTGCGACGTACTGATGATAACATGTGTAGATGGCAGGCTGTTGTATCAATTAGAGTAGCTCAGCTTTTAGGCCTCGGGGAGTAGCCGCTATTTTATCTTGGTCCGATATAGCTCCATCTCTCATTAGGAAATAACTTTCCATGGCCTGTATGTATGCGCTGGCGTCCTCGTTCGTCTTCTGGTTCCTTTGCCACATCTCGGCTTGTATTTGATAATCATCTTGTTCTGTGATGAAATATGCTGAGAAGTCGGCTCTGAATTCTGCCCAGTTTCTCCAAAATTTACACCGTGACTCGTACCAAGTACGAGCAGAATCTTGAAATACCCAAGCTAAAGCAGCTGCAAGTTTTGAGAAGCTGGCGTCTTCAGTATAGACATTTCTTTCTAATGCCTGTAGGAACACTTTAGCAGGCAGTTTACTGGGGAATTTAATGTTCCAGTCTTTAGCCATCTTTGCTACAGAACGGTGACCCCTTCGACCATTATGAAATGATGTTCTATCTCTGCGAGGTGACGAGGTCTGGTTCTCTCGTATACCTCGCTCGAATTTAGTCTGTTCATCTGGTACTGGTGACGCAAGCCGATTTACTGGGGCTTGTGCCTGGTTCATAGGACCATGAAGTGGGTTAATGTGCTCTGGTGCTATTGAAATAGACATATTGGGTCTTGCTTAATGTACCATTCGTGACAGCTGACCCAATCTTGATGATTCTGCTGGTTCGAAGTTTGGTGCTATTGATATTCGAGGGTTAGTTGTATGAGGTGGCGTTGGTTCAGTGATTCTGATCTGGTGCCTCGTTTCTTGCGGCTGTTCTTTCAGTTGAGTCACCGTCGCATTTAATTTCTCATAGTTGTCGCTGAGATTCTTCAGGATCTGGTTCTGATAATTCATCTCTAGTCGTTGATCTTTTAATTCTTCCATCAGAACCTCCATGGATTTAGCCCATCGGCGATCCATGTCCTGGAGGTATCGCCTTACTGTCTGAGCTGACTCAGCCACCGACTGTGCTAATTCTCGGAGGATGGGGTCAGTTGGATGTGGACCTCTCTCCAATATGTCTTCACTACCAAAGGCTTTCGCGGGCCTTCCTCTCTTCTTGGTGGTTCCCACGGGTAACTCCAACTGGTACACTCTGTTTCGAGTACGAAGAGCCGAGTGATCTGAATGTGGAGCTTCACTCTCAGTACCAGCTCCCTCTATATTGGCCTGTTCTCCAGCCATCACCTCCTCTTCTGCTCCGTCCGATAGAGCAGCTGCACTTACTAAATGTTTCTTCATACTTTCTGGTTCCTTATGCTATCAATCTCGCTAATCAATTCTTAAAACACAAAAGTTTTACTCGAATTTTATTTTTTACAATATTTAATTAACAAATTTATAATGATCGTTATTTTATTCAACTAAATTATTCGTTTATTTATTAATTTATTCAGTCTGTAGGAATGTTTATTGCTATTGACTCTTATTTAGTTGAACTACCACGTGCTGAGGCAGCAGGAGTAGGGAACAAAAAGGGGTAATTTTTTCGAGAGACTATGGAAGGCGTTCGTCCCCAAAAATCCCCGGAAAATAAAAAAAGAAGATTGAAAATTTATTAAAACACGAAAAAATAATAATTCACTCAATAGAAAATTTATTGTATCAAAAAAAATATAATTTTAATTACGAATTCTCTTCTTTTGTTTTTTAACCTCCAAAGAAACCAGGATTATTTACAGCAGAAAAAAAAATTAAAATCAGGAGAATCCGGACAAAAATAATTTAAACCCCAAAAAAAAATAAAGTTTAATCAATAAAAAGAACCAGAACTGTGATTTATATAAATTAATCCAAAAAAAACTATTTTATTTAACTTCTATCAAATTTTTAATTCAATTCCACCTTCGATAGTCTCAGGTTTTTTTTTCTGAAAGAAAATACAAGAGAAAATGGTACAAAAATGACAAAATTCACAAAGAAAATTATGAATTCAATAAATGAGGTAAACAACAATTTATTCAAGCAAGGGAAAACGTTCTTTTCTGTTTTTGCACTCTTAATCTCAGGCTCACGGGTCCGAGTGAAAAAATAATAATAATAATGATTTTAATCAACAAATTGGCAACTTCGAGCCCCACGTCGGGCGCCAAAAATGCAACGCTACCGCGATAAGGGCAAGTTGCCTTAATCCCTGACCGTGTAGGTGCCAAATTACCCAACAACAAATTACTTTACTTAAAATCCTACCTGTGGACGCCACTCGTTTTTCGGCCAGAAAACGAGAAACCGGGAAAAGCTGGCTAGCTCTGAGACCCCTGAAAATCGCGAAAAAGGCTCGCGCGAACACAAATAATCTTCACAATAATTAGTGGGGTTCAGTCAATATATTTATTAACACTAAAAATAGAGTATATAAATTTATTCAAAAGAGAGGGAATTTATTTCTCAATAAAATCTTCAATGTACGCAAAAAAACAAATTAATAAATTTCGTTCAACAAAAATTTATAATCTTCTATTCAACTCAATTTAATATAAATATATCGCAAACTTGAATAATAATAATTTTAATTTACGTGAACTGAATCGTGAAATAATAATAATGTGCAATAAATCAAGTCTTCAATTAATATGGGTGAATTAAATCAATTAATAGTAATAATGATCACGCGAGAACGTTCTCGAAGTTGTCTCGAAAATTCAAATAAAGAAAATTCCTCAGCGAAGAACAAGGACAAATTGTCCTAGACAAAATTACTGGTACCAGATCGCAGTGCACACACTCCTTCTCTCTCACACTCACACACGGGGAATATAGAAAGGAAAGAGAAAGAAGATAGATGTAGATGTTCCAGCTTACGGGAGCTCCTCGTCTTCTAAATACCTAAGTCCCCCGGTCCAACGGGGTTTTCCTCCTCGGCGAAACATCCAAACACTATCTGCGGCTGGTACTCAAACAACTGGTCCTTTGATATGGTCAGGAAACACGCCAACCAACAATGGAACGACTTCACCTCGCAACGTCGAGGGCTTTTCAATGATTATAGCCAAGCTGGCACTACACTGTTGCTCTCGCAACGTCGAGAGACTCATTTTAATAATAAATTTTTCTATTTAACACTCCGCAACGTCGGAGAAAAGGCGATTGCGAAAAAATCAGTCAAGCGAATCTGACACCACGTGCGTACTTGTTCGACAATAAATCCACAATGGCGTCTCAATGGAAAATTTTCGGCCGGCTGGCCACGTGATGATAATAGCGCCGCGAAAAATAAACTATTTTGACCTAATTGGTAAATTAGGTCAGGCATTGATCGGTAGGTCGATAACGTATCGACCCACTGAAGGGCTGCATGACATTCGATCTACCCACCTCGTTACATCGTATCATATTGTTTATCGATTGTTAATTTAAATCCATTATCAGGTGGACCACGGACGGAACATATTCGTGAATCATTGTCTAACTGACGTCCAAAAAAGTCTACACTCATCCTCTCTCTTCAAGAGATGATTGATCAATGAGTAATGACATTAAGCATCTGATTAATATATGATTCCAGCTTTACGTAGTTTTTCAATAATTGACATTATTTTATTGTTATGGCTAAAATTACCAGCAGCACGTGATGAAACAAGTAGACGGAATCGATCAACAAGTTTTTTGGGATCATCCCAATAAACATAGTCCAGTGGTCGATTATGATTTATCATATATTTCGGCAAACCTTTACCACTTTTCGGTAAATATTTGCTGATAATATTTTGATATTTTTTTGAATATTTATTCTCTCTGAGACTTCTGTTAGGGTGATAATGTTTATGATGGGCGTAAGTGCTTTTTAAAATTTGTCCATAAGTTTTTTCATCACTATCTGTTGTTATATTTTCATCAGACGATTCGATAAAAAGTAATTCTAAGAGACCAGGAGTACTTTGATGTTTTTTGTTATTAATGTAAACAAATTTATCATCCGATCTTGCTTTAGAATTACAAACCATCAGTTTATTTTTTAATTTCCTTACACCGAACTTTGTATCTAATTCCTTTACTTGATGTTTTGAATCGAATTTTTCCAAATATGATACTGCAGGTAACCCTTTTATCGGTGTACTTTGATGAGGAGCAGTGGTAAAAGATTCATCATCAGTAATTGCACTATTATCCATATCAAAATTATCGTGTGTTGTTTGAATGCTTGTATCTCCTTCTATAGGTTCTTTTTCGATTAACTCTTGTTTTTTCACATCAAATTTCTCTGTTTTCATCGGAGTCTTGTCCACTAATTGTTGTAAAGGAGTTACGACTGGTTTAAACATTTCGTTCATAGCTCGTTGATTTATTTCTCGCCCATGTTTAAGGCTGGGTTGAAGTCAGAAAATTTCCCGAAGTTGGTTTTACGCCCTCGCGTTGTGCGGTGGAGGACCGACGCTCGATATCAATTGAAATTGAGTAGGTAACAGGGAAATCGTTCGAAAAATGATAATTTACAGGGATCCATGTAAAAAAAGGAGCCTCAGGGCACCAAAAAATTAAAAAAATTTTTAAATCTCTCAAACAACCTACATAAATAGGTTATTTCGAGAGATTTCAGATCAATCGTTCAAATAAGAGTAATAGTTTTGAAGTACAAACGACAGATTTCTGTATTATATCAGAAAGAACTTAAATCATATCGAAAGGGCTCTGAAAGTGAATTCTACGATAATTATTATTCAAACTCTATATTTCATATACTATGAAAAAAATGACAATTTATTATTGATCCAGAATCTATAATGGACTTGGGATACAATACAATGTCACTGGGAGTTGTGAATTTTCATAGATTTTATATGTTTTATTCATTTAAACAGTTTCCCACAAATGTAAGTAAATAACTATATATCCCTACTAATACTCTTTTTTTCAATAACTTTCATTTCTCTGAGAAATTTAATTCAAAAAATTAATTTATTATTAGGTCACAGACTGTTACTGTTTATGTTCAACTGGCAAAGTCGAAGAAACTCCTAAAAAATGCAGGAATATAATTAATACTGCTAAGACATTATTGACAAAACAAAAGTTTATGTTTTTCGGGGAAGATCCAAAAGTTTCTCATCCAAAATTTATTTTTTAAAAACAATTTTTCAAGAATTTTACTTTAAACAATCAAATTTGATCTCCAAGTTGAACATCTCCATTGTTATTACATAAAATATGCCAAATATTTATTACTGTTGGGCATAGAAATGCTACGACTGATATAGCTGAACAGGAATTATTGTTTATAGGAAGTGAAAGAGGCAAATTTGTTACTTTTAGAAACATTATTTGTAAAGGTACATATATCTCTACCAGTTCTTTTTGTTCGTGCAGAGAAAAGAAAGGGCTCAAGAACTATTTTATCAGCTCATTGATGATGGAATCAACGTTGATGTCATTCACGCTAACAGAATTCAAACTCAAGTGAGATTTTTTTTATTAAATATAGTGAATAGTGTATATTTATGATCATAAATGTATTGTAAATAAATCAGTCGAACAATTTACAGTAAATAATAAGGCTGAATAACAGTCAACGAAAAAAACAAGTTACTTATGATTTTTAATGAAATTCCTAATCAAATTATTATTTTTTGCAGAGAGATAATGTTTTAAGGTGTTATAGAGAAAGCAAAATCTGAATTCTCATATGTATACAGTTAATGAGTCGCGGAATTGATTTTAAAAGTGTCAGTCTTGTCATAAATTATGATTTTCCGTCATCTGCTATATCATACATTCATAGAATTGGTACAACTGGCCGAGCTGGTCATAAAGGAAAAACAATAACATTTTTTACTGAACAAGATAAGATTAATTTACGAAGGTATTTTTTTATTTTGAGTCAATGATTAGTGTTATTAAATACATTGCTTATTTCTAATATTTTTTATTTTTAGTATTGCAGCAATTATGCGAGTGTTTGGTTAGCTATAAAAAAACATAGGAATGAAAGAAAAAAAAGAACGTTTAGCTCCCAGACGAGACTCATTTACCACAATTCCAAAGTTTGAGGAAAAAGAATTAAAATCTTTAGGATTTATAATGTATGAGTTATCTATGAATAATTTATAAAAAAATTATTCATACACGTCTTCTTAGTTACTGATCAATACTTATGTAGGGAATAATCTCAACAAAAATTAATTAAAAGAAAAGACTTGAATATATTTAATGTATTGAAAATGTTCATTAGCACAATTGGATAGAAGTTTTTTTAATTATAATTATTAGATATATTAGATAGATAAGATGATATATATAAATAATAAAATATAAATATAAATTATACATATGTAAATTATATAAAAATATGTATATTTATTTTTAGTTCATTGTATTAAATATTAAAAATATACTCCATAATAATTCCATTACAATTTATCTTAAAAAATTAATACTGTACGACTAGAGTATTCTTATTCAAATTTAAAGACACAATTAATAATATTCTATATTATATAATTCAAAAAAATTGAAAAGATTTTTCGATTATATAAGACAATTTATTTTTTATTTCAACTGTCAATTATTTTTTTGGTATTGAATTAAGTATAAAATTAAATTGAAAATAACACGGAAGTATTACAAACAATAAAATCTTATTCTGATAATGATGATATTTGAAACAAAATTTTTTGCTAATATGATATACTCAAATAGCAGTTGAATGAAAAAGTTAAATTTGGGAAAAAAAAAAACAAAATATATCTTAGAATAGTAACACAATAACATTCAATAATATTTGTTACTTTACTTATTATATGTTTCTGAACTTAATGTTGAAATTTACCAATCAATAAACTTTTATTATTTACAAATAAAAATATCCTGCCGTAAGTTATATTCTTTCAAAAGAATTGTCATAATAAAATATAATTTGGTCATATTTCATAAATTGATACAGTTTGAAATACAGTAACTTTTCATATGATTTAAAAATTGATTTTAATAATGAAATTCATATTTTTCACAACATGTTTTTGTAGAAATTAACTTTTTGCTTTAATATTTGCAATACATTTATTTACATTTAGTTTGATAAATTTGTGTCTCACATAGCCTATCACAAGGCAATTTTTTTATCTAAAGAAAAGTACCCTGCTTTTTCAAATATTCAATAATCGTATGATACTTTTATTGTTAAACTTACTAATAAAATTATCAGTCGCAATGTTATAATGAATATAATCGGTCCAATCACTTGGATATATGCACATTTTTGATGAATCAAGATCAATTACCTTCTCTTTCACATTTTCACAAAGAACCTTTTTAGAATCGAAAATTTTAGTTAGTGAAGCCAAGCTTTCTAATTTTCGACTGTATTGCAGTTACAATGTCATCTCTTATCGCTTGGTTGCACGTATCTTGAACCCAAATATTGTTGATCATGACCGTTTGGTGATAAAATATATGCTGGTACCTGAAAAAGTCATGTCAACAAATTAATATATGAACGTCAGTAATCGGAAAATTTCAAATTAATTCAAAATTTCCTCAATATAGATAAGAAACTAATTTATCGAACATCAATTAATTTTTATATTTATTTAATGTTAAAATATTTGTGAAAATTTTTTATTATATACGTATTACTTACTGATTTCATTTTGTTACAATGAAGACTGAGAACATCACAAAACTTTAAACCTTCCAGTTTGTCCATTAAACAAATGTTTTTATAATCTTCATACAATTTACGGAGATCTTGATAGCATGTATTTGTACGAATATCGTCAAGTGCCGTAATTTAAAAAAATATCTTTCTCCATAAAAATTCAGTTGCTTCTTCTTTTAGCTATAACAAAATTTTTTATTTACATTATTATAGGAGACATTGAGAAATATTGTATTTCGTGGTAGTTCCTCAGGTAATTTTGTCAATTGAATACGACTTCAATCAACTTCAACAGCTAAAACTGGCTTTTGCTCTTGGACAATATTTAATGGTGCAAAACTGCAATAACACTGCCAGATATCCCCTTTTGAACATTCCACTTGTAGAGCTGTATTTCTTACATAAATGTGTAAAGCATTCAATGGGAAGTCTGAAAAATAACCTATACATTCTTCATAATAATTCAAAATAAATAATTAAGTATACAATAGTATTTTTTGAAACAACGAGTCAACGAGTTGCATTTAAATTTTTATTAACGATTGAACCTAGTGGTATAAAGTGTTCCGTATTGATATACAGTAAATTGTATCACGATAGTGATAAAATTTACATGCTTGTTAGAAACATTGATATTAGCATACTTGATAGAAATAATACAAATATTTTTGACTTACACTATACCTAATCAATCGTAAGTGAAAATTAAAATGTGAGTACCGGATAGTTTCAATGATGTTTGATAAATTCAAATTTCCATATCTTCCCACTAAGAAATTAAAAAGCAAAACAAATCATTTCGAATGTTTACATTCAATTGCACAATAATTTCGTGACTACCATCCCGTGATTGTAATTGATATAAAATTAATATGAAGTCGAATAAAATATCTAACTACATTATTGAAGAAACAGAATATGCATTAGATTCATATGTCACACTTTTAATTAATTATATTTTTCTGTCCTATTGTTGTTTTACAAACAATCTGTAATGTTAGACAACTTACGTTCGACACGACTATAACTCTACTCCCAATGCTATGTACGTCCAGCGCCTGCGTTATGAAAGAGAGGTGGAGCCTACTAAACTTCACCTTCTACGTTGAATACAATAACAAAGAATCTCAACTTTCTTTTTTATTCTATGCTGTGGAAGTTGCAGTGTGATTTATTTCATTTGATTTTGTTATCGCTCGTAAATACTAACAAATACTTGATACATACAAATAAAAAATTTGTTACAACAATATAGACTATAAAGTACACGGAAAAATTATTACATGAAAAAATACTATTACTATGGATTTGTAGTACTAGCGGACTATCTCCAAAGTTTCAGTAAATCTGATAAATTACAACTTAAAAAACTCTTTGGTCATTATGAAATTCTACTACGGACCATAGTAAATTTTGTTTCGGGTTTGTTGTACAAGAAAGAAAAAAATTTCCCATTGACCTGCACCTGAAAATACTATCAACCATCGTAAAAAGTCCAACGGCCGAACATACTTTTCTTCATGCATTTTTATTTTTCTTAAAAATGTTCTGAACATAGATTAAACATTTATCATTAATTTTTGAAAAAATAATTCATTTAAAAACTCATAATTAAATTCAAGTTCAAACTGGCCCGACATTGGACTTTCTACTGTAAGACTTTTTCCTGTGGTTTGTAGTATTTTCAAGCCCAGGTCAATGGGAAATTTTTCCTTTAAGAGATTTTACTATGGGCCACAGTATATAGGATTACAAGTTCAATATATTGACACAAAAATTCGATCAGCTCTCCGAATCGCTTATCTGTGTTAAAAAATTTTATGAAAACATACATTTTTGGTGATGAATAATTTATGCTCAAACGTCACTTCGTTCTCTCTACACGGTATAAATCCGTTGGGTATCATTTACAACAGGTGGAGCTCACTGAGGTGAAACGTTAAAAGATTTCATAAAAACGGGAATTTCCGGTTTGAAATACAACCAGAGAAGTTTCAACGTTGGCTCCGCATCTGTTTGCCTACCAGTTTTCATTTTCAAATTAACTATCCCGTTCAATTTTAAAAAACTAAACGTGATACATGCACACCATGAAAACTGATAGTTACCAGGGCGTACCATTCGAGAAGGTGGATGTCGGATAGAATTTCATGAAAGTGACTGTTTTCAACAGTTCCTTTCATAGAATTCCTTCACGCCCCATAGCATGTATTACTTCTACTAATTGAATAAAACTCCATATCTTCAACTTTTCATCGCATCTCTAACGTTGCAGCTAATAAATTCATAAGATGTAAAATCTCTTCAGTGAACAATAATGCGCAATTTTCGCATTGTTTCATGCATAACAAAGCATGCCATTTGTAGTTTCTCCATTTTCTTGCTTTTATACTTAGCTCCACATGTTTTAATATACAATTCTCATGGAGCTCTACACTTTTTTGTTATTATTTATTTGTTCCATTTTAACTGACTTAATTATAACATGCATTAAATATGAATTTTGTATATGGAACAGTGGAGCTTATTTGATTTTTTGACGCGAGACGGAGCATGCAGTTTGCGTTTTATACATTTTTTTATGAAGCTCTACACTCTTTCGTTATTATTTGACTGTATATATATCTTACTTACTTCAATCTAGCATGCTGTAATCTCTTTTTCTTTCTTTCACTTACGTACTTTCCTAGTTCTACTTCATTTTGTTGCATTTCAGTACTTCACACCTTCATTATTGGTGTCTACAGGTTTATATTGAGTATTGTTTATTCTGTCTACTCGTTTTCCTCTATTTTTTTTTCTCTCATATCTGTTTAACATGAATAGTGTTGCCCGACAGGTTTAAACTTATGAATCAATTGGTCGTCTATTATTTCGTTATTTATTACTTCCTCTAATGACGGAATTATTACGTTTCTGCATTTCATTGTGTCTATCGGGAAGTGTATGATTTTTTTCTGCTCTAGAATATTAAGTAGGTGTTCTCTCATTTTGCACCTATAATATTCCATTTTCTCCGGTGCGAGGCCATGCATTAATGTGATTGCAATGCTATTGCAAAGACACCACAGTCGTGCTTGTTTCTCTGATGGCAGACTTTTACAAACTTCATCGGATTTTTGTCAAATTGATAATATGGAAATAGACGTTATATAGCAGTAATTGCATCTCCAGATAATCTGTTTCCACCTAGAGAATCGTAGACATAAATTTGCTGGGTGTCGAAGTAGCAACAAATCCAATGGCAGTCACCTGTATTCAATATTTGTATGTGCTTCTTCAGTGGGCATATTGGCTTTATAAATTCAGGCAACTGACTTCTAATTGTTAATTCAGGGACATAATATCCTCGACTGGTATTTATCACAATCTCGTTGAAAGCATCCATTTCGTCACTACTTAACCAATACGTCCCGTCAAGGATTTGTGCAAATTTTGGAGAGCCACTGGTTACTATGTTGGAAACATTGCTGTGATCTTCCTGTTCATCTGAACTAATTTCTGTAATTTCATGCTGTATTTGATTCTGTTCCCTATGTTCTGTTTCATTAATGTCTACGGTGGGCTGTACATCATTTGATTGCTGTTGATTCTCGCCATCATGACGTTGTCCATCTTCCAATTCATCTTCACTAATTTCTTCGATTTTTAAATTGTTCCTTTTTACATAGCTTTTAAAACTAATAATTTAAAAATCAACAGATCCTCTGATCTTCATACTTCTTTTATGCCTACTGTCAATTATTTCCGGCAATAGCTTTTCTTCATAGAAGTTTATTAGACAATTTTCCATGTTCTTTTCCCAAAAAAGGTTATTTCTGTCGACATTGATTACTTTCGATCCTTTAGGCGTCTGTAACACCAACATGCCGAATGGTTTTTGTGCTATTTCTATGGCTCCGATCATTTTATAATACGAATGATGATTTTGGTTTAAACTAGACAGTTTTTGGTCAAACATGGTGTGGATTTTCCCGAGCTTCAGAGTATTCGCTTCGTCTGAAGTAACATCTCTGGCAATGTATGGGCATTCAATAAATAGTACGGTATCATTTGGCTGACAATTTGTCGTGAGTCCATCGGGTAGAGAGGATAGATATGGCAGCTGTTTATGAATGAACAATCCGCACTCTTCTATTTTATCTCCGATCTCCGTAAAATGTTTCCTTACAGCTTTTTTCAGCGTTCTTTCATATTTTTCCAGGTGCGCTCGGCGAAGAGATGGATATAATATTTCCTTCATAATCGCACTATTTTTCGTGCTTGATCGCATACGGCAAATTTCACCAAAATATTGGTCCATTAATAAAGTTCTTTGGATAATAAAAATGTTTTCAGTAGTGTCTTTAGTCCCACGAGTACATTCTTGCAATTCTTCGCGAGTTTTCAATTTATTATACAATAATTCGTAGTGTCGATTGACTCGCGGTTCAAATTCTTCTTTATTTATATCTGGTTTATTGCAACTTATACCATAATCTTTCTTTCCAGGCTCTGCCGACGTGGATTTTTTTTGACTGGATTTTTGAGAACGATTTTCTTCTTCCTTATCGTTATCACTGTCAATTTCTTCGAATTGCCGGGATTCTTTTGTTTCTTTCAACTTCACTACATTGTATTCATTTTTCTCAATACGATTATTCTCCATCAGGACTGCCGTTTCAGGGGGAACTTTATTTAAATACTCATTGAGCATCGTGACTGGTCTATGTGTATTAAATTGGACAACAGCAATTGCCAATCTACCTGGATACATGCCTCTCTGTGAAATAGACTTTCTTTCCCCACAAATTTTTTTGTTAACCATAGAATAAAAGTCTCTACACGGTTTGATGCTTTATGGTATAATACACTTTCTACATGATGGCTTAACTTGTCGAGAATATTTGTGAGTACGTCGAACAGACCCAACTCTTTTAATTTCGGAACTAAATTTACTTCGCCATCTTTAGGTTTCCCATCACAGAAGCATGATGCACATTCTTTATGATCACCAAAAACGTAGGAAACAATATTTCTCAGATCACTTTGTAAATTTTTTAATTTGTCTTCAAGAGTATTTTTTTCGGTCAAACGATATTCTGATGCTTTAACAATAGCCCATCGTATTCTCATTATGTTTTTTATGATTTCTTTTTTGCAATGTCGCCCTGCCTTCCAATCTTTTCATTCTCGACTTATTTCAATTGTTTTATTGTATTACGTAACAAGTGATTTATACATTCAATTATTTTCACTCAAATGTCGTCGTACGGATTATTTTGTAGTATCTTTGAAAATACACCACTGTCACCATCTGCTATCATCTCAGAATAAATGAATTTATGGTCTTTATAGCTGTTCCGGAATCCTTCCACAATGATATCGCTCTCCATATTAGATGCACTTTGATCTTCTTCATAATTTTTATAACATCGGTGTGGTTTAGGAGCAGTTTTATTTTTTTAGCCTTAGCACATATTATACAGTATTTACTTCTGTAACCATAAAATAGCACCTTTCCTGTACGATATCCTAGTCCAACAGCTGCACCCGTCTTCGATGTACCATGACCTCCATAACATTTTTTTGTCCTGCTTCCATCCACAATAATAGGACAAGTGAAATGTTTATCTTCCTTCAAATTCATTTTTTTGGCTATTTCTCTTTCATCTGCTCCAGCTACTGCCATCGAGTCACTTGCAATTCCACTGTAATATTTATCTACTTCTTCACTAATTGTATGATATGTTTTCTCTGACATGCACGTAATCTTCTATTTCGATTTTATTCCAGCTACTATACTTCTATTCAAATCTAAACATTTATCATCTGGATCCGAATCTATCGTAAAACTCTTATTACTCATTCTGCAATGGAAAGTAAATTTATTTCTCAGTCCGTAATCTATTTCTCCAACAAACTTCATGTGGTCGGACTTGCAATCAGTTGGCCCATGTTCTTCACGACTGAATATTCTTATCATTTCATTCATCAAGTGTTTCGTTTTAATAATACTTCTATTTCCTGGATCGACATCTTGTGTAGTCCATTCTTCTTTTTTATGCAATTGAGTATCTTTTTGATTTGGTAATGAAACAGCTGCCGTATCACTATTTATATTTTTTCCTTTTTCTGTCTCTTTACCTCGGTCAGAATTATTTTCATTGCCAGTGTTCTCTTTTTCCTTCTTGTTATGTGTGACAATGCTATTTTTATCTTCGATAATATTTTCCACATTCTCTTCGTCCATTTTAAAACAATTTCCATCTTGAATAATTTCTTCAATATTATTTTCATACACTCCGTAATAAGTTCCGTCTTGAATGGTTTCTTCCACAGTTTCCGCAAACATTTAAAAGCCATTATTATCTTCACTAATTTTCTCAACAATACCTGTCTGCATTTTAGAACAATGTTCATTGGGAGCAATTGTTCCTGCAGTTTCTTTGAACACTTTCGAGTAATTGTGGTCTAACAATTCGTCGAATTGCTGACATGCTTTCGCCATCTTACGTCTGAAATTGAAATATACTTATGGAATTTTTGCAATTTTAAAAAAACAATATCAATTGATATTGTATGCTTTAGCAATTTTTTCTTATACTCTTTGAATAAAGATAGGCAACTTTACCATCTACAATTTTATAAAATTATGATATCTCCACCTTCAAAACAGGGGTGAAGAAAGTACTAAAGTAGGAGAAACTGAAGTAAAGTGAAACACGAAGAAAATTCGTAAATTGACCAATATATTGAAAAATATGTGTAATTTTCAATGCATTTATTAATTAAAGAATTGACAAACGAAAAGTACAATAAGTTTTTTCTATCTCACCTCAATAAATTAGCACATTTTCTCCAACGTTGTACTTTGCCTCCGCGTTAAACTTTACCGTCGCTTTTTCTACTTTCTTACTTTTTTTGTAATAAGAAAAAATTTTTTTTTAATAAATACAAATAACCAGCGTCGAAAGTTTGTACAGAAAAAGAAAGACAAAAGTGTGTGAAAACGCTTGCCAAATGTAAAATTTGATATTTTTGAAAATTTTTATTGCAAAATGTTTTAAAAACTACTCTGAATATTCTAGCATGTTTACTAATTGGACCAATAATTATAACAATTTCTTCTTCAATGTCATTTAAAAAAGAGCTTTACGGCATATTCTGCTAGAACGCCAAAAATGGTTGGTTTTCGGCGCGCGTTCGGAGCTCGGGATATCTGTAGCTGTCTAAGATAGACAAGTGTATTTGTAGACTTTTTAACGATTTTTTACACGAAAAATCTTTTTTTTTCCGTAGTTATCGTCTTTTTTGTTACGCAGGTAATAAAACCCGAGTAATCAAATTAACGTAAGACTGACGGTAGACTTACGTATGTAGCTTCAGGTTGTCATTTACGTATGCATCTGCTGTTCTTTTGAGACTTTCGTCCGAAATGTATGGCAATCTGCCGCAGAAAAGAAGCAGACATACGTAAGTATGCCGAAAATTCTGACGTGAGGGCTGACTACTAAGGAAAAGTAGAAAATGTAATCTGAAGAACTTCAACAAGCAAAAAACAATAGTAATAATTATATTCGAGCAATAAAATTTGTTATCTATGGTCTGGTTGTTGACCTCTACAAGCAGAAATTATGCATCTATATTCCACGATTAATGTACCTTAAGATATAAATTGAAGTTATGGCTACTGAAAATATGAAAATATAATTTTTCGACCAAATCTTATATAATCAAATATAAAAAAATATAATTAAATACATTTATGCAGATAATTATATAATTATGTATTTTTTATATTGCATTATATAAGATTCGTCCGAAGAACTATATTTTAATATATTTCCGAAATAAAATATATTTTTTCCCATATGGATTCTTTTAAGAACGAATTTCTGACTGTAACCGATCTTCACTGCACTCTTTCCCGCCTTCCTTATTATGAAGAAATTACTTTATGAAATAGAACTTAATCATTAATGCAATAAGAAGTTACATTTACTATCTTACACTGAGAAAAAAATTTCGTTAAATGAAACAATTTTGTATTCAATTAATAAAAGAAACTTGGAGTATTCTCAAGATAATATTTATTTCAATCTATAAATACTATAGATACTATAATAGCAGTGTTTTAAAAAACACATTTTGTCGTTTGTTTCAATGTTATGACAAGTTTAAAAACACATGAAATTTTATTTATTTGAGTAAAGGAAATGATTTCAATCAAAAATTCATAATTTCAAAAAAATATTTCATTGCCACTATTTGAAATGTCGATGTTAATGATCGAATAAAATATTTTTTATATAAAGTAAATTTTTTTCTCAGTATACTCTCCGACGTTAACACGGGTTCTAACTAATCTATAGATTAGTTAATACTTTAATTTTATGAAATTAAAGTTTCGGTGCTACCAACAGCAGCAAAAGCATCCGAAAATGATATGACTCAATACATTTCAACGACCGTATTTTGTTATGGGAAATAATTGTGTTTCAATATAAATGATGGTAAAGACTCCGGTAAATGATTATTGTTAGAAATATTGGAAAAGAAAATTATCAATTACTCGTTTGAGACGGTCATGAAGCGTAAAAAAGTTAGTGATTATTCCATAATAATTTATTCCTAAATTGAATTGTACGAAAATATGAAGTTGTAGAATACAATTTTTATTAGCGGCATTCTACATAAGATAAACTTTATTTTGATGACAACGATGAATAATTAATCATTTTTCTACACTTTCAGATTTCATTGTTGGGAATTGACGTAAAGTTTAGCGTTAAATCAAACATTGAGTATTCACACGTTTTATGGATCAAGTTTTAAGTTTATAACACGCACGAAGCCGTCATAAGAACAATTAGAAACTTTCAGTCAATAATTTTTTGTTTTAATCAAAAACATCTAAGACGTCACATTGTACATATCTACTTCACATTTTCCTCATATGAAATTCGAAGCAAGTCGAAAAGTACGTAGAAAATTGCAGATTTGCATTATCACTTTATACAAAAGCTGGAAAAATAAGTATTGTCCAGGAATGTTCAATTAATAGTTTATGAAAAATATGTGACAATAAATTTTCAAGGATAATGTTTTCGTCAATTCGCAGTAAGGTTTTATATATATATATAACGTGTAAACAACATATAAAAAGAATTGAACAAAAAATTTCCACGATTTACGCGTTATGACCGAAGTTTATTAATATAAAAAGAAAATTCTCTGCTGAACGAACTTCAGTGTGTATGCAATATTGTTTAAAGGAATTTTTTGGGTTTTAGAATCGAACAATCAATGAAATGAAGCCATTTATCTATCAAGTTGTATGTTCAACCTCAGCAACACAATAAATATAGAAAAGAACGTTTTAGTGAAAAAAGTTAAATAAAATACCATAAAGTTGCTCATATCATTCAAGTAGAATGAATGTTGTAATACAATTGACTATTTTCAAATTGTATAACATTTAGTGACAAAATATTGAAGAAAATTCTTAGTAAGTAATTTCTTTGAATATATTTTAAACATAAGAATAGCATCAAGTAAATATTTCGAGATACCCATGTTGTGACTTTTAACAAAGAAAGAAGGTCAACTGGTTGTATTTGAAATGAAAAGTTGATTTATCATGTACAAAATAATGCTAAGAGAAGTGAAGAAAAAGAAATGAAATCAATGGAAATGTTTAACTTTTATTAATTTCTTATATTATGAAAAAAAAAAAAAAAAGATAAGTTGCAAATATGAAAATTAGATAACTAAAATATCAATTTAGAAGATAATAAAGTAATACCAACTGTATTCATAAGTTATGTAATAAACATATTCATTAACAATTTCTAAACAAAGTGTCAGTATAAAGTCATATTGTATTCAAGCTCTGTTAAAGCAATATAATAGTTTTTGAAAATTACCAATCTTTTTGATTGAAATATAATTTATAAGCAATAGTAAAATTCAAAAAAATTTTAAATTGCAATGTAAAAATATTGCAACAATTGTTACAAAAACGAATTCTGTGTAGAAAGAAGATTTAAGAAATAGTCAAATGTTAATTTTAAAAAAAAAATTTTAATCAAAGAAAAAGTTTAAATCAAATCCATGACAGCTATATCGATAGTGTTAAAATCGGTTCAGTAACAAAAGTTACTAAATATAGATTTACCATCCATTTTGCGGATGAAGTTAAAAAATACACTTTGCTTTTATTATTATTGATTGCTTTCAGCAATTCCAAGAATATTCTGTTGAAATTTTTAATCATGCTGAAAAATCTTGATTTTTCGACTTGAATAACTGAATACATGCATTTGAACAAAATCACACACAAATTGATTAAAAATCACGAAAAACATTAACAAAATTTCTGTGTAATATGTTTGGAGGTTTACATACTTATAATTTCTATTCTTTCTCTTTTTTTTCACTATTTTGTCAATGATTCACTTCCGTAAAATGATGAAAAAACGATCGCAGTGTTTTGTAGCAATTTCTGATCATTAAATACGAAGTAATCATTATCGTTTTTTCAACATGAATCATTTCATCTTACATTAAATTATTTCGTTTCTTCTTCCTCTCAGTATTTATCATTCGTTATCTTATTACAATCATAACTTAAATATTAATGTTCCTCACATATTGAATGGTTATCTTCATATGAGAACTGTAGAAAATGCTCTTGTTCTTCAGCTATTGAATTTAATCTACTTGCACTACCTGAACATTCTTGATCAGCTGACGTCTATTCTACACTTTCTTCAGTAAATTCACTGTCAAAATACTGTATGTCTGTATCTGATACCACTTGAGGCTTGAATGGTGGTGATATTCTTTTTGCAGCCAAGTCAGCCCAGTCAAGTGATGAGAAAAAAAGTGACGGTTCATTATGTCTCTACCGTCATTTGGACCTCCACCTAATCGCTTATTCGGATCTTTCTTCAATAAGCCTGAAAAAATAACATTACATTCAATTTGATGAAAATAGATGAAACGTTGGAGTTGTAGTGCTTTGGATTGTATTAAAAATTGACCTCAATCGAAGTAAATAAGCCAACATGATTTAAAAATTGAAAGAACATTTAAATGAATTGAGATGTTTAAATTATTCAAAGTATTGAAAATGTAGTGAATAACTTATAAACACGAAACTGATGAAATATATCACTTTTCTAATAGATTAATAGCTGTAGAGATAGACAGACAATTATGTCTGTGAAATAAATTGAAAAGCACGAAACTTTATTATGTTACTTAATGATTCTTTTTCTATTTTTTATTTTTATTGCAAAAATGAACTTAAGAAATAAAATGATTAAAATATTTATGATAATAACAGATTTCATGATAAATGTAAATTGAAATGATTTGCCTCCAAGAAGAATCTCTAGCTTCATTAGATATTGCTCTCGGGAATTTCACTTTTACAAGAAAAATTAAAGTAAATAATTTCTCATGATCATTTTAATTATAAAATGAAAAACCATTACAAATCATTTTATACACCACAATACCAATACTCCACCAATCAACAGCACGTCCACAATCGTTATCCTCTAGAACTTCTGGAGCTAAATATTCTCGCTTACCGCAGAATGTCTTCGTTGATTATCCTGAATAGTTAAAAAATCAATTCCATAATTAATGAATTAAAAACAACTAATTTCACCTAATGAAAAGTAGAAATTATTAAAGAAAAATGAAATTTCAAAGTTCATTAATACATTAAAAAAAATTAAAATTCAATCAATTTGAAAATAAAATCTCGAAATTAAATTCAATAGTTCATTAGGATTATTACTGCTAATTATATGGTTTAAGAAATAATTTTTATGGTAATAAACACATGGTGTAAGATCTATTCTAGAAACATAGTTATCATTTCAAGTTGTAAAAATAATTATTCAACGTATTTCAGATAGAAAAAACAAAAAAATACAGAAAATAAAATAGGAAACAACTCACCATAAGTTATGTCTTTTTTACATACTCCAAAATCAGCAATTTTAATATGACCATCTTTGTCCAGCAAAACATTTTCCAACTTTAAATCTCTGTAGATAATCCCTTGAGAATGTAAATAATTCCAAGTCGATGTTATTTTAGCACCGTAAATACTCGTACAATCTTTGCTGAAAACACCAATGACAAAAATTAATTCAATTCATTTCCGGTAAACTGAATAGTAACTCTTACAAAATAATATATTTAAAAAATCTACTTAGCTTCTAAGGTATCGATTTTGCATATATCACATGTCCAAAACTAACACCATCTTCGGTACAAATGTGATTGACCAATTGCTGAACCATCCTTATCATTGTAATACCTGTTTCACCTGGAAAACAATAAAATTCATGATAAATGTTTTAATTTTGGTATGATAATATTAGATAAGCATGATACTACGATCCGTACTAATTTCTCAAGATGTATTATTCAACTTGTAGTTTAATCATCTTTTTTGTGTCGCTTCAATACCGGAAAATACATCTTGTTGGAGATGATTTCGTCCAACATTTGACCCCGAATTTGCCTCATGTCACATTGTAAAAAGTTGAACGGCTAATCTCTTGAAATGTGCTCAGCATAAACACAAACGAACGCCACACAGTCATAACCATTTGATTGCCTTGGAATTCTCTGAAAAAAAGAAGTAATGATGATTTGTTGTAGTATGAAGTGACGGTGTACCTCAATAGTTCATAGCAAACTCACCTTGGCATGATTCATCGTCCATGTACTTCGTTCAAGAGGTTGCCCTTCAACTGCTTCATGCTCTCTGCATAAGTAATCTATGATAGTCAAAAAAAAATGACATTAGACATTTATTTGTAATGTAGAATTGTTATTTTTATGCTTGAATTTATTAAATACTCACAAAAAGACATGCTTCATTTCTTCCATAAAGGCTGTCGTAGTAAGTGATGGTTTTATTCTCAAAGTTGATCACTGTTAAACACCAATGTGAACCTAAATGAATGAAAATCAGCATCAATCTCTTTGGAAAGATTCGGACCTATTGGAAAATGAAAAAAAAGGGATATGAACAATAATGAAAATGTCTGATAAAATGTATATGAGTATGTAAAGTATACTTGATACAGCTGATGACTGTCTTTCGAGTTTAGGTGTGTCTTGTGAAGTTATTTCCACTTCACGAAGCTCTGGTACTACATCCATTTCATGAACATCTCGAGACTTCGTTTCTTCATCCGATACATTTTCCCATTCGTCATCGTCATCCGTGTCAATAGATTCCTCTTCTGTAGCTTTCGTATTCCTGTTCTCCACTTCTTCTATAAACTAAACGAATAATGAAAGTTAGTATCAAATTAATATTTTACATACATTTGTAGATCCATTATTTAATTTACTTACCTTTGGATTATCGAATTGTTGAGAGCAATCGTTTAAAATTTCTGTTTCCACTTTTTTGCAGCATTTACTCCACATTTCTACATCAACGACAGCTAGAGCCTCTTTCCAGATTGTAGCTTCGGAGAAATCATTGTCGCGACCGATGTGTTTATCCAGGTATCTTTTAGTTATTCCCCAAACCAACTCGATGGGATTGTAGCAACAATGGTAGGGAGGCAAGCGAAGAATTTTGTGCTGAGTATTTTCTACGAGTTGGTCAATTTTGTACCTGATTTTTTCCTTGTGGGCCTGACACTTTTGGAGTAGTACAGCATTGGTATCATGCTGATTATAAGAAATGCTGCGTTCTTTTAGCCATGTCATCAACTCCGCCTTTTTCCAATTCGTTGTAGATTGTGGATTAATCTGGAATACTGATTACACTGATATTAATAAACCTGTTGATTTTAAAATAAAATAAAGAAATCATTACAATTATTTGTATAAAATGGTAAGTACACACAATACAATATAAGCTAGGTTTACAACGTTAATACATACTATTTTATTATGATACGATGCGTTATCCATAATTATCAGGGACGGTTTCTTTAAATTAGGCAATAGTTGCTCAGAGGACCATTTCTCGAACATAGCAGCATCCATATCTCCATGATAATCATCACCATTCTTCGGCTTCTTGTTTGTATTTACGAGTAATGAAGCACCTTCAATCTTCGTCTGTATTACTTTGCTATTACCGACCGTGTCGGTGAATTACCAACAGCGCCGGTAATTTACTGACAGGGCCGGTAACTTACCGGTGGCGGATGGAGTTTCCAGTTATCCTGCTAGATAGCGCAGTATCGATCTGCAGTCAGTAATTGTTAGGCGGCGCTGCTGTTGTGGCGAGTAAAAAAATTTGAATTCTTCTACTGGCAATTGTTACCAATCTAATGTTGGTAACTGTTGTCAATATTTTTCACTGAGTAGCACTGTTGTTGTGGCGGGTGAAGAATTTAAATTGTTTAAAATGTTATTGACCTGTAATGACCATCGATCACTCGGCGATAATTATTAGTAACATTTCTTACTCAATAGCGTTGTAATTTCGGCGGTTGAGGATCCATATTTACTTCACTTACTAATTTACCAATCACTGTTCTACACTTAAGCGTGTACACTTAGATATGTGTCCGATGATCTCTGTTGCTGAACTGACTTGTGGGCAATCTGTTCTGTCTACATATATAGCTCTTACTCTAGCGGCCAATTATTAAAACACATTTCCTTACGCAATTTTCTGTGTTTTATGAAAAGTACGTCATATTTCAATTCTCAGAATAAATTTAAATATTGATATCCGTTAGAAGATAATATGAATAAATTTTAAAAACATTTAAATTAAAAATATTTTATTTTATAATTATTATTATAGATTTTGATTGTATTACATTGATATAATTATATATATGTACATATATATTTTGTTTAATCAGTCGTCTTGTTTTGCGGATTTCTCTGAGATTTTGTCTTCTTGCAATTCAAGAAACTTGAAATTATTCTATTCTCCACCAATGTAGAGAAGGGACAACTTATTGCGTTTGACAAAGTCCAGGAACACGTTGAATGTAACATCATCATCTTTGAACACTTTAACCAGTCGTTTTGGTAGAAAAACAATGAATTCATCATCTAATGTGGCAATGACTGTGTCACCATGCTTTGCTTTTACTTTTTTAGCCCCGTCACTTTATATGGCTTTGTTGTTTCCAATTCTGAAATTATTTTGTGTGTTATTGGCGATGCTGTTGATGTGATCCATGTTTACTTTCTTTAAATATGCACTATTGAATAGTTTATATATTTTTACTCAAAGGTGTACACTTTGATTCAGATTTGGTGATGTCTGTGACTAGATTAAGTTGTCAAAAGTCTTTTTCTGTTTTTATATAAACCTTACACTAGCGGTCATTTTTTAAAACACATTCCCTAACAACGCAATTCTCCTTTCTTACTGTCTCGTAATTCGTAGAATAATACGTCATCTCTGTTTGGTTAAACCTTTTTGTTAGCTTTTCGGAGAAATGACGTCACAGAAGTAAAAAATGAAAAATTCTTTTATACATCCATATCGTTTTTCGTTGTTCTCGGTAACAATAGATATTCATAAGTTTCCCATGATCGGAAACTCACTGTTATTGGCGGATCCTTGGCAATATAATTTAATAGTTGCATTTTTCTTGTATCCGACATTGTGATGTGAAGAATCACCCATTCAATTTTCGTCAATGTAATTTTTTCATCTGTACTAGCAGCAGTTTGTACTATTGCATTTAGATCGGTGTTTGAACGTGTTAAAACAAGTTTATACTTAGCATTGACAATAATGCGATGATAATTTTCAACGAATCCTAATAGCATATTCAATGGCAATAAAATGTCAAAGTATCCTTTGTTATCCGTAAGCTTTTTATCATTGTCAATCCAACCTGTGTTATCCAAATAATTTAATTGACTTGGATAGAGTGATAGATATCCCTTAGTGACACTCGTAAGATCGACATTTTTATTACGATCAATCTCAATGCCATTCAATTCATATCGTATTCCTTCGAATAAGTGACATAATGCCATGTTTACAAATGTCGTTGTAGCTGCTACATCAGTGTCGTTAGGTTTAGTAAGTTTTCCAGTAATATGTAGAGAACTCTTGCAAGGCAATAAGCACAAGTCTTGATGTTGGACAGCAATCCGGATTTCATCGTTGTTATTGAGTGAAGCTGATGCATAAGGTTGATGAGCATGTAATTCATAATGTGACATAGACTCATCAGAAACAACTCCTCTGTTGATAGCTAATGTCTCCTCATGGTAACTCAGTTTTATTCTTCCAATAATTGTTTTATAAACAATACCCATTCTTTTACAGATTTCACATGCAAACGAATTGTTATTATTTCTCCACGTAAATTGGTCAATTCTCCGTCTCGATCAACAATTTTTAATTGCATATGATGTATTGCTTGTACAGCGATTGGAAGATAAATGACATTAAATGGCACTTCAATGATTTTATATCCTGGTGGAACTGTTGGGAAAAATTCATAAATTGTATGCACTAATTTATTATTTATGCATGCTCCAGTAGTAATATTGCACTCGATTCTCAATGCATTTATTTTCAAGATAGGAACTGGTGAATCTGACGTCTGTGTTGACTTTTGCGCGATAAATCTTGGACCAACACCCAACAGACGACCAATAGAATCATCTGGCTTGAAATTTATTGCAGCGTTATCACTGTAAATTTCACTGTGCAATTCATTGTTGTCAGGTTTAATGGAAATTGATAATTTAGGATTAGCTTTCTTCAGATAATTTTTAATATCTTCAATTTCATAGCTTCCTGTTGGTATTTCAATAATTTTATCTTGTTAATTTATATTATAATAAGATTTATTATTTCCATTATCGATATTGGGGATAGAGTTGAACGTTAATAATTCAACAAGACCCAGTACATAATTTTTTGTCCTTGTTAATTCGATAGGGGGAAAATAATGTGCCTCTAATATAGAGGACTATCCAGACAGCGTTATGGTGAATGAATCGTCCATGACTAAAGTACTTTTATTCATGTTTATCGCTTATATATCTTCGAGATTATATTCCATACCAAGTCCCCAGAGGTCTTCAACTTTTTCTCTGAGAAACTTTAAACATAGATGTCCGCAACTTGTTGTTTAATAATCTTGTTGCTTTGTATAATTATACAATATGCTACCAACATCGAGATATTTTTGAAGTTCAGTTGGAGGTTTTATATTACCGAAAATATTAAAGTATATTGCTTTATATCTTTGTTTTTTATATGCAACCCCGTGAGTTCCTGGTCCATCTTTATCATCAAGGTTAATGATAGCTGACTCATTTTTCCATAGTCTAGATTTCGGTAGATTATTTTTCATCAAAACTCCACGAAAGTATGGAATTTCCATAATTTTTGCATACTTCAAAATATCGATGTTTGTTGATGCTCGATGTGGTAGCTCTATACGTTGTTTTTCGCCGGTTCCAAGTATAGACCATATCCTCGCTTTCGACGTTTGAAACGTAGACCATCATCCAATCGACGATGAGCAGCTTTAGCATTACTAACTGCCTTTGCAATACTTGAAGCTCCACCAGCTAAAGCACCAATTGCACTTAGACCAGCAAATATCGGCATAAGTAGTAAAACACTTCCAACCTTAATCGGTACAGGAACTCGAACCTTCTTTTTTCCACCAATCGTTTTTACTGCTTTCGGTGCAGCTATCGATGCTGATTTTATCGGATCGGCACCCGAATTCATCATCAACTTGGCTGAATCCACAATCTGTCTTAAAGGTTTTTTCTTCAAACATTTTCTAACTTTTTTCTTTCCCACTCTTTTCTTCAAACGTATTCTGAGTTTTCATTTAACTTTCATGATATTTGTTACTCCTAATGCAGCAGCTTTCTCACTGAGATTTGCGTCTTTTACAAAAGCTCTTTGCAAAGCTTTTCCAGCAAGGACTCTATCAGCTGCGTTTCTCAATTTCTTGAATACGCAATGTCGTGCTCTTTACACGCTGCGTCCAACGGATTTACACCAGGACCACCACGTTTTAATCGTTGTTGTAATTTTGTTCCGGGTCCACAATACTGATATCTAGGAATATGTAACTCGAATGGCAATTCATTTATGATGGTGTTAACTAAGCCAGTACCACGTCTGTACTGTGTCATCGCCTGAGCCATACTTAAATAATTTCCATAAAAATCGCTGCCGATTTTCGCCAACGGTGCTGCTAAAAATATTGCTAAAATCAAAAGTAATGAACCTGTCAAGAACTCAGATATAGAAATAATGTTAATGTATGCTTAATCAATATTCTAACACATTTTTTATTTTTATAATATATTCTTTAAAATTTTTTGGCCACAATTTTTTTTTGTCTGTAGTGTCTGTTATATTTATGATTCAAATCTGTTAAAATTTCGTAAGGTCACGTACAGTTTAATAAACTTAAATTGGGCGAATCGGAATCATTGTAATAGATACAATAAATTTAGGATTGGAGTATGGCAAAATGACAATAACGTAGTAAAAGTAAGAAGTTGTCAAGGATATTTCTAACCGTAATTGAATTTTACAATTGGCACCGTTACAGAATCACCAAATGACTGCCTTAAACTAATATCCCGGTAATTTTTATATGATAGCAGTATAGTATATTTCACACCTAGGGAGGAAAACTAGACTAACTCAAACTACATGTAAAATTACGACCCAAGCCGAAGGTGAGGGTAGTAAACACGTGGTTCAGGATAGTCTAATTGTACTATATAATCTTCTGCAGAAATAGGACAAAGGAATTGTCTGTTGGGCTTTTCGCCCAAAAGTTTACGAAGAGAGTGGGCTAAAAAGTCAAACGGCCAATCACAAACGAGCATTCAAAAGTTACTGCCTTTTCAACAAATTGACTGTTTTTCCATTATTTTTTTAGACATTCCAATCAACATCAGTCAGTCTTTGGTACTCTGGATAATATAAACGTGCTGATTTTAAAAGTGTGCTTACTTTAAAAATTCGTCTAAGTGTTGAAGAAGGTGTTAAAAAATAATTGAGAATTTTATAGTGATTTGGTAGAGGAACTCGTAAATTTAATACGTAGAATTGCATCGAATTCACTTAAGAATTATATGTGAGTAAAAAGTTTTTTATTTATTTAAATATATTATAAATTGTTTTCTATAAATATATATATTCAATACAGCAGAGTTTTTCTTATTTTAATAAAATCAATCTTATCAATAATAAGTTAAAGGAAAAAAAATATAATAAGATAGAAATAATCAAATAAACTATGAAAGCTTTGCTAAAGGAACTACGGCTAATCTGAGGAAATTATAAATTATTTTATTATAATATAATAGTTTATACCAATACTTGTTATAAATAATCATTAGCCAATGTTAAACATTAGAATTTTAATTTACGTTCTTCTTTAATGAACTTAATAAAAATGAAGAAAGATATTTCTCAAGAGTCTTGGGTCAATTATTTGAGGAAATTATGGAGTATGTTGAATAAATTAAGGTTTAAATAACTTTCAAATAGAAACAAATCATTTCAATACGATTTTTAAATATCTTTTGATAACTAAAAAAAGGATATTTTTTACACAGTTACATCATTCTTGTTTTGCTATTATAGTTTACTATAATATTTGTCATCAATAAATATGAATATTTAATTATGAAAATTGGGATAAACGGTTTACTTTCTATAACAACTATATTTTTTTATTAATAATGTCCGTAAGTTTTGTTTATTTACCCTCTTTTGCAATTTCTTTTTATGTAGCAGCAATATCTTCCGAAATTAATATGGCAAACTCAGAAGCTGCGGGTTTACGATCGTTTGTTGACGATTCTAGAATCGTTATTGATTCTGACATTGTCAATGACTCTGTAAACATTTCTGATGATAGTGAAGATGAGAATGACGATGTTGTTGATGTCTCGCAGGCTCCAGTTGATGGGCGTAGGGCTAGAAATGTCACTATCACTTCTTCCGAGATTTTTGAACGAGATACCAGTATTGAATTTACTAAGAATTTTTCAACCCTGTGGGGTTTTAATCAATATGTTAATTTATTTATGGGTATGTATGTATATTTTATTAAGACTTTTTTCGAAATTTTTTTCGGCGTTTACGAAAAAATAACGTTATTTGTCATTTCCTTAATCTTTTCACTACAGAAAATAACATAGCTAAGAGTCATTCTTATTATTATCGTAGAAATCTGATATTTTTAGGAATATTCCGAGCGTTAAGGATGTAAAAAAAATTTTAAAAAAAATTTAACATTATTGGAATATCTGGTATGTATTATTATAAGATTTTTTATTGTAATATGTTTTCCACGATATTTTTTTTAAATGTGAAAGTTAGTATATATCATTGTTGATTTTTCTAGCAAGAGCCAACCTACAAACTTCTCCAAGCGGTATATGACAGTGTAAGCTTACAATTCGTTATATTTTGCATGAAAATATATTTTTATAGAGTTAAATATATTCAAGAAGTGTAATTAGCTGTTATAACTTTTTTTACAGACTCTGAAGCATTATTTGTTACAAGAGCAAGAAAAAAGTAGATGGCTTGACTTAGAGGACACTACGATTATATCGAGGGATCTTTGCAGATTCATTGTCGACTGCATTTTAACAACTCAACTGAAACAAACAAGGTAAAGATTTTTTAAAAAAAAACGACTTTTTCTACAATGAATATCACTACTTATAGGTTTTATTATAATCATTTTTTTTCAGCATTCTACATTATGAATATCGTTTTTGGGCGAATGAAATATGTGCGGTTTGGCCCAAAAAAAATGACGTTTGCATATGGTTCAAGCCGTACATATTTAATGAACCCTTTCTGAAGTGTCAGGGACGATTATACGAGTCGTATAAAACTCGGACTGAGAAATGCCGGCGAGTTTCTCACAAAATAGAAGCAACAAAAAATGTGTTATTAGAAGATAAGGAAGAAGAGAATGACAGAATGATGGCTCAACTGAGTTTATTGTATGAAAAAAATGCTATCGATGAGGAATTTAAAAAAATTTGGCGAGAAACCGAAACTTATAGAAGGAAAAAAAAACTTAGCATCAGCGATTTGTCAGTTCAAGGAGATATATTTAAAAATGTCGAGCATGTCAAAAGTCTTCTTGAAATGGACTTCAATTCTTTGGCAAAAAAACAATTTGAACATAATTTTTTATCAAATATTTGGCAAGAGCTATCGCTTGATATTCTTTATTTTAAATGTCCATCATGTGATATAATTTGTCATATTCGCAAACACTTTCACGAATGTAGCGAGAAAAGCAATGAATTAAAGAAGAATGTTGCCTGGAAATTACTACCATTTTATATGACACCACCAGCAAATAATTATTTTTAAAATACACAAAATAGTTATATATGTATTAAATGTTTTCACAGAATAGTTCTAATTTATGCCTGAAAATGAAGGATCACCGAGAGGACATGGAACGTCTCAAAATTCCGATAAGACCATACGTAGTAGCAGTAGAGAATGAAAATATTGTATCGAAAGCATAAGCGATTATCAATAATACAATCTACGAATGCTCAACATTAACAGAGGCCATTGATATGGCATTTAAATTTTATATAATCAACAGATATGAATTTTGTAAAATAAGCCGATGTTTATGGAGCTTCATTGAAAGGTATCTGTACAAACTAAATGTAAGTGGTTATCAGGAATTGAGTACGGTAAATCAATTTATTCATAAACTGGAAATAAAATTATCTGACAAAGAAAATAATTAATGAATAAACGTTATAATACTAATAAATTAATTGAAATAAATTTTGTAAAATTATTATGTGAATAAAATTTATGAAAGTTTTTAATTTGTTATTGTTGTACAGAATAAAAATATATGTATATTTAGTGCCGCGCTTAAATATCCGCGACAAAATATCCGAGGTAAAATAACTGCAGATAAAATAATCGAACGCTATAGTGACTGTTACGGTTTCGAGTTGGATGGATGAGGGAAAATAGTGGACTGTATAAATGTTTTTCAGGTTGGCTGTGAGAAAGTTCCGAAAAAATAAGTTTTGAGACACTTCAATCAGGTTAACTGAGGTTTTTATTAACAATAACACTTATGATCTAGAATTACACTAATAAAGCACGGTAATTGAGTTGTCTGGCACGGTAATAAAGTATGTGAGTAGTCTGTATGGTTTATTCAATGTTTTTTCACCAAGAATCGTTGAAATCATCCACAAAAAGTCAATGTACAGCGATAGCCACACTCACACAGGTGAGTTGTTCGGATATGTACTGTGTGTGTGACTATCCGTGAGGCACTATGGCGTCGCCGCCAGCACAGATTCGCGCGCGTCGGCACTAAACTGCTCGTGCTGGACCACAGGAACTGACTTTGATGATTTTGACACTTCACTTTTGTCACTGGATGTTTGATTGAGCTGACTGAACTAATAATTATGCATAAATATGCGAGTTGACTGACAAAATAGGCGAGTCGTCTGAGAGAAGTTCCACAAATTCGCCTGCGTGATTTGCCTGGAGCTAACTGACGCCACAAGTGCTCGACCGCGTGCTTGTTGGCGTCATTAGGGCCGTAGAGTCGTCTGTTGGGCCACTAGATTAATACTAATTTGTCATTGGCTTAGGGAGTCGACTGAAGCGCCGGTGGACAAGTCCGGCAGTTAGAAAAATTCAAATATTCTAAGACTGTCTGCCTTGGGCCCTCCAAGTCAGAACAGTAACTGATAAAAAATGAAATAAAATTCTGTAGAATTGTTTGTAGTTATGTAGAACATGCAATCCCGTGTTTGAGGGCAAAACCAACCAGTATTTAAATGAAATTCTGTTCATTAAATATAACATATATGTCAATATGCTAAAAATAAGTTTATTCGTCATAAGGACTTGTCAAATATTTATGCATCTCATACTACTTCATATTTTTTTAAAACTTTTTGGCTTTCTATTATGCATTCCATATTATATTAGTTAAAAAATAATTTAATTATCAATAACAATTCAATACAAGTGAATTTATATTTTTATTTATGTTAACGATTGAAACAAATATGATAATTGTTTATTCTCGATGAATTTATGAGAGTAACCATGATAAGTTAATTTGATTTGAGTTTTTTGTGAAAATTATACAACAATGTTTATTTTTATAATATTTTATGACTATTGTATTTTTGACTCGTACATCAATAGGTGCTATAAATCAATATGTTAATTAATAATCTTTTGCGTAAAAATGCCCTATATTTGTCCTGTTCCTTGATTTCCCTTGTTTTTCTAACTGAGGCGCAGTTCGCTTGACGCGTGCAGTTTCCCTAAACTTCAAAAAATCCTTAAGCCAAATCCTTTACTGGTGCTGTTTGAGGCGTAGTCCTTCTGACGCGTGTAAACCTCACCCAGTAAAGGACTTGTTCCCTCCTTTTATCAAACTCTCACATGCCCGTGTAAACCCTGAATATGTTTGATTTTCTTCACTTGGTCGAAAATCTCTGATTTTTTTTTTTTTAAACATTTGTGAAATTGTCTCTCATGGACTCTTTTCTTGTAACTTCTTGTTATTATTTTGTGCAAATAAAACAACTCAAGTGAGTGTTCATTGACACACCTATCCTTTGAATTAAGCAACAGGAAAAAAAGGGGGATGAGTAACCCGACGCCATCGACGGTGAGTTCAATCGTTTACCATCATTTTCTGTTCCTGAGTTTCTGCCTTTTCGAATTTCTCTCGGTTTCGCGGTTACGTGTTAGCGCTGCTCGCGGCGACAGCTTCACAACTTTCCTTCGAGAATTTCCTGGCCCATGTCGCCACATGATGATGGGTTATTATCATGCTGTATGCATGAAAAATGTTAATTAAACTAATCTGAAGACTATATGGGTTTCTAAAACCCTTTTTAATTATCTTAAGGTCTAATTTCACGACATTACACGGGAATTAATACATCCGTCGGTTGTACAAAATTCATGTGTAAACACCCCTTAAATTCTCGTTCTCTAGTTGGAAACTTTTCACAAAAAAAAAAATTTGGGTGTATTTAGAACAACTCAACACAAGTCAACACAGTCATCACAGATGGCGGAATTCATCACATTTATGATGACTGCATGTATATGATTAGTTTCGTCCGAACACAACCGCTGAGTAGTAGTGGGCGCGAATTTTAAATTTGTTAAAAATCTTTTGAATTAGTGAAAAAATAGTCTAGAGAGAAAAAGAAAACGAATAAAGATAACAATGCCCTTAAACGGGTATGTCACTCGACAGATAACCCTGGTAAAACAAACCGACAAAAATTTATAATTTCCGACAGATTCTGATACACAATTTATGAGAATGACTAAGAATGTATTAGGTGGATTGGAAGACTAAAAATAGTCTTATAACCATTCAATCAGAATTTATGAGAGTGAATAAACTTTCAGTTGATTTTATAACTATATGCAAGAATGAATATGGACAATATGATAAGTTCCAATGGAAAATTGTAGGTAAATAATATTTTGTTATTTCTGAATAAATTTCATAAGGATGTATTAGAAAAATATTACAAGATGTAATAAGAATTCATCAGTGAAAGTAATAACTTTTTCTTTTATCCAATGCGATAAGATTTTGCAAGAAAAAATACTATAGGACTTTCTAAGAAGCAATAAGCAAATAATATTTCTTGATTTCTGGATAAATTTATGAAACTATAAGATCGTTTCGAATAGGATCTTATAAGGAGTTATCTGTTAATGATGCTATTTGATTTTCCGTCCGATTGTATACGATTCTGTAAGAACAAATGTTGTCAGATTCAATTAGGACTTATTGGTAAATAATTTCGACAACATAACAACTATTTCTATAGAAAACTATGAGGTCGTTTCTCATTAGATCCTACAAGAATTTATTAGTTAATTACGCCGTTGGATATTTTTTCTGATTTTATACGATTTTATCAGAATGAATGTCATAAAATTGAATAAGGATTTATTTGTAGATAACGTTAATTCTTTTATTAGTGTTTGCCATACAGTTTTACCAATACTTTATTCGACGTTGTATAACTGTACACCTCTGGGGAAGACATCTTACCTACGGTAATTGAGGTGTTATAAAAATGCTTATTTCTTTTTCTCTCTAGTCATTTCATTTTTATTATTATTATGAATTTCTTAGTATATATTAAGTTTCCAATGACCACCTATTGACCTTTTTGCAAGTTCAGTTTCAGACATATCCGTCGTATTTATCTTCTCTTTGTAAATTTAATTTCAGCGTTTGAATGGATACTACTGATTAATTATGGATAACTGAAAATTAGAAACAATAAGAAAATATTGTGTCTATCAGGAAAACTAACAACGTCTCATAATTATCCATCTAGAATAAATGAATGAAAAATACTTATTCAATCTAATAACATCACACTGTTGGCATTGGAGCAGTCCTAAGCCAGGAAGTGGATGTCGAGGACACGGAAGGTAAAAAGTCTAAGGAACTACGTCATGTAGCCTTCACCTCCCGCGTCCTCCAGGATGCTGAAACGCGCTACTCCGACGACGAACGAGAATGCTTAGCTCTGACTTACGGCATAAATCACTTCCGACCGTTTCTTCAGCTCAACCCATTCGTTGTGCACACGGATAGTGGATGTATTTCCTGGCTCAGAGATGCAGTCACGCTAACTGCAAGAATGGTCAAATAAAAGGCGCGATCAAATGGTTTTTGATTTACCGCAGTATGTAAGAAGAGAGTGGGCGACCTCTACGCGGACGCCCTGTCCTATAATCCACCCAACCGTCCCATTGAAACCTCTTCAGAGGCTAACGAGTCGTCAAGAGAAACTTCTACGGCCAATAAGCCTGAAGACCACCCGCTAACCCCTCCAACCACCGTTCTAGTACGGGTCGACAGCATGACAGCTTTACCGGTCACTCCTAATAACGGAAATGAATCGAAAAAACGAGGCCGACCACCAGAAAACAGAAATCGCCCAAGGGTACCTCAAGTAACCGAGACGATTGCTTCAAGACTTAGAAAACGCGGCCAGGATCAAAGAAGTCAAGGAAGGGACACAGCAAATGCACAAATGAGAAGCCCATTAACAGCGAGTACCCCCAGATCCACACCTCCCCCAGCGATGGTTGAAATACCACGCATCGAGCTTTCAGACTCCGAGGAGAGGGGGGGAATGGAGACAATCAATGAACAGCCGGAAGGACAGTCAGAACTCAGTTCGCCGCCTTCCCCATAGCAAGTACCGGTTACCGTTACTGGAAGGGGGGGGGGGGGCATAACGATGGGGAGAAGTTTAGTCACCACAGCCCAAGAGATGTTAAACTTCACACAGTTCCAAGATATGTACTGGAATAAGGGTAGCTATCAATATCTCGCAACTCCACAACCCCCCACTTCTGCGAGTAGCGTGCAGGACTCGTTATTGCGACACTGCCTAGGACGTCCTTCGACGCTTCCTACGTTTGACGCTGAGAGAAGCCCTGCCGCGAACTCCAGTATTCTACCCCATCCCATCCCGTTAGCTCCTCAAAATCATCCTCCTCAACAGGAGCAACAGTTCCCATCGGTGAGAGGATCTGCCCCGGTAGTAACAACACAAGAGCAGCCTCCTCCACCGCTATCCACTCCGGACAGTCAAGGGGTCACTGTGTGCCCCGAGACTTCTGGCTTCGAAGAAAGAACTCCAGGCAATTCCAAACCCGAACCGATAGTCGTAATAAAGCCTGTGCCTACACCCACAGCGCCCTTTCCCATGGTTACCATAATCGCCGGTCGAGACGGACTTACATATTCGCGGGACAATATCACCCACTTTCTCTCGGCCGATTGTGAGCTAACTCAACCTGTAGGCAAGCTTCTTCAGACTCTTTAATACATATCCATAGACGATCTGGAGGCCGGAAACCCCCTAGTGGGTCAGGTCTTCGCCACACCACTCGACAAGCATAGAGTGGTCACGGTGGTAATCAAGAAACATCACTTTGACAAACTCACCCCTGAGCAAATTCTTCTAGCCTTGAGCAACCTCAAGCTCGCACTGGAGTATTACAACGTGCGATCATTTTGAATAGCCGAAAGCGGTGACGAAATTCACGAAAACGTCGGTCTTTATTTGGCCCACGTGTTCAAGGCGTGCCCAGTATCCATCGTCCTAACTCGGGGTAAAATAGAAAACCCTCCGGAGGACCAACGTTTGGAAATCATTCAAGAAAATTACGACACGCCAATGGGTAGCCATAAAGGCGTCGTCAAAACTCATCAAAGGATTAGACAACGCTTCTACTGGCCCGGGATGAAGCAACAAATCTATGAATACGTCTAAAGCTGCCCTACGTGTCAGACTGAAAAACTCGATCGCATCAAGAAAAAGAAACCGGCAGTGATCACGGACACCCCATTTGAACCATTTGAGAAGATCTTCATCGATACTGTCGGTCCACTGAAGATGACTCCAGATGGCAATCTGCACATCCTGACGATCCAAGATAATTTCTCTAAGTACTGCTGTGCGGTCCCTCTACCGGACATTCGCACCTCCACTATTGTCGAGGCCCTGATGACCCACTTCATTTGTCTGAATGATTTTTATCAGACACAAATTTTACACATTTACACCACTGCCCCACTGAACAAAAAACCTTTTTTTCCATTATTTAGCCAGTAATTCATGTAATGAAGTTATGATTCATAAATAATAAATGACTACACAACATAAAGTTTGGCGCGAATGAACAGAAGAAAGACTTGTTATGACACGTGTATTACTAATACTCTTACTTACTGTATTAGTGTGTAGATACAGTACCGGACATAAATGCTGTTCAATTTTTTGAAGGTTTCAAAAGCGATTTCCCTATACCCTCCTATAGAAAATCACACGGCATTCATGTCCGGTACTGTACTATCTACTTTTGGCGCGACACCTATTAGACTCAATATCAACTGCCACATTTTTTCGAACGAATGTTTACATATGTCTGTAGATAAGTGCTAACAATAACAAATAAATTGAGAAATTGATGAATAAAAGTTGTTGACAATTGAGAAATTTAAATAATTATACTAAAGAAAAACTGCTTCAATGAAATTTATGGTTGATACTTGTATAATATTATTGTGTGATCTATATCATTATTTACAATGAGTGCAGAAATAAGTGAAAAATGCTCAATGTGTTCGTTTACTAGTGTGTCAAAATTAACTTTAATGAAACATATTGTACGGTATCATCAATTTGATCCAAGTTTTATGGTAAAATGTACTCAGCATTCAGACATCATCTTTACCGCAAACATTCAACAGTTTTAAGAGCAGATGGAGATATAGTAGTTGATGATGTTCTAAATAATATTAACAAAAGAGGAACAGAAGAAGAAATCCATGATATATCAATAAACGAAGATGAACCTCCAAGTAAGTTCACAATCATATTATTGTTTTATATGTACCTTCTCAGTTGGAGAGTTTTTTTACTCATGATCACATTTAAATTTTAAAATTCGATCATTCAATACAATCACTTCGATGTCATGCTGCAAAATTTTTCATTGACATACGTAAAAACTGTAAAGTTTCACAAAATGCAATGATTAAAGTAATTGATGGAATTACTCATTTGTTGGACATTTATTCTTCCTTAATTATAGTAAGAAAATATCCATGTAAAAATAAATTGTTATCATCACTTCTTTCTACAATTATCTTACGAGTCTCGAAATACACTGTTTTCCACTTAGATAATTAATATTTCTAAAAAATTTTTATTGCACAAATTGTCTGATAGTTTCAAATTTAATAATTATTTTTTAATTACATACTTGTATTATAATTAAATATTATACGTATTATTCTAGGAAGAGATGAGAAAAACAGCAGATGCTCAAACTCAAACGTTAACATTGAAAAGGAGAGCCAATAATGAAAATTTGTGAAGTTGATAATAATGCATATGTAGTTCCTTTCTTAGAAAATTTAAAAAATTTATTGATGAATGATGAAATCCGTGCTAATGTAGATAATCCTTTACAATATGTAAATGCCATTTATCGAACTGTTTTGGATGGTAGTTACTATCGAGAAAATGAATTTTTCAAACAGAATCCAAATTCTTTAGCCATAATTCTATATTTTGATGATTTGGGAATAGCGTGTCAGGAAGTAGCGTCAAATCTCAAAAACTGTCTATGTTTTACTGGGTACTCGCTAATATTAAACCAGAACTTAGATCATTGAAGAATGCTATTCAATTGTTGGCTATTGTAAAAACAAAACACATCAAGAATCCAGAAAATCTAGAGAAGATTTTGCAATTTTTTATTGATGACATAGTAAAATTACAGACAGTAGGAATCGATATTGTTGTGAATAACACTGTTAAAAACTATAAAGGATCTCTTCTATTTTTTGCCGGAGATATACCTGCATCGGCTTTAATTGACGGATTTAAAGAATCTGTTGCAGCAACACGTCCTTGTCGTTCTTGCATGGTTGCAAAGGAAGACCTAAAAAAATATTTTATTGAAGCAGATTTTACTTTGAGAAATCTAGATAATCATGAAGATCATTAAAACGCAATAAATGAACCTAATTTAAGTAAAGGAGCTAGGGATTCCTGAAAGAAAACATATGGAATGAATCGAAGAAGCTTATTAATGGATATACCTCATTTTGACATAACGGCTTGTTTACCCCAAGACTGCATGCACGTATTAATTGAAGGTGTAACAGAAATAACATGTCGATTATTTTTATGTTATATTATCACAAACGAAGAACTTTTTTCTATTCATGATATTAACAATAATATATCAACATTCAATTATGGACATTTAAGGTCAAATAAACCAGCTACCATTCATAAAGATAAATTTGCCACAGACAAACCTTTGCGCGAAAGTGCAGCACAGATGCATTAGCACACACACTGCCATTTTTAATTGATGAATGGGTGTATTTTTGTGAAAGGGAAGAAGTTACAAAACGACTCAAACATTACATTTCATTACTTCAAATCATGAATTTATGTCTTTCCTATGAAATTAGTACTGATTCTGTCGATTTATCAAGTCAAAGTATTGAATTATTTTTATCGCAATCAGTTTTACTATATCCTGATAATTTTGTTCCTAAATTTCATTTTCTAATTCATGTTCCACGGTACACAAAATTAGTCGGACCTGCACGACAACAATGGTGCTTTTGATTTGAGTCAGCTCACGTATATTTTAAATCTCTCGTTCCAGTTGTTCGAAACTTCAAGAACATGCCTTGTACGCTATCTTATCGTCATCAAGTACGTCTTTGCTCTCAACTTATTTCTTATCCAAACCATTCATCAAAGATTTTTTTATACAAAGGAGATGAAATTACTCCAGGTCCTACAGTTAAGTTACAAAATTTGTCCTATGCCAATTTACTTTAGGAGTATGTTGATGAATTAAATAGAAATCTATGTCAAATCATGCGATCACCTAAAATAATTATACACGATACAGTATATCAGAATCGATCTATTATTTTATTGGAGTGCAATGAAAATTTCTTGCCCGTTTTTGGCGAGGTTTGTGATATATGTATTCTTAACGATAATATTTTTCTTATTGTAATATTATTAGAAACAATTTGTTATGAGCGGACATCAAATGCTTACAACATTGCAAAAACAAGAAATAATCAGATAATTTCGATGAAACTGAATGATTTGATATTTTCACATCCGATTTCGAGTTTCAATGTTCGAAATGAAAAGTATGTTTCATTAATCAATCATGAAAGATATGAATTACATTTATTTATTTAAATCTTACAATATTTGAAACATTCAAATAAATTTGAAAATAAAACAAAATAATCTTATTTCTTTACATAATACTTATACACACTTTTCTGAATTTAGAAAATATTGTATCTCTCTCAATATTTTCATTTGAAAACATATCATGCAATTTTTAAGCATGAAAAATGTTTAAATTCATTAAAACGTTTCAAATGTTCTCTAGCTATTGAGCATAAAACACTTAAACTAAAGAATGTTTATTTTAATTGTATTACAAAACATTTTTTTACGATTCAAACGTTTAAAATGTTTTCACTTAAAACACTTAGATTTGTAGTGAATAAATAAGGTTATTAGTGAAGAATACCTCAAGATCAGGTATGACGACGCGACTATACTGTGACGATAGGTGCAAGCTGAAAATGTGGTATAAGTGAATTATTTCATATTGAATGATTCTAATTATCTTTTCTACTTTAAAAAAGGGAAGCATATCAAAGTCATTATAATTAAATGAATATAATTATTGTCGTTAGTTTTGGAAATAATGCTTTTAATTACTATGATAGTAAATAACAGGAATATTTTTAAATATGTTGAGTCTGTTTTCATTGCTATTCTAATATATTTAGTAAAGGATCTGAGAGTACAAACTGAATAGAATAAACGATTGTTACGCTTATAACAGCAATGTCAATGATATTATCAAGTGGTGTTGACCATGATTGTATGTAATTAAAAAAACAAAAAAACAATAATAATTTCAAAACATGAATGTATTTTAAACAAATTACTATTTCAAAGTATAACGTTACAGATAGCTCATTACTCCCCCAACAGTGGACCAATGTTTATTACGTCTAGAAAAACAGTAGAGGGATGTCCTATCGTAGTAGGTGTCAAGAATTAGTGGTAGGGGGTGAAGCGTAGGGCGAAGAGAACCGAAAGCTTTGAACGAATTGAGCTAGCATGTTTTTATACCGTATTTCTTCGTTGCATTGAATGCATACAATCGGCTTGTCTATTACTATAATAGTGGCGTGTAGTTATTACGTATAATTTAAAGGTGCTGTGTCGTATAATTTTGATAAATTATCAGTAGTTGTTGATAAACAAAGTGTCATCAAATCTGATAGTGGAAATTTATCAAAAGGAACAGCTGAGGTAAGTTTAATATTTTCAAAAAGTAACTATTTTTCAATATATTTAATTTCTTCCCTGAATAACTACTAGAACAATACGGAATCGTTCATTAACAATATTTTGTACTTTTGAAACCAATAAAATCTGGTCGTGGTGTAACATTATAAAGAAATAATAATAGATTCGATATGTTTTTCAAACTAAAGCTGTGACTGATAATTATATATAGTTCATTCATCATCAGATACATGTTGATATAATGATATAATTACAAATTGTAATTATCGGGGTTTTGAAATTTACATTTGCTATAATTCTTGTATATTTTTATGCTATGAAAAGAGATACTAGAAATGAATATTTGTATTTCGATACATCAGTATTATCTCTCATATATTTAGATGTATTTCGTTCATTCAATATTATGCTGATTAAAATTATTATTTTCATGACTACTTCAATGTATTATATAAAATGAAGATATAAAAAATGAATATTTTATAATAAAATTAATAAATTTAATTGCCATGAATTTTTCGGAATATAGATTTTTAATTATTTCATATTGTCCCATTTTCATTAATGAGAAGACAAAGATCAGACATATTAATTCTAATATATCAAAATTCTATCTAATATACATGACGAATCATAGCATTAATAATTCTAATTGTTATGAATTAAAAAATTAATATTGCTACCTATTCTAAAATTTTTCATTGTATAAAATCATGGTATAAAAGTAGATGCTTTAGTTGTAATACATTGAAATTTTTTTAAAAATAAATTTAAACAATGACAAGAGCGCGAATTCTCATTGTCGTGAATTTCTAATATATAGATCTGCAATAATTTCTATATCCTTTTACGTTATAAAACGAGAAGCAAGAATCAAATAATTGTATTTCAAGATAATCGAATTTTTTTGATTGGTATTGAAATAATAATAGAAATAATAATTTTAATTGTCGTAAATTTTTGATATATTTGTGCAGTCGTATTGGGACTTTCTTTTATCATGCTCTGATGTTACAAGTAATTGATATTTTCATTTCAATGTAGTACAATTATTGTTTGGTATTAGTTAAATAAAGAAGAAAATGCGAATTATAATTGTCATTATTTTAAAATCCGTATTTGGTATAATTCTTGTATCTTTTTTTATTATAAAAAAGAATACAGCAAATAAATATTCGGTAATTGTCTAAAAAATATCCCCCATCTCCAATTGACTTGGGGGTAAGGGTAGTATTAAATAGGGGTGTACTGAGTAAGAAAACCCATTTCTTAGCCGTCGTTTGAGCCCCCCTAATAAAATGTACAGGGTTGAAAAATACAAAAATATACAATTATTATTAGTGTCTGTTATTGTGGAATAAGTTTAAATAGAAAAAAAACCTTTGGAAATATACATTAACATTTTGAATGCCCTCAAGCACTCCCACTCCCATTTACCCTATCTTTCATATGCATATTTCCAAAGCATTTTTTTCCATCCAATGATAATTACGAAAAGTTGTTATTGAATTAATTATTTATTTTATATGTGTATATCTTCATGTATTTTACTGTAATAATCCATGTAATGATTATAATGTATATTTCATGTGTAAAAAATCTGGTCTAGAAGCGACCCGAAAGCTCCACACGACTAACTTCCCAGTGAAAAAGATGAAAAGTATCATATGTTCTATGTTTTATTATTATTATTATTATTATTATTATTATTATTATTATTATTATTATTATTTCATCTTGCGATTCGTCAAAGAATGTCTAGCCAGGGATCCCAGGGCTCCGACACACCTGGGGCCTGACCAGACGCAATTATCCTGCAAGCACCCGGCTCCCTCAGGTTTGAGGGTGAGCCAGGACTGCAGCCGTTCAGTCATTATTTTAGACGTCTTAGAATTCGGAAGGACCCAAGAATGACCGCTTTCTGCATACGAGCCGCGAGAATCTCAGCCTGACTACGGCAGACTGGTATTGTTCGTAGCTCTGTCAGAAAACGGTCTCTCATCCCTCCAAGGGCACCAATCACCAAGACTATCACGTGCGCTGTATATTCGTGATAGACATTTGTCATGACCTCCATGAGCTCTCTGTAGCGTTCGTGTTTACTCTCTTCTTTCGCACGTATATTCGTCTCAGCCGGAGCTGAAAACTCAATGTAATATACGTGCTTGGTGTTATGGTCGAAGAGAGTAATACCCGGCTTATTGTGTTCGATTCGTTGAGGCGTTGCAAGCGGGAAATTCCAGAGAATTTTTGCTCTCCCATTCTCAACGACCGACTCGATTTCACCGGACACATAGGGCAGTACTGATGTCTCGTCTATCTCATAAGAGTGCCGAAGGTGGTAATACAGCACTCTTAAGGCGGCGTTATGCCGGTGAATGTAGGCTGAGCGCGCTAATATCGGACAAGCCGATAAGATGTGAAATAGCGTCTCATCTACATCACTGTGGCAAACTCGGCATCTTGTGTCCTCGAGTTGCTCGTGCATAACATCACGCCGATAGGCGAGGGTTGAAAATACACCCTCTTGGCGGCCATAATGAACTCCTCGGTCTCAGAGAACAATCCAGCTGACTTAAGATATTGGAACGTCAGCTGGTGTGACAAGTCCTGTGTTTCAAGATGACGGTAAAACACACCATGTAGGGGCTTTGCCACATGTTCGTCGATCAGTTTTAACTGCTCGGTAGTTTTTATATCGACCTTTCGCTGTCCTCTGGTCAATTGCAGAAGCTGTAGACCGTCTGGGCTGCTAGGGTCAAAAACTGAGCCGAGGTTCTGAGCCGCCATATGTGCTGCTCTATATAGGAACGCATCCCTTCCCAGTAGTTCGAAGCTGTTCACGAACTTGAGAAGGGGATCAGAGCTCTCATAGATGTCATAAGCCAGGCCTATCACTAACCTGTCGTGTAGACACTCTAGACTTAGTTGTCCACGCCCTCCTATATCACGGGGGAAGTATAGGCGTTGGACGGAAGATCGCGGGTGATGACTCCGGTGTAATGTCATCACTTTTCTCGTGATAATTCAGAGCCCCACATCCTTTTAAGTCGCCACGTGTACTCACTGCGGAGAGTATCTTTGATGACAGACACTTCCTGTAACGGAGATTGTGCCTGTCCAAGGTATCGGTATGACTCTCCAGCATCCAGATGTTTTATGATGCTCCCGTCTGCAAGCTCGACATTATCACTCCAGTTCGGCGATCTTCCTTTTATTAAGTGGGCTACTGCGCACTTGTCTAACCCAAGCTCCATGCCTATCGCACTGGTATATTCGGACACAACCTCTAGGGCTGCTCGGAGTCTCTCAGGACTTGCCGCGTACACTTTTAAATCATCCATATAAAATAGATGTGTGATTTTGTGTACGCGGTTGGAGACTCGTCCGGCTTCATATCCAGGCGTTCGGCGTAGAGTGACAGATAATGGCAGCAGTGAGATGCAATATAGGAGAGGACTTAGGGTATCTCCCTGGTATACGCCTCTCCTAAAAGGCACTGCTCCAGTGGACACTTTCGTTTCACCAGATGTTACGGTGAAACGTGTCCTCCAGAGCAGCATCAGATGTTCGATGCATCTCACGATTTGCGGGGGTACTGAAAGGCATTCGAGCAAGTGGAGGAGAAGCTCGTGAGATGTTGTGAGGTCCACTAACAAGTTCTCCTTGCAACCTGTCAAGCCACGTTTGCTGCCACGTTGTTCGTATATCTGTCTCCATACAGGTTCTATTGCAGTCAGAATCCTCTCGTTCAAGATTTTAGTGAACAATTTATAGAGAGTATTCAGACATGCAATAGGCCTGTAGTTTTTAGGGTTAGACAGATCACCCGTATTGGGGATCAGCACAGTACGCCCTTCAACGAGCCTGCCAGGAATTTGAGTATCTCCTTCAAGATATTCTGAGAAGATACGAGCCAGATGTTGGTGTGATGATGTTAATTTCTTCCACCAAAAGGTGGGAATTGCATCTGGCCCCGGGGCAGCCCAGTTCTTAGTGCCCCTGAGTACATTCCTGATCTCATCAATGCTGACTCGCTGAAACTCTTCAGGAATTCGCGATAGATGTTCGTCGCAGAACTCTCTGAAATGTTGAAGAGCTGGAGTGTCTACATCTAACATGGTAACGCGCCTATATATTTCGGTCCAGTAGGTTTCGACTCTTTCTGCACTTGAGGGCTCATAACTGACAGGGGCTTGCGGTTGAAGAAAGCGTGAAGGGTTAGATAGAAATAACCTGTTATCCCTTCGCCGCTTGTACCGCTTTGCTAATGACTTTTTGACGGCCATTAGCGATCTTATTTTGCCTGTGTACCTCTCCTTGAGGATCAGTAACACGGCGGTATTCAGAGTATGATGTTCTCGTCTAATTCTCGGCGTATAAGGTCTGTAAGCATTTAAATGGTCCATCACACTCTGAATACGGGAAGCACCCTGTCGAGCCTTTTTGTTCTTGTTTGCAATCTGCTCGATGCGTCACTTCAGGTTCAACTCAGGATTGGCAGGAGTTCGTCTGCCCTGAGTAAACCTTCGAGCCACATCGTAGACTGCATGATTCAGTGCAGAAAGGCCTACGTCTTCTGGTACCCGATGGTCGAGGTCTTCGTTGGCGCTAGCGAGATGTTGTACAGAAAGAGTAACTTTCCGGAGAAAATTACCCTCCCTGTCAGAGAAGTCGTGGTAATTGGCGTCCTCAGGGGGAGGAGATGGGGACTCTGCAGTGATAGAAGGGCGGAAAGGGGGTGTGCTCCACCTCGGTGCGGCTGTCTCGGGTGTTAATGAGACTTCGTCCTCAGTTTCGGAAGCGTCTGATATTGAAGAGTCAGCGACTGACTCCTCTTTTATCCGCTGTCGAGACTGAATGTACCGCACCTGTGATGCGAGCGCCGCCTGCGTTAGTTGTTGTAGCTCTGGGTGCACAGAGTATGCAGGCGCCTGGCATAGCCGAAGGTCTGTGGCTCGCATCTTTCCCAACACTGCATCGAATCCCTCCTGAGCTCCTCTGTCCACCTGTGACGCCGAAGGGGTGGTCCATGGTCAGATTCCGGATTGGAACGGGTCGTTAGGCCCCTCCCAACTGTTCCATGGCCCTCATCCGAAGAGGGCCGGTTGTGGGGGGCCGTTGCAGGTCTAATGTTAGGAACCTGTTAAAATCCCTTGCAGGGGTAATTAGCCCACTGCAGGGGCGGTGATGTTTAACGAAGCCGAGATGGGCAGCTTCGTTCCTCGCGCCCAGCAGGCCATCACCAGCGAGGAGGAAAAACGGACTTATCCCATTATCGTAGCGAAAGGAGCACCCCTCGGCCAGACATTTATTAATTTATTATTATTATTATTATTATTATTATTATTATTATTATTATTATTATTATTATTTGAGACCACATGTTAATTACTATTTTTATTAAAGCACGTGTAGTCTCTAATTGGTAAGTATTGCATATTTTTATTTTGTTTTATTATTATTAGATTGTTAAAAATAGTAGTGTATGTATTATAAATAGAATTTATTTCTTTTTTTTTCAGAGGGCTTCAGCCCCTGCACCCTTGATGAGGTTAAAACTATATAAGTGATAATAGTAACAACTTTACGTCTTTTCATTCGGAACAAACATCGACTTGACCGTTTTTTCTCAAAATTTAATCAGGTCTAAGTTACATAATTATTCGTTGAGTGGTCCCATGTTGATATCATCATTTGATCTCCAGATAAGCGAGGCGAAAATTGAATCCGAACATACATACATACATCCTCTTAAAAACCATACCATACGACTCTCAAGGCCTTGAAACGTGGAGATATGTCAAAATTTTCAATTTGCAAAATCGGACTCATTACAATAACTTTCCACTTGGAAGTTAAAAAATTATTTATATTTAAAAACTACCCCTTCTATCAATTGGGGGGTAAGCGACGGCTAATTTCTAGTGTACATTACTTTACACACCCCTATTCAATACTACCCATACCCCCAAGTCGATTGGGGATAGAGGATATTTTCTAGACAAATACCAAAGTTTTAATACATTTAAATTTGTCATCAAAATATATGAATTGCAATAATTATAGAATTAATCATTACATGTTAACATATAATATGTTGTGTTATAGAATCAAAAGTTGTAGAGAATTTTTTTTAAATAGTTTTGATTTATTCTATAGAAATAGCTTATTTCCTTGGACTCTAAGTTCCATAGTCTAGGCATTACACCGAAACATGTGGGCAAGAATGAAATTTTATTGCTAAGAGATTAGTGCTCAAGCCTCATACAGATGAGTGGTGAAATTTATTTAGAAAGTTTTCGAACGTTTCGGAAATTGAATATTCATTGCTCCCAGATATTGCCGTTTTTTAGAAAATGTTGGATATATATTGAAGAAAAGATAAAAACTGTCAGTGGACATGAAATAATAATATAGCGAATAAATGTAACTTAAACTAATGTATAAGCATTACTTATAGACACTTATTACAATGGTAAGAGGGCCAAGAATATTAAATAAAAATTGGTCTGAGCACACTTTGTCTGTGCTCACACGACGAACGTCCCATTATTATAACAAATTCATATTGTTATAAGCAGTTTGTATTTGTTAAAGCTCACATCTCGTAATAAATCATATTATTTTGTTAGAAACATCTAAATTTATGTGATATATGCATTAGTTTTTCGATAAATACAATTGTCAATTGTTTATAACAAACTTGTTTTGTTATAAACAATGTGTAATTGTCGAAAGTCATATTTAGTTGTAAATAATAATGCTCAGTATATATCGAGTTAATTTTCAAATGAAATCGTTATTTTTTTGCTAAAAAGTATTTTAATAAATAATCAATTTTTTCATTTATTCATTATTAGTTTTTTTTTTATAAAAAAAAACGGCTTGACCAAATTTGTCTAAACTTCTTTCAGATCTTCTTCATAACAATATCTTTCGAATCAATTTTGGTTGGAGTCGATATCTCAATCCGTTCTTGAGATATCGAAAACGAAAAAAATGCTGACATACGTACGTACACACACACATCATTTTTAAAGTTGGCCAGTATGCTTGCATATATCTTGAAACGTGAAGCTATGATGAAAATTCACATTTCACCAATCGACCCAATTTCAATATTTCCCTGTTAATCTTACACTTTAATTTCGTCTTCTTCTCACGCAGATATTTATCTAGCACCTCCGCGAACGTTTCTACATATATCGCTTAAATGAATTTGTGCAACCTCCCTCTTATTCCAAATTTCCACACCTTTCTCAATAAAATATCTCTATTGACTGTATTGAACGCAGCTTTGAAATCTACGAACGCTACGTAAAGCTTTCCTTTCTTATTCTTCAACCGATTGTTTATTAACGCATTCAACACGACTATATGCTCTCTTGTTCCTCTATTTCTACGGAATTCGGCCTGACTTTCATTGAGCTTATTTTTTTTCTCTATCCATGTATTTCTCCTGTCAGCTAGTACATTTGTCACGATCTTATAACTACGATCAAGCAACGATATACCTCTGTAACTGTTCACTTTCTCCATATCTCCATCTTTATAGATTGGAACAATTCTGGCCTTATCCCACCCATTAGGTAACCGACCTTCTTTCCAAATCTCATTCAATACCGATCCTAACACGCGCTTTTCATCGTTTGACAAATACTTTATGCACTCAATCGGGATGCTATCCTCCCCCGCGGCTTTGTCATTTGGCATTCTTTTGAGAGCTTCAAAAATTTCTCCATCGGTCATTTCATTGTCTAGACTACTGTCTTCAGAGCACATCTCTTCTCCCGCGTCCGACTCTCATGGCCTTGCTGCGTCCCCCCTCCCTTGCATCGTACTATTCTCATCAAATAACAGCACGGAGAAGTACTTGACTTATTGCTGTTCCTCTATAGAATTCATGGCCGATTCTTTTTTACTAACCCTGAATTTATTGATTGCTCGCCACCAATCTGACGTGCCCCTAGCGTTATCTAGTTTTGTCCATCTATCCTCAGTCAATTTTTGCTTTTCTTGTCTGATGATTTTTCTTAATTCTTGTCGCTTTTCATTCAACTCTATTTTTTTGAAAACACATCGATCAACAAGCCAGTTATTCCGTGCTCTCCACACTTCTTTGCACGCATTTTTGCAGTCATCTGAAATTCTAAAGTCACTACCTTGGTTACCGCCCCCTCTTGAGCCTCCCACTTTCTTGACTAACCCAACGCTGGATGCCGCTGCCCAGAGGAGACTTCTGAATTTATCCCACCCGCCACTGTCATACTCATTCTGTTCCAGTTCGCTCGACAACTCTTTCACAGATTCGATGTATTTACACAATTTGTTATCATCCCAGACAATCTTTTGAACTGGATCTTTATCACTCTCGTCATCATTCATTCCACTCTTACTCTAATTCGCAATGGTCTTGAAGGAAAAGGTGACTGAGAGGTGGTCCGACTCGATTCTATTTACGACCTTTAAAGATTCTACAGACTCTACATTTTCACGATCAATCATCATAACTAGATCAATTACAGTACCATCACATGCATTGTTGTTTCCAATATAGGTTATCTTTCCATCTTCGTCACCTTTTACTCTCCCATTCAATACAATTAACCCTAATACTCCAATTATATCTAGTAGTTTTTTGCCTTCATCATTAACAGTCTTCTCTAATACTTTCACGCTCACGTTGTTATACACAGTTATGATGCAACACTCTTTGCATTTGTTTATTATCAAGCCAAAGTCCCACACTTCGACACTCCATTCACTCGCGAGTTTTTTCTTAATAGCAACTATCTGGCCGCCAGCTAGCCTTCCTTTTTTTCTTACTATTTTCTAACTTCTTTGCCATTTTTGCCCAGTATTTAAATTCACAGCTTAGCTTATTAATTGTGCTTTTTATTGCCTTTTCTCCTACCCACGTTTTATGTAAGATCACAATGTTAAAACCCTCCATAAACCCTCTTATCTCTCTATACTTGCTTGACCCGTGCGTGTTCCACAAAAGGACGCTGCAGTCATTTTTTGCATTAGTTTGAGCGAGGCCCCTTGTCACGAAAGGGCTGCACCTCAAGCTCAGCTGACACCTTGTTAAACCTGCTCACTACACCATTGATGATGATTAGAGCCTGGAATTTCGCTGCGCTAAAAAAAAAAATGAAGATCATCAGATAATTTTTATTTTAATCAATAATAATTTAATAAAAATGTTATCTTATTTAAAGATAAATAGGTTCAGACGATACAATGACAGTCCAGTACATAAAACGACGAAATTGGGTTATGTGTTTGTTTACATAGCATGAATGTAAACATTGCAGTGTAAACAAATAAAAGTTTGATATATATATATATATATATATATATATATATATATATACCCAAATAAAGAATGTATGAAAGTTACGTTTCAGTAAATGAACAATTAAGAATATTAATTGCGTCGTAAACACTAAAAACTTAAATTAATTCAAATAAAGAGAAAATTTAATGAATTAAAATGCAACTAAATGAATTTTCAATAAAGAAAAGAGCAAAAATAATTCGTTTATCTTACTGTCATTAAAACTATACATAGCCGAAGAATCGGATGTGACAGTGAATCTGCATCTAGTACATTCTACCAGTACTTTTTCCAGTACTTCTAATAGTACTTCTACCAGTACTTTTACCAGTACATTTCACAGTAACTTTTCCAGTACTTCTACCAGTACTTTTCCAAGTACTTCTACCGTTACTTTTCCAAGTACTTCTACCATTACTTTCCCCAGTACATTTCCCAGTACTTCTACCAGTACGATCTGAACAAGGTAATTTTAAAATAAAAAAAAATTAATTAAAAAAAAAACATAATTTGTAGACGTGATTGAAAACAACTTCTACAAGTGCCAAATGTAGAATGCGTGAAAAATATCAACATATTTATTGGAAATAACGAGACCTTATCGGATATAAATTGTAAATGTCACTACAACTAAGGTAAGTTTTAACGTTTCCAACAAGTCAAAATGATTAGCTTAGTAAAAGTGTCACATGTCGAGAAGCTGCAAAGAAAAATATGTTGCAAATATTGGTCAATTAGGTTCACTACTTTTAATATATATACCTAGATTTTTTCAAATATTAAAGTACTGTAATGTCTGAGTGAATTTCAATTATTTTCTATAATTATTTAATATATACATATATTTTTAAAGAAGGTTAAAAATGAGACTCAATGATTGAGGTTAACGATTATTACTTAAGTTTTTTTTAAATTTCGTTAAAATAGAAAAGATTTCGGAGAATTTTTGAGGAAATCATCTTTTAGACATTTTATTGCTTTGGAAAACCCATGTGGCGAAAAAGCAATAAAAGTTTAAAAACGAGTGCGTGACGAAAGAAGAGCATTAGCTTTCCAAAAAAGGAAAGGACCATGTGAAAGGACTTGTGCGCCTAAAGCAAGGGACTTCTAATAATGTCATCCTCGACTAAAAAAATACGTGAGATTTGATGCATCAGTCAGTTGTCTGAAAAAGCAAGATCGAGATCAGATCATCGTAAAACATCGCTCGAAAATTGTAAGTCTTATTTTGTTTTGTATCAATAATTTTGTTGAAGTTAGTAAATTTTTATGTGAAGCCAATATAATTTTCAAAATTGTTAACAACAAATATTTAAATAAATTCGCGAGTGTAAACGAGAATATTACGCTGACTGGAGCATCAACGGAGGACCAATTAATTTTAATACATTTTTACCTGAGCAAAGGAAATCATCTGTTGGTAACGTTTTAATTGAATTCTTTCAATAATTTTCATTCAATAAACTTTGTTATTGTTTTATATAAATCACACATTTTTACATACTCTATTGAAGATCCCCTCATCCCTGTCTATTGGTCGAAAGGCTAGGACTAAAAAGAGGAATTTAAAGTCTCTAAGGTTAAGCAGATGTATCTCATATTGACACCTTTAAAGAGCAAAATTACATTACAGTACAAAAAGCTGCAAAGAAAAATATGTTGCAAATATTGGTCAAATAAGTTCTCTACTTTTGATATATAAATTGTTTCTTAAAATTTGTAACTTATTTTTCTTATCAACTATTTGTTCTTCAATATTAAAAAGATTCTAGGTGTGTGACCATCTTTAACATCTGAAAACGTAACAGAGAAGACAGCAAAACATTTGGATTCATCAAAGTTTATGCTTGCTGAGTTAAATTATGTATTATAACGAGATGAGTAGATCGAATGTCACCCAGCCCTTCAGTGGGTCGATACGTTATCGACCTACCGATCAATACCTGACCTCATTTACCAATTAGGTCAAAAGAATTTATTTTTGACAGCGCTGTTATCACCACGTGGCCAGCCGGCTGAAAATTTTCCATAGAGACGCCATTGTGGAATCATTGTCGAACGAGTACGCACGTGGTGTCAGATTCTCTTCACTGATTATTTCGCAATCGCCTTTCCTCCGACGTTGCGAAGTGTAAAATTAATTAAAGTCGTCTATTAAAAAGTCTCTCGACGTTGCGAGAGCATAAGTGAAGTGCTTGTGTCTATTTAACTCGCACAAAAACCCTCGACGTTGCGAGGTGAGAACTATTTGCTGACAATTGGAGAGTGTCACGGCCTGCTGAAAGACCGATTATGAAAGTACCAGTCGCGGACAGATTTGTGGATGTCTCGCCGAGGAGGTAAACCCCGCTGGACCAGGCGACAGGGATACTTGGACGACGACGAGCTTCCGTAAGCTGAAACTATCTACATCTGTCTACTATTCTTTCCTTTCTTCTCTATATTCCCCGTGGGCGAGTGTGAGAGAGAGAGTGCATATATTGCGATCTGGTACTAGTTAATTTGCTAAGGACCATCTGTTCTTGTTCCTCGCTGAGGAATTTTCTTTATTTCAATTTATGAGACAACTTCGAGAACATTCTCGCGTGATTATTATTATTATTATTATTATTATTATTATTATTATAAATTGATTGAAATCATCCATATTCTTTGAAGGCTTGAATTAGTTTATATTATCCTTATTCTACGATTCAGTTCATGTAAATTAAATTTATTATTATTCGATTTTGCGATTTAGTTACATTTAATTGTGTTAAATAAAAAATTTATAAATTTTCGTTGAACTAAATGGATTAATATGTTTTTGCGTACATTAAATATTTTATTGAGAAATAAAATTCCCTTTTTTTGATTAAATTCATATACTCTATTTTTGGTGTTAGTAAATAGATTGATTGAGCCTGACTAATCATTGTAAAGATTATTTGTGTTCGCGCGAGAATTTATCGCGATTTTCAGGGGTCTCAGAGCTAGCCAGCTTTTTCAGGTTTCTCGTTTTTTTGCCGAAAAACGAGTGGCGTCCACAGGTAGGATTTTAAGTAAAGTAAATATTTAATGGGTAAATTGGCACCTACGCGGTCAGGGATTAAGGCAACTTGCCCTGATCGCGGTAGCGTTGCAGTATTAATAGTAGTCTACTTATTCGACCAGTATTAAAAATAATCCAGGTGTGTGACCATCCTTAACATCTGAAAACGTAACAGAGAAGACAGCAAAACATTTGGATTCATCAAAGTTTATGCTTGCTGAGTTAAATTATGTATTATAAGTAGTCTACTTATTTGACCAATATTTGGAACGTTTTTTTTGTTGCAACTTTTTGTTCTTTAATATTGAAAATAATCCATGTGTATGAGCATCTTCAACACCTAAAAACGTAATATAAAAGCTAGCGAATCATTTGGATTTATCAAAGTTTATGCTTGCTGAGTCTTTTTTACTACTTCTCGACACGTGACACTTGTACTAAGCTAATTCTTTTGGCTTGTCGGAAACGTCTAAACTTAGCTCCGTTGTAGTGTCTATCATTTACATTTTATATCTGATGAGGTCTCGTTATTTCTAGTAAATATGTTGATATTTGCTACGCATTCTCATTCGGCACTGGTAAAAATTTCATTCAATAACTTCTACAATTTATGGTTTTTTCTTTCTTAAATATTTTTTTTTCTCAAATTCGCTTTGTTCAGAATGTACGGTAGAAGTAATGGTTAAAGTACCGGTTGAAGTACTGTCAAAAGTATCGGAACAAGTACTGGTCAAAGTACTGGTAGAAGTACTCGTAGAAGTACTCGTAGAAGTACTAGGAAAAGTACTGGGAAATGTACTGGTAAAAGTAATGGTAGAAGTACTTGGAAAAGTACCGTAAGGAGTACTGGTAGAAGTACTGGGAAAAGTACTGTCACATCCGATTCTTCGGCTATGTATAGTTTTAATGACAGTAAGATAAACGAATTATTTTTGCTTTTTTCTTTATTGAAAATTCATTTAGTTGCATTTTAATTCATTAAATTTTCTCTTTATTTGAATTAATTTAAGTTTTTAGTGTTTACGACGCAATTAATATTCTTAATTGTTCATTTACTGAAACGTAACTTTTATACATTTTTTATTTGGGTATATATATATATATATATATATATATATATATATATATATATATATATATATATATGTATATCAAACTTTTATTTGTTTACACTGCAATGTTTACATTCATGCTATGTAAACAAACACATAACCCAATTTCGTCGTTTTATGTACTGGACTGTCATTGTATCGTCTGAACCTATTTATCTTTAAATAAGATAACATTTTTATTAAATTATTATTGATTAAAATAAAAATTATCTGATGATCTTCATTTTTTTTTTTTTTAGCGCAGCGAAATTCCTGGCCCTAATGATGATCTTTAAGTATCCTACGCTTGCATTGTTACCTTTACCTCTCTCAACATCAGCTTGCTGCCTAATCCATCTCTGAATTTTTATTTCTCTCCTCGTGTGATCGTCTTCGATCCACACTTCTGAGCCTTTAAGTTCTTTCTTCTTGCTGGTCATATGTTTCTTGAGCTCCAACGATTCACGTTCACAGCATACCAGGTTAGGTTTGCTAAATTTCACCTTGAGACTGCGCGCATCAACTTTCATCTTGTCCTCAACTATGCTCAGTAATTTATTCGAGCTCATCCGTATTTCCTTGTCCCTGCACCTTAGCACCACGTTATTCCTTCTCTCTCTTCTTTCCTTTAACTCATATCTTAAGTGGTCCACCGATATGGCATCAGGTTTACTGTCTTGCCCTTCCCTTTCGTTTCTTAAGAATCTGCAGATTTGACTACTACTTGGTTGATGAGCTTCTTGCCCTTGACTACTGTTCACATTATAGCTATGTGTGCTCCATGGGCTTCCCCTTTCTAGATGACCGTTCGTGAATTCCACTGCCCTTCTTGTAGGCGTCTTCTCCTTTCCACTATCATCGCTTCTTTTTCTGTTAGGTTCTGGACTCGACGCAGCATCTTTTCTACTCGCAGCTTCTTCTAATTTTCCAATCCTTTTTTTTAACGCTTTTTTTTCCTCACTCCAATTCTGTTTCTCGTTTTCTTTTTTTCTCTTTTAGTTTATTGCACCTTTCTTCCAGTTCACGTACCACCTCTTGCAGCCCTGAGATTTGCTTTTATTGCATCTGGAGATCCTTTTCTTGTTTGATCTGCCTTTCACTTACGCATATTATCTTTTCAAAGATTTCAAAGTCTTCAAGGTCTTCAATAGCATCACTGTCAACCCCCTCGTTAAGTCCTGGCTCATCCCCATTAGTCGTGCCTAGTGCTCTGATTCTTCCCCCGTCTCTCGTAGCGGCTGCATCTTGCAGCTCTTGTTGCTGTCGTCGAAGTCGATCAAGTCGCCATCTATAGGGTTTGAGCTAGCACTATTGTCATTTTGCTCTCCCGCCATATTTCTTAGATCGTACCTCAATCTTCTCTTCTCTATTGGCGAATGCACTACTTTGGAGTTTTTTCCATCACCGAAAGTGATGAAGCTCAGCATGCTCTCCTTTTTTTCGCTATTTTCTTCTTCTACGTTCTTTTTAGGTGGGCGCCCTACCATCCGTTTTGCGCCTGGGCCTTTCGTCATAACCTCACTTGTCGCTAATTCTTTATTTCATCAATAACACCTTTATTGCTGCTGCGCCTGTTACGCTTATTATCTCTACTTATCTGACTGCTATGCTGCAGTTTTTTTTAACAACTTTCAGCGTTTTACAATACTTTAACACTAGTTACTGGGTTCTTATTGACACACGTAAAAACACGATTCTACTCGTGGTCGGTCATATATCGGGTCAAATTTCTACTAATATAATTATTGGTTATAATTAAATCTTCTTTTCAATATTTTCTCGTTTCCAAAAAAATCATGAATTATATTTTACCTTTTTTTAATGTTATTAACAGTACACACCATTTTTCATCAAATCGTAAATTTCTTTTTCTGTTTTTATTTCTTCCAGTGATCGATGATTAAAGTAATTAAGGATGGTTGCACATTACCACAGTAATTGTTATGAGATCACATTAATCAAATGTTTTTTTGTTTCAGTTACATTAAAACTAATATTTTTTAATAAAAGATGAAGCTGTCAGTCTGTTTTTTTATTGATAATCGATTAATGTTATTGAAGAAAACCCAAGTAAAGATATTTCAATTTATTTTACTGATTTCATTCAATTAGTATTTTTCTTTGTTTTTATACGTTTCAAGAAAAATTCATACATTGCACTGTAAATTTTAGTGTCTCACTTTAAAACACTAAAAAACGTTTTAAAATCGAGACAATGTTAATCAAATGGATGACGTCATATTAAAACGATTTTAATGTTTTAAAGTAAGACACTAAAATTTACAGTGTGTAGATAGAGAGTATTTGTAAAGAATGTAGTGTGACAAAAAAGAATGAATATTAGAGCAATCAGACAAAGAGTGATTAAATATAAAATACTCATGTTTCATAATTACCTTCTTTTCTTTTATTATTGCATTTTCTGTGCTGTTTACTGCCGAACCGTTTCATTCACTTTTACAGGTGCACAGGCTTCTTCAATGGGTTGGCTGAAGACCAGGAAAATTGTCCTAAAAAATTCCAAGGAAAATGAGATGACTCACCCTCAACCGCCAATCAGAAGGCGCAATATCGCAGAATATCGTATGATGCAGAAAAGTTCAATATGCATGATAGACAAATGGAAATATATAAATGTGATTTAATAATATTATTGTTGTAAATTTTTGTAGCGATGGAACTTGTCAAATAAATTTGTATTAATACTAAAAAAATGTTGCATGTCTATTACTTTATAAGGTGAAGAACCCTCTTCCATTATTCTAAAATATTAAAGGTCTTCTAGATGCTACAGACAGTAAAAGATAAAATAATTTTTGAAAAAAGCAGTTAATAAAACATATATTGTATAAAATATATTATATTGTATAACCAACACGATGGACTAGTGGGTAAACATCAGCCTGACGTCCCGCAGGTCTCGGGTTCAAATCCCGGCCGAGGCAAATTCATCTATATTTGACTTTTCTCGGATCACCGTGAGCGGGAGGATCTTCGAAGGAGATCTGGTTGTATCGACACAATAAGTCTATCAGTAACGGTCTTCTCAACATTGAGAAGTCAATTCAAATAATAGGAAGCAGTCTTTATAATTTCGGGTTAGAACTCGCACCACAAAAGACAGTTCTCGTTCACTTCAACAAGAAAAAGATAATGCCAGGGAGTGTCAGTATCAGAGTTGGTAACGCTGATATTAAATCTAGTGCTAATGCCTGCTTTCTTGGCGTACACTTCGATTATGACATGTCTTTTGTTACACATACAAACGCTATTCAAAAGAAATGCAATAGATCCATAAACATGATAAAATTCCTTTGCGGAACATGGTGGGGTGCAGACCCCGAGGTACTTCTGATTCTGTATAAGAGCTTTGTCCATTCCTTGATGGAATATGCTTGCTTTATTTACCTACCAACGCAAATAGCTAAAGTAGACAAAATAGAAAAAATTCAGTTAGCTGCTGTTAGGCGAGCTATGAGATACAGGATCTCCACTCCCAAAAACATATTACTCGCTGAGTCCAAGCTTATTTTCATCCAGGAAAGGGCAAAGCTTCTTTGCAATATGTTTATCACCAAAGTCATGTCAGTAGATAGGTAGGGGGGGTTCTGGATCACTCTACTATTACCGACCGTGTCGGTAAATTACCAACAGCGTCGGTAATTTACTGACAGGGCCGGTAACTTACCGATGGTGGGCGTAGTTCCCGGTTTTCCCGCTAGATGGCGCTGTGTCGACCTGCAGTCGGTAATTGTTGGGCGGCGCTGCTGTTGTGGCGGGTGAAAGAATTTGAATTTTTTTACTGGCAATTGTTACCAATGTTGGTAACTGCTGTCAATCTTTTTCACTGAGTAGCGCTGTTGTTGTGGTGGGGTGAAGAATTAAAATTTTTTGAATATTATCGACCTGTAACGACTATCGATCACCAGGCGATAATTATTACCAACATTTTTCACTCAATGGCGTTGTAATTCCGGCGGTTTAATATCCATATTTATTTCACACACAACAATTTACCAATCACTGTTCTACACTTAAGCGTGTACACTTAGATATGTGTCCGATGATCTCTGTTGCTGAACTGACTTGTTGGCAACCTGTTCTGTTCATATATAGCCCTTACTCTAGCGACCGATAACTAAAACACATTTTTCTAACAGCGCAATTTTCTTTGTAACTTTTGAAAGATTTATTCGCAGAGGAGTACGTTAGATTTTAATTCCCAGAAAAATATTATTCATAAATATTATTTCTTTGTTAGCTTTTTCAAAACAAACGACGTCACGTAATTGTTAAGCACCCTCTCACAGAAATTCTTTGACTGATAGGATAGCATTTAAACGCCGTTTTATATAGCCCTTACTCTAGCGGCCAATTATTGAAACACATTCCCTAACAACGCAATTTCCTGTGTTCTATGAAATGTACGTCATATTTCAATTCTCAGAATAAATTCAAATATTGTTATCCGTTAGAAGGTAATATAAGTGAATTTCAAAAACATTTAAATTAAAAAATATTTATTTTATAATTATTGTTATAGATTTAATTGTATTACATTGATGTAATTATATATATTTTTTCGTTTAATCAATCATCTTGTTTTGTGGATTCCTCTGAGATTTTGTCTTCTTGCAATTCAATGAACTTGAAATTATTCCATTCTCCACCAATGTAGAGAAGGGACAACTTATTGCGTTTGACGAAGTCCAGGAACACGTTGAATGCAACATCATCATCTTTGAACACTTCAACCAGTCGTTTTGGTAGAAAAACAATGAATTCATCATCTAATGTGGCAATGACTGCGTCACCATGCTTTGTTTTTACTTTTTTCAGCCCTGTCACTTTATATGGCTTTGTTGTTTCCAATTCTGCCATTTTTTTCTTAGGTTTTTGCGTGTTATTGGCGATGCTGTTGATGTAATCCATTTTTACGTTCCTCGACAATGCACTATTGAATAGTTTATATATTTTTACTCAAAGGTGTACACTTAGATTTAAATTTGGTGATGTCTGTGACTGAATTAACTCGTCAAAAGTCTTTTTCTGTTTTTATATAAACCTTACTCTAGCGGTCATTTTCCAAAACACATTCCCTAACAACGCAATTTTCCTTTGTTACTGTCTCGTGATTCCTAGAATAATACGTCATCTCTGTTTGGTTAAACCTCTTTGTCGGCTTTTCGGAGAAATGGCGTCACAGAAGTAAAAAAAATAAAAAATTCTTTTATACATCCGTATCAGATAAACCTTTCTAAAAAAAAATATCAGAAAATTAACGATCAAGAGTATAGATTTCATTCTCTCTCCACTTGTATTGAGTCATTCTTAGAATAATAATAAAACGTCATATCTTTTTCGGAAAAATGACGTCACACCAGTAAAAAATAAAACATTTCTTTGTTTATCTAGATCAAATAAACCTTTCTAAAAAATAATGACGTAAGAAAGTTAACGGTCGAGAGTATAGATTTCATTCTCCCGCCACTTGTCTTATATCTTAATATAAACGACCGATCTTGTGCTTTTAAAATTAGTCTTGCAGAGAAAAACAAGTGATCACAATGGATCTAATTCTCGATATACAAGGATATCGTTTATCTAACGGTAAAGTTATTGTGAAAGAGTTGGCGTCATGTAAATGGCTAGGATTGGAAAAAATTTGTGAATATCACTTTTTATTTAAACCGCCATACGATTATGGACAATTAACTGATGATGAAGCATGGGCAGTGGATGTCAATACAAGATATTTCCATGGACTTTCATGGGAAATTGGTGATACACCATATGAAACATTGGTTAAATACTTGAAAGAGACATTGAACAACGTGCGCTATATTTTTGTTCGCCATTATGAAGTGCAATATTATCTGGAATCATTCATGAAAATAGATATACCAATCATAAGATTGGGTGGAGAGGATTTTACAATTTACAATGATTCGATTTTTATCAAATGTCCACATCACGACCAACACTGCGGAGGAATGATGAAGGAAGAAATAGATTTAAAATTTCCACGTCTATACAACCCTCGATATGAATGTTCACTTAGAAATGTGAAAAAACTAAACCAATGGGTTCTTGAGAATATTTCAATTCTTGATGATGATATCAGACCAATGAGAATTTATCAAATAACCAACAAATTACTCAAGTTGCATCCAACAGATTTAAAACTTTTAACAAAGGATTTCATCATGGAAAATGCTACAAATCTTATCGATACTGCATGGGATGGACTGCCTGATGAATGGAAATTAGATGAAGATTTTAAAATGTATCGACGATGTTATGAGCATCATCCACCAAAAGACGACCAAAATGATGGCCCTGTTCCATTTGTGAAGGATTGTAAAATGTGTAATGAAAAATAAAATGTTTTGTAAAATGTGTTTTAAAAAAATAAAAAACAATTATTCATACATGATTTATTTTATTCATATAATCAATTTTTTTCAATAATACAGGATTAATGATAATATTATATTTTTTTATTCGTAATCTAAATCTTTCTCTATCTCGAGCTGCTTCTTCCCAACATCCTTGTCTAGCTGCTCTGTAAGCATAAGTCCATGTATGCATTACGTGTATTTTCGGTTGAAGATTGAATTGAACAGATTTTCGTTCCATTATAATAATTTTCTTAATTGTCCACTCAAAGGTTTGTATTCAACAATTCGATCATGAACGATTAAACAGTATGCTGATGTATTATCCGGTATCGGTTTTGTAGATTCAAATTCGATTCGCACATCCACAGGTCCAGATTTTAATGATTCATTTTGTTTTGAACAATCGATGACAATTAGGGGTGCTTTGCCAATAAATTGTTCTTTTGTGAGGAGAGGTTCTGAATCTTTACCATAATATGATTCTTGGAAATTTTTGTACATATCATATAATAATGCATATTGATTGTGAGATATGTCAAGATTCAAGTTGCCATATGGATAACATTGTGAATTGAGAAAAAGTTTTACGTCTCTCAAATTACAATGATCGAATTGACTGGAATCTTTTGTTGCATCATTTTTTCGTGCTGTCTGGAATGCCAGTATAACATATCTCGGTTTCTCCAATTGTGTTGATGTTTTCACCATCCAGACGTTTTTTGTTGTTCTCGGTAACAATGGATATTCATAAGTTTCCCATGATCGGAAACTCACTGTTATTGGCGGATCCTTGGCAATATAATTTAATAATTGTATTTTTCTTGTATCCGACACTGTGATGTAAGGAATCATCCATTCAATTTTCGTCAATGTAATTTTTTCATCTGTGCTAGCTGCAGTTTGTACTATTGCATTTAGATCGGTGTTTGAACGTGTTAAAACAAGTTCATGCTTAGCATTGACAATAATGCGATGATAATCTTCAGCAAATCCCAATAGCATATTCAATGGCAATAAAATGTCAAAATATCCTTTGTTATCCATAAGCTTTTCATCATTGACAATCCAACCTGTGTTATCTAAGTAATTTAATTGACTTGGATGAAGTGATAGATATCCCTTAATGACACTCGTAAGACCGACATTTTTATTACGATCAATCTCAATGCCATTCAATTCATATCGTATTTCTTCGAATAAGTGACATAATGCCATGTTTACTAATTTCGTTGTCGCTGCTACAGCAGTGTCATTAAGTTTAGTAAATTTCCCAGTAATATGTAGAGAACTCTTGCAAGGCAATAAGCACAAGTCTTGATGTTGGACAGCAATCCGGATTTCATCGTTGTTATTGAGTGAAGCTGATGCATAAGGTTGATGAGCATGTAATTCATAATGTGATATAGACTCATCAAAAACAACTCCTCTGTTGATAGCTAATGTCTCCTCCCCTGCAGCCATGGCAATAAACACGCAAAACAGCACACTTTTACTTTGACTTTTTTTGGATGCGAAGGCCCAAGCTCTTTAAAAACGAAATATTCTGACGACTTAGTCGTTTGAGGTTTCGTCGTTGACTGGCAATTTTTTGGCATGATAACTCAGTTTTATAGCTTCTTCCAACAATCGTTTTATAAACAATACCCATTATTTAACAGATTTCACATGCAAACGAATTGTTATTATTTCTCCACGAAAATTGACCAATTCTCCGTCTTGATCGACAATTTTTAATTGCATATGATGTATTGCTTGTACGGCGATTGGAAGATAAATGACGTTAGATGGCACTTCAATGATTTTATATCCTGGTGGAACTGATGGGAAGAATTCATGAATTGTATGCACTAATTTATTATTTATGTATGCTCCTGTAGTAATATTGCACTCAATTCTCAATGCATTTATTTTCAAGATGGAAACTGGTGAATCTGACGTCTGTGTTGATTTTGGCGCGATAAGTCTTGGACCAAAACCCAACAGACGACCAATAGAATCATCTGGCTCGAAATTTATTGCAGCGTTATCACTGTAAATCTCACTGTGCAATTCATTGTTGTTAGGTTTAATGGAAATTGACAATTTAGGATCAGCTTTCTTCAAATAATTTTCAATATCTTCAATTTCATAGCTTCCTGTTGGTATTTCAATAATTTTATCTCGTTTATTTATATTATAATAAAATTTATTATTTCCATTGTCAATATTTGGGATAGAGTTGAACGTTAATAATTCAACAAGACCCAGTACATAATTTTTTGTCCTTGTTAATTCGATAGGTGGAAAATAATATGCCTCTAATATAGAGGACTGTCCAGACAGCGTTATGGTGAATGAATCGTCCATGACTGAAGTACTTTTATTCATGTTTATCGCTTATATATCTTCGAGATTATATTCCATACCAAGTCCCCAGAGGTCTTCAACTTTTTCTCTGAGAAACTTTAAACATAGATGTCCACAATTTGTTGTTGAATAATCTTGTTGCTTTGTATGATTATATAGTATGCTACCAACATCGAGATATTTTTGAAGTTCAGTTGGAGGTTTTAAATTACCGAAACTATCAAAGTATATTGCTTTATTTCCTTGTTTTTTATATGCAACCCAGTGAGTTCCTGGTCCATCTTTATCATCAAGGTTAATGATAGCTGACTCATTTTTCCATGGTTTAGATTTCGGTAAATCATTTCTCATGAAAACTCCACGAAAGTATGGAATTTTCATAATTTTTGCATACTTCAAAATATCGATGTTTGTTAATGCTCGATGTGGTAGCTCTATACGTTTTTTTTCGCCGGTTTCAAGTATAAACCATATCCTCGTTTTCGACGTTTAAAACGTAGACCTCTACCCAAGGCTATGGCTTCCATTTTTCGATTGTGACGTTTTGCTTCATCCAATTGACGATGAGCAGCTTTAGCATTACTAACTGCCTTTGCAATACCTGAAGCTCCACCAGCTAAAGCACCAATTGCACTTAGACCAGCAAATATCGGTATAAGTGGTAAAACACCTCCAACCTTAGTCGGTACAGATAATACACGAGGAACTCGAACATTCTTTTTTCCACCAATCGTTTTTACTGCTTTCCGTGCAGCTATCAATGCTGATTTTATAGGATCGGCACCCGAATTCATCATCAACTTGGCCGAATCCACAATCTGTCTTAAAGGTTTTTTCTTTAAACCCTTTCCAACTTTTTTCTTTCCCACTCTTTTCTTCAAACCCATTCCGAGTTTTGATTTAACTTTCATGATATTTGTTACTCCTAATGCAGCAGCTCTCTCACCGAGATTTGCGTCTTTTGCAAAAACTCTTTGCAAAGCTTTTTCAGCAAGCACTTTATCAGCTGCGTTTCTCGCTTCTACGTTTTCTCGATTTCTCGAATACGCAATATCGTGCTCTTTACACGCTGCATCCAACGGATTTACACCAGGATCACCACGTTCTAATCGTTTTTGTAATTTTGTTCCGGGTCCACAATACTGATATCCAGGAATATGTAACTCGAATGGCAATTTATTTATGATGGTGTTAACTAAGCCGGTCCCACGTCTGTACTGTGTCATCGCCTGAGCCGTACTGAAATAATTTCCATAAAAGTCGCGTATTTATACTCTAGCTATTCAGTTGATAACGAGATGAAGTTCGAGCAACAAAGAACTCAATTACCGGTGTCGAATTTCGACAACGTCGTGCCACAAACTGTAAAAATTCAACGCCATGGTAATTTATTACCGAATAGCGTTCGCGGCGTGATATGTGGCCCCTCGAATTGCGGTAAAACAAATGCTCTCTTAGCTCTTATTGTACACCCGAATGGATTACGATTCGAAAATATATATTTATATTCGAAATCCATACATCAGCCAAAATACAAATTTTTGGAAAAATTACTTAAACCTGTAGAAGGTATGGGTTATTTTCCTTTTAATGAACATGAAGAAGTTGTTAAACCAGAGCAAGCAAAACCAAATTCAATAATGATATTTGATGACGTAGCGTGTGAAAAACAAGATAATATGCGTGCTTATTTTTGTATGGGACGACACAGAGATGTTGATAGCTTTTATCTATGTCAAACTTATGCACGTATTCCCAAACATCTAGTGCGAGATAATACAAATTTTCTCGTGCTCTTCCGACAAGATGATATGAATTTGAAGCATATTTATGATGATCATGTAAACACTGATATGTCATTTTCTGATTTTCGAGAACTTTGTTCCAAATGTTGGAATGATAAGTATGGATTCGTCGTTATCGACAAAGATAGAGAAATCAGTTGTGGACGGTATAGAAAAGGATTTGATTGCTTTATAAAATATATAAATTGAACAACAATAAGAGAAAAAGAACATTTGTGACGTGGTCATCAAAGTGGTAGTATGAAGATAAGAAAAATGCAAAAACGAGCTGATATTTTGCATCAAATTGCGAAAGCTAGTGACGCAATACGACAGAAGCATGAAATTATTAAACATGGGCGAGAAATAACTCAACGAGCTATGAACGAAATGTTTAAACCAGTCGTAACTCCTTTACAACAATTAGTGGACAAGACTCCGATAAAAACAGAGGAATTTGTTGTGAAAAAAGAAGAGCTAATCAAAAGAGATCCTACAGAAGGAGCGACAAGCTTTCAAACAACACATGATAATAATACTGTTGATTATGATGTGGATAATAGTATAATAACTGATGATGAATCTTTTACCACTGCTCCTCATCAAAGTACACCGATAAAAGAGTTACCTGCAGTATCATATTTGAAAAAATTCGATTCAAAACATCAAGTGAAAGAATTGGATACAAAGTTTGGTGTAAGAAAATTAAAGAATAAACTGATGATTGGTAATGCTGAAGTAAGATTTGATGATAAATTTGTTTACATCGATAATAAAAAATATGGAAGTACTCCGGGTCTCTTAGAATTACTTTTCATGGAATCACCTGATCCAAATATAACAACAGACATTGACGAAAATACTTATGGACAAATTTTAAAAAGCACTTACGCCTATCATAAACATTACCACCCTGACAGAAGTCTCAGAGAGAATAAATATTCAAAGAAATATCAAAATATTATCAGCAAATACTTACCGAAAAGCGGTAAAGGTTTGCCGCAATATATGATAAATCATAATCGACCACTGGACTATGTTTATTGGGATGATCCCAATGAACTTGTTGATCGATTACGTCTACTTGTTTCATCACGTGCTGCTGGTAATTTTAGCCATAACAATGAAATAATGTCAATTATTGAAGAACTACGTGAAGCTGGAATCATATATTAATCAGATGCTCAATGTCATTACTCATTGATCAATTATCTCTTGAAGAGAGAGGATGAGTGTAGACATTTTTGGACGTCAGTTGGACAATGATTCACGAAAAAGTGCTGTCCGTGGTCCACCTGGTAATGGATTTAAATTAACAATCGATAAACAATATGATATGAATAATAGAAGATTGTGCAACCTTGCTGATCCAGTAGATCTAAATGATGCTGTATCATTAAAAGTTGTTAAATCTAAAATCAGTAATACGATAGCATCTATAACACAAGAGATACAAAATCTCCAAGCAAAAATTAAAAATATCAGTGAGCAAGTAAAACAGCAATTGGAATCATCACAAGCAGCACAACAAAGTTTGAAGGCTGAATTAAATAAAATAAATGAATTTTATCAATTCGATCAATTAAATACGTTCAAAGAGGCAGATAATAGGCATACTGACATTATAAAACAGCTGGAGGAGAACGTTCAGAAAAAATTGAAAGGAAGACCTAAAGTCCAATTGCCATGAATAAAGAAAAAAAACAAATTGCAGAAGAGCTTCATAGACCGGTGAGAAGAAATTATCAACGACGACATGTGGATATACGTGGTCTTGATGAGACTTGGCAGGCTGATCTTGTTGATATGAGTGCATATAAATCCTACAATAAAGGATATCAATATTTATTAACAGTTATTGATATTTTCTCTAAATATGCTTGGGCTATACCAATTAAAACTAAAAATGGTAAAGATGTCACTGCTGCAATGATGACTATTTTAAAAGGAAAAAGAGTTCCCAAGCATTTACACGTTGATAGAGGCAAAGAGTTTTATAATAAAGATTTTGAAGGACTTATGAAACAATATAACATTAAAATGTACTCAACATTCAGCAATCTCAAAGCATCAATTTGTGAAAGATTTAATCGAACTTTAAAAAACAAAATGTGGAAAGAATTTACTCTTATTGGAAATTATAAGTGGATTGATCTGCTACCGAAATTATTATTATCATATAACAATATTAAACATCGTACAATTAAGATGAAACCTGCGGATGTGACTTCAGCCAATGAAAAGCAACTATTTGATACCATTTATAGAAAACTCAAAGCCGTGAAAATAAAAAAGAAGAAAAATAAGTTCAAAATTGGCGATAAAGTTCGAATTAGTAAATATAAACATGTATTTGAGAAGGGATACACTCCCAATTGGACCACTGAAATTTTTACCATCAGCAAAGTTGGAAATACACATCCAGTGACTTATAAATTAACTGACTATCAAAACCAACCAATAGAAGGCGGTTTTTATGAGGATGAATTAACGGGAGTCCAATATCCTGATGTATATTTGGTTGAAAAAGTTCTAAAAAAACGTAGAAATCAAGCATATGTAAAATGGTTGGGGTTCAGCAATGAACACAACAGTTGGATAAATTTAAAAGATATATAGTTTATTTGACAAAAAATTAAACTTGTAATGATGACAAAAACTTATAATTATCAGAAAAAATTATAATAATGATAGGTTAACTTATAAAATAACAATTAAGATCATGAGCTATGACAATTATAACTTATAACTACGATATTTTGTAATTATTTCAATAAAAAAAATATAAAAATTACGAATTTGTATTACTTTTTTTATAGCCCCATGGCGCAGTATCAGTAGTTCCCTCTAATAATTGCCTTTTATTGTCTTGCCAACTCAAAGCTTTTTTTGATCTAGAAACAGTAGATACTTCATGTTTCTCACTAACAATGTGATACTCAATTTTATTTAAAATTGTATAATTAAATAGGCATTTTTTGTAGTCATCAAATGTGATGGTTTTAACTATAGCCTGCTTCACACCTTTAGCTTTTTTAACAATATCATCTTCATCTTTATCTTTTTCTTCAATTGAAATAGTATAACTATACATTTTAGCTCGAAGACCAACAAATTCAGTCATAATTATCCCTTTATTCTCATCTTTCATTAAACCTAGTACCTTCTTATTCTTCCTAGGAATACCATATACATTATTTTCTGGATAATCAGAGGTATCATACATATGAATATCATGTTTTATATAGTCATATATGTTAACATTCATAAAATGATAAACTAAGCTATCTGTATCAGTATATAGCAATTTAACATTATCTTTGAACGTTTTCTTAATATAATTATAATGAAAATTATAAATAAAAATCTTTGATAAATCGAGAATTGCAAAGCCTACATAAATTGGTTTATTAAACATTACTTCAAGCTGATTCATTTCAATAATAACCATATCATCATCATCAAAAATAACACTGCTATGGAAATTCGGTTGTGATATCAGACTTTGTGCACCCCATCTTCCCTCCCATTTTGTAATTAATTTAATATCTTTATAATTACGCACATTTTCCATAGTTTTCCCATAAACAGCGTTATTCATGAGTTTAAAAAAGTTTTTCTCGAAATCATTTTTGGACTTTTTTCTCATTTCTGTGTTTAAATCAATATATTTTTTCAACCAAGCTGACTGTTTAAACTGTAAAACTCTATGAATTTTAGTGATTTTTAAACCAAGTTCAATACATTGTTGTAAATTTCTATAGTGTATAACATATTCATTCTTTGGCAATAACGTTGTCATCAGCTTTTTACATTTGCTATCTGGTGGTTGCCAATGTTCAGGGCATAATGGTAAATCTTTATGATGTTCATGTAATGATTGTGGATAATCTAAGTCTACTTCAAAAATATAGCCAGTAGACGAATTCTTAGGAATATTTAAAATTAAATTATCAATATCATTATTAAAAATAAACTTATCAGTTACCCACTCGAATGAACCGGTGGGTAAATATTCACTCATTGCAGCACCATAAAGATTATTCACATCAAAATACATCAGATATGATTCTTTTTCATTTTCATCAAAGTTCTCTCCCATGTACTTATTATTAGCTTTGGCATATCTATTGCTACATTGAGAAACACCACCTCTTATACCTTTCTCAATAAAATTTAACATTTCAACATCTTGTAAAGGATCAAGTTCTATTTCTGTGTATTTTAGCATTGCATCAAAAGCTAGACCTGGAGCAGTTAAATAATGTAATGGATCAAGGTTATAAGCAGCTAGACAGTTTTCACGAAAATTTTCAAAGATATCTGCTAATAGTATAACATCAGTTTTTAAATATAAATCTGAATATTCACCCAAAGTTTTAAGCTGAAACTTATTCCAAACATTGAGTGCATGTTGATAGTCTTCATCTGATATGCTTGTATTATTCAACTTGGAATAAAAAGCTGATTGTGCAGGGAGCTGGGTTTCATCAAGTTTATCCCAGTTATCTATATATTCATAAGGAAAAACACCCTTTCTCACTACTAATTCAAATTTTTCAGGATCGTTGTAAAAGCTTTTAGTAATATTTTTTTTATCATCATCTAGAAAGGATGCTAATTTATCAATGCTGCTAGCCATAAATCTAAAGGAATCTATGAATTGCAATTTAATTACTATTTCACGTGTTCTTTTTCTATTTCCATTGTACTCTTCTTTACCGACAGCTTTTGTGAAAGCTATGTATTTTTCTTTATTTATCGGCAACAAATCGATTTTACCTTCAAATGATGTTGCTGCTAATTTTTTAATTAAAAAATGAGAATCGTATCCCGAAAGATTGTGAAAAACTATTGGAATGATATAAGAAATCTGATAATTCAAATTACATCTGTTGTGTGCTGGACCGCGATAATTACCGGTAAAGTGACAATGATCACGAATTTTTGGTTCACCATGTAAAAAAACTCCATTACAAATATGACACTTTCTAGCTTGTTTATGAGCTTTTTGCTGCTGGAGAGTTAATGGTTTCATTGGCACAATATGTTTGATGGTGTCTTTGACATGTTCTGACAATTTTTTTAATTCTCTCATGAACCAATCAATGCAATCTATTCCACGTTTCGTGAAAAATTTAGATTTAGACTTATCATATGAGCAATGAGAATAAAAAGCAATACTACATGGAATATGTTTTTGTCTATTGTTATCTGGTTTAAGTATGCATTCTAGATCAGCATATACAACAAATGGAACTTGTTCCTTATTATTATAATTTTTAAATGTAATTTTTTCATCACTTGGTGGGAAAGTGATTGCTGTTTTATTCATTTTAATACAATCTTCACGATGATTATCATAAGATTTTTCAAATTTAAAATGACATAAACAATGATCGCATAGATATGTTTTCGTTTTACCATCAGAAATTTGAGAGCTAACTAATCTAGAAAGATCCGTAATTAAACAAAAATGATAAGTAGATTTTAAATTATTTTCATGATCAACCTGAACATTACTTTCCACCATTAACAAATGTATACATTTTTCATGACGAAATCTACTCAAGTATAATGGGGCTATTTTATCATTATTATTTAACCCATAAACATTGATTGAAAAATTTTTCTCTTTATTAATTAATTCAAATTTTGGTATATCATGGAGAGTTGTTGGACAATTAATACCTTCATACTGGAGAACTGTTGAATAATGCGGATATGATGAAGTTCTTGTAGAATTAATTTCAGCTGGATGAAGAGCTGCAGTAACTGCCCAAAGAAAACAGCATTGGTCATTATTCTTGATGTTTAGTACTGCTTTCTTATCTTGAATGAACTTTGGTAGGGGGATGAAAGTTGATGCTCCTGCTGCTAATGGATCATACCTATTGATGTTTACTTGGAGATGCACAATTTCCACCATGGACCATCCTGAATCTCTTTCTTCAAAGTCCTCAACTTTTGCTAATAAAACATCAATGACTTTCTCCACTATAATTCCTTCTATGTCACTTGATGGCATAAATAGTTCATTTGGCGTTGTGAAATATTTTATTTCTTCGATGAATTCACCATCTTTAACATTATTAAACTTGCACGCCAAAGAAAAGTTCACTTTTATGCTGCCATTATTGTCAATTATTTGTTTAAATTTTCCACAAAGAATTTTTTTTACATCATCAAAAAAATCCCTTAAATTCACGTGTTTTAAATTAACAATTGATCCAGTAGAAATCCGAAGTTCAAATACATTTTCTTCCTCTCTCCAAGCCACTGATGGACTTTGTCTTTCAACATCATGTTGGAGATCACCCCCTCGTATATAGTTTTGTTGAGAAATGAATTTTTCAGTTAATGAATTCAAAATTAAGATGGTTGATTGTATTCTCATTTTTTCACCAACTGTCATATTGTATCGTAATTGTCTTCTCAATGTAGCAATATTCCTTTCTCCAATCTCCAACCACTTGTTCACCGCTTCATCTTTACTTGGTCCATTCAATGATGAAAGAAGCACATAAGCTTCTCCCATCAATTTAATCAAATTTTTATAATAATCATCCATTTTCACTCACTTTTTATTAATTTCTTCGTCATTCACTTTTTTGGTTACTTTTTCTTTGATTAAATAATTGATCATTAATAATTATCCATTTGTTAACAATTTAAACTAAATTCCCATGTTTACTCGGCAACTTTTGAATCAAATATAGTAGAAAAGCTCTTATACATTTTATTTTATATATACAAGCCAATACTACCCTCAAACATCACTAGATTTTATCGTTAATACATTCCAATGATATCACTTCTTGAAAACTATACAGTCAGTTTGAAAAACGTCATCAGACATATGCTAAATAACAACTACCCTTCAACACTATCTGATTACATGGCTATTTCTTGGTGACGTCATTTTCATGAAAATATACGTTGGTTCAATAAAGATATTGATAAATACTCTCAGAATCATAGACGTGGCTTGAAGAGTCATAAAGAAAAAATATTCTGTCGTGTATAGTCTTGAATAATAAAAGATGGAAAAAAAAATTCTTTACATAATTGATATGGAAGGATTCATGGTTAACAAAAAATTTGTTTGCAAAGAAATGGGATTTATTAACACTATTACAAGTGAAGTGAATTCAAGATTTTATAAAATTGGTAAATTTAATGAACTATCACATGAAGATAAAAAAACTGCATCATTCTGCTTGCATTATGTCCATGGAATGCTATATCGAGATAAACAAGATGATGAAGAACCATCGAACCTGGATAAATTATTATTGAGAATTGCTAATGAAGCAGAAAATAAAAAAATGGTCATAGCATACAAGGGTGGAAACTTTGAGAAAACAAGGCTGAATTATTTAAACATCAACAACTACATCAATCTGGAGTCAATAGGATGCCCAAAATTTGAAGTCATCATGGAATATATGGAACAAAAAGATAAAGCAGTCTACAATCAATTAGAAACTCTATCGTGCGGAAGACATTTCAAGCTAAGGAACACACAAAAAGTGGCACATTGTCCAAGAAGAGAAGTCTTTTGTTTCAACTATTTCTTGGAAAATATGTTTTAAGTTCATTATTATTTATAGAATATTAATTTTGTCATTCTAAATTACTCTCTTATGTTATAACTAAATGACAATGTTCAAATTTTCGATAATTATTAATGTAAATTTTGTGAAAGTAACTTAGAATAAAAAAAATAACAATTACAATAATGAAACTATTATGTATTTTATAATAAAAAAAACGATATTTATAGTAAAAACGAGAATAATTTTTTATTCAATTATAAAATATTATAGCATGGTTATGAACATTATAGTTACTTTCTCATCTTAAAAAATATAAGTAAATTAACTTATAGTAACATTAATCAGAATAAAAATACTTTCATCTTAAAGAACATAAATAAATTAATTTATAGTAACATTAATCAAAATAAAAATACTCTTTTATCTTAAAGAATATGAGTAAATTAACTTATAGTAATATTAACATTAATCAGAATAAAAAGACAAATAATATTTTAGCAAAATAGAAAAAACACTTGAGAGTTATATCACAAAAAGTATATCATGATTAACCCTATATTTTCGAACTTTTTTCATCAGAATTATCATCATCATCATCATCATCAAAATCACAATCACTTGAACTATTCTCATTTCCATCACTATCATTATCATTGTCAAAATTATCACTCTCATCTCCATCAACATCTGAATGGTGAAGTTCCTCTCCAACGCTGACAATTTCTGAATCGCTGTCGTTATTATCATCATCATCATCATCGTTTTCATCTCCAATACTTCCTATTCCACTGTCGTAATCACTTTCTTCTTCTTCCTCTTCTTCTTCTCCCTCATTATGAAAAAATAAGAAGATATCGTCACCATGAAGTTCCTCAGCAGGTATTGGTAAAAACACATAAGTTTGTTCCACATCATCATACACTAAGCGGCAGATTGTGTCATTCATACACAACAAACGTTCCTGCCGTCTTAGTTGGGAACCATAATGTTTCATGGCGTAGTTGATCCTTTCTTCAATCTGATTTACGTGTTGCCATTGAAATGGAATGACAACAACGTAAAAAAATGACCATGGCTGGATGTATGTGCTGCAATAATAAAGATTTCACGTCATACATTTATAAAGATATATTACATATACACATATTTTTTTTTATTATTTAAACTGTACCTTTCAATGCTGTCGACTTGAACCTCATGATTTATAATTTTCATGGAATCAATATCTTCAATAATGACATCTCCATACTGAATTTCCAGCACCCTCACAAATGTCCATGTTTTATCATTTGGATTTATGAGTAGCGTTGTCAAAATTCCTTGGTATGGAAAAAGGAAATTGTGAATACTACCCGTCAACTGCACCCATACTTTCATTGCTGAAGATATTTGATTAGTGAGATGATTATCGTCTACATAATGTGCCCACTCCTGAGGTACGATTACTTTCATCTCCATTTCAAACGAATCCATCTAAATTATTCAACAATTATTCATTATTATTATACAACACTATTTTGTTATTGAAATCATATTTAAAAGAAAAAAAATAAGAGAAAAAGAATTTACTTACTTTCAATTGATGTAATTGAAGTTTTCTTATTTTTTTTAATTAACACAATGTTATTAATATTTTATATATATACCGAATAATTTTTTAATAAGTTAAACACAATAAAAACACAATAATCAATATAGGATAAAATAAATAGTATTCATAAGTTTATTAAGTAACACAATTAAAATAAAATCAGCAGTAAATAGAGATTAACGTTAAAATAAATGCAGTGTATATCTTTTAACTCTAGCCAAATCTTATTAATTATCCAAGTATGAACTTTAAAGCAGCAACGCTAGCTTGCAAGAGACTGAGCCTTAGTCCCATCTCTTTGTGCTCCTCTGGCCTTGTTCGTTGTCATGGGAAAAATACCATTAATATAAACAAATACAGATTATTGGTCCACGTGATTTAAGTGGAATCGAAGACTCAATGTCCTGTTTACATCTCTCTTAAATTTATTATCCGATGCAAGATAACGAGCTGGTGCTATATGTAGAAAATATATTCCTACATCAAAATTATTTTTTTGGTGTTAAATAATCAACAGAACACTTTAGAACACTGTAGAATATTGTTGTGGAAGTTGCGTCTTCGTTTAACCAAAGCATTCCATACTACGCTCTATCTTTATTCATTTTTGGACCTGTTAGGGCACAAGCATCAAAACAAAGCGCACGTGTATTGGCGTAACACAGTGCTAGTGTCGCATCTCTGTTTTACTACCATAGACTATATTATATTCCATCTTTGTTTTCAGTTGTGCCGGTTGAAGTATAAACGCACGTGGTTGAGCTGCGCGTTCAACCATTTTTTTTCCATGGATGATTTTGAAGAAAATCTGCTTACATATGAATATTTACTTATACGTATTAGGAATACTTAAATGAAACATTTAAAAGTAAATAATTATATGATTTTGAACTTCAATCATTATTTCATTCAAAACAGACACATTAAATAATAATTTTATATTATTTTTAATTTCTTTTATAATCGAAATTATCTTAAATATAATTATTATTTAATAATAAGTCTTATTTGATTAGGTTTTGGTTAATATTATTACATAACAATTGAATTATTATTGAATAATTAACATAATACTTTCATGAGAAGGATAAAAGGCTGATTTTTAAAAGTAGCATTCAAAATAGATCGACATTTAAACTCTAGTTACCAAAGGCAGATATATTGATTGAAATGAGCCGCTAGATGGCAGAAATGTACATCAATAGATCGATATTTTGATTTCTCAGTCGCTAGAGGGCAGGTATGTATATCGATAAATAAATATTTCTGTTCTTCAGTCGCTAGAGGGCAGATTGATCAATTCAAAATCATGCAAATGTTTTCCCCTATCAAATGATTCATTGACAACTTAAATTTACCAAGGCTTAGGGTGTATTTTGGTGGTTTAGGGTGTTCACACAATCAAAAACATAAGCCGTAAGATTTAAGACGTACGCATGCGCACAAACCAATTTTTTTTAACTTATTATGATGTTAGTGCGCACGCGTACGGCTTATGTTTTTGATTGTAGGCATGGTCTTAGAGTAAATTTCAAGATTTTATGTTGATATTATTGAATATTTTATCAGATAACCGCTAGAAAGATTAAATACATGAATGCAGTTGATTTCATTACATACATTTATTGAAAATCAGCCATAATACATAATAATAATATTTGAAGTAAAAGTAAATCCATTTAGTATTTCAAATATAAAAAATTCTGAGTAAAGTAATTTTATGTGCATACAAATTACATTATGAATTAATAGATTTGTTTTTCATATCTTCAATTTCTTTTTCAAAGTATATAAGAAACTTTTCTGGTAACATATGAATTTCATCCAATGATAAGCAATTAAAATCCATTCTAGCGTAGAGCCTTTTCAGCACTGGTCGCATTTTGTTGATTGAGTTGGAATCAAACCACATCTTCATCTTCAGTACATTTTTTAATGCACAATTTGAAGCTAAACTTGGTCCATGATGCGAAGCATGTTTCCATCTTGGTAAATCGGGAATAGTATGTAATGATGGGCAATCCAAATCATCCAAGTTAATCACAGTTTGTCGGTTATTCACAAACTGATGCATCCACACTTTCTTTTCAAGACCTTTCACATAAATGAAATTAGCTTTGCCTATTACATCAGCAATTATACCAGGCATATCTTTATATGTCATTTCACCAGAATCCCATTGAAGTCCATGGTAATTGCGAGTATACCAACGATTTATTACTTGAAATTTTTGCGGTAATAATTTCCAATCAAATGGTTGTTTGAAGAATAAACACAACTGCTTTTGTACTGCTCCGTCAATAAAGAAAAAAATCACTGCAAATTCTTTCACAACAAATTGATTTGGAGGAGCTTTGAATCCCTGAATATCAACAAAGATATCCATTGTGTAGGTTTGATGTTACCAATTCAAAGGTTTCAAACTGATTGATGAAACTTTACAAACGTACTTTATCTAAATTTATGACACCACATCTTTTCTACGAAACCGGCGATCTGTTGATATTATAATAAACAAAAAAGAAAGACTTGTTACTTCCATGACGTCGTTTGTTTTGAAAAAGCTAACAAAGAAATAATATTTATGAATAATATTTTTCTGGGAATTAAAATCTAACGTACTCCTCTGCGAATAAATCTTTCAAAAGTTACAAAGAAAATTGCGCTGTTAGAAAATATGTTTTAGTTATCGGTCGCTAGAGTAAGGGGGCTATATATGAACAGAACAGATTGTCAACAAGTCAGTTCAGCAACAGAGATCATCGGACACATATCTAAGTGAACACGCTTAAGTGTAGAACAGTGATTGGTAAATTGTTGTGTGTGAAATAAATATGGATATTAAACCGCCGGAATTACAACGCCATTGAGTGAAAAGTGTTGGTAATAATTATCGCCTGGTGATCGATAGTCGTTACAGGTCGATAATATTCAAAAAAATTTAAATTCTTCACCCCACCACAACAACAGCGCTACTCAGTGAAAAAGATTGACAGCAGTTACCAACATTGGTAACAATTGCCAGTAAAAAAATTCAAATTCTTTCACCCGCCACAACAGCAGCGCCGCCCAACAATTACCGACTGCAGGTCGACACAGCGCCATCTAGCGGGAAAACCGGGAACTACGCCCACCATCGGTAAGTTACCGGCCCTGTCAGTAAATTACCGACGCTGTTGGTAATTTACCGACACGGTCGGTAATAGTAGAGTGATCCAGAACCCCCCCTACCTATCTACTCATGTCTAATCCATGTTCATGTCTAGCTGCTAAAATACTTAAATTCAAAAAGAAATGTTCTGTTAACAAGAATAAAAAAAAATCCATCCTCAGACAGTGCATAGAAGCACTCCCCGAATCTGTAATCAATTCTGAGTCCATAAATACTTATAATATCTATTCTTATGATTATAAAATTCACACCATTTCAATACCCTTCAATAGAAGCTTAGGCCTAGAAATAGAGAAATCCAGCAATCGCACTACCTTAATCAACAGTGTCAACACTCAGAGTAATGCACTCTCTATATATACTGACGGCAGTAAAATTCCTGCTAACTCTTACGTTGGCTCTGCCTGCTTTTGTCCTGAGCTAAATTTTACAAGGTCCAGATCATTTAATGCTCAAGCCTCAATATTCACGGCAGAGTGCATTGCTCTGAATGATGCCATGGATTTAGTCATACAAAACAAAAGCAGAAATTTTCATATTTTTTCTGATTCTGAAAAATAGCAGTACTTACAGTTTCAGCTGTCATGTTTTTTAGAGGTACAGCCACTGGCCATCTTGTAAAACGATCAACAATGGTGAGACAGTAATTGTAACCTTGTACCAGAGGTAATACTATGAGATCTACGTGAATGTGATTAAATCTTGAGTCTGAAACCTCAATATGGTTCGGAATTAATCGTGTATGACGAGTTACTTTGCATTTCTGACAAGCTATACATTCTTTGGCCCATTTAGCTGCATCTTTTTTTATGTTTGGCCACACAAACTTTTCACGAAGTTTGTGTGAGGTTTCTCGGCGACTAGGATGTGAGACATCGTGAATTATGTTGAATGCTTCTCTGCGAAGTGACTGTGGTAAGTATGGACAAACTATGCCTTGAGAGATATCACAGTATATCTTGATGTTTGGAGTGATAGTCATTTTCTGGAAGTCTAATGAAGTATCACTGTGAATTAGCTCTTGTAATTCATCATCGTCTCGTTGAGCTTGTTAAATTATTTCTGGATCTAGTATTGTCGGCATTTGAATCGCGTGGATACGCGAAAGAGCATCAGCAACAACGTTATCCTCGCCCTTCACGTAGACAATATCAGTACTGAATTGTGAAATATAATCAAGTTGACGTAACTGTTGTTCGGATGCTTTTTCTGCTTTTTGTGTGAACGCGTAAGTGATGGGTTTGTGATCAGTTCTTATAGTGAAATGACGACATTCTAACATTTCTCGAAAGTATCTGATGGCTTCATAAATCGCCAGTAGCTCGCGATCATACGTACTGTATCGTTTTTCTGTCTCGCTTAATACCCGAGAGAAAAATGCAATGGGTTTACTCATTTTGTCTTCAACTTGTTCTAAAGAGGCACCAATACTTGTAGTAGAAGCGTCAGTGGTAAGAATCAATGGCACATTTGGAGAGATGAAAGTTGATTTGGTGACATTAGCTAGTGTTTGTTCAAGGACTTCAAATGCTTCAGAAGCTTCTTTAGTCCACATAATTTCAGTCTTATCATTTTTAATTGAGCGTTTTAAGTACTGTTGAAATGGGTGTTGCAGTTCCGCCATCTTAGGTATGCATCTGCGATAATAGTTTATCATACCTAGAAAACGTCGTAGTTCCATCACAGTTTTAGGCTGTGGATATTCCAAGATTTTTTTAATTCGATCAGTAGTTGGTGAGAATCCTTCAGCTTTGATGCAATAACCTAGAAAATTTACTTTCCTCTGGAAAAATTTGCACTGGTTGACATTGATTGATAACGAATGATCTTTTAATCGTTGAAGTACCTCACGTAGATGTTGTTCATGCTGTTCTTCGTCTTCCGACATAACCAGGATGTCGTCGACATAGACAAATACAAAGTCAATCCCTCGAAATACTGAATCTATGTATCGTTGAAACGTTTGTGTCGCGTTCTTTAAACCAAAAGGCATTACAAGATATTCATAAAGTCCCCAAGGTGTTGAAATAGCTGTTTTTGCAATATGATCTTCATGCATAGGCACTTGATGATATGCTTTTTCTAAATCTAAGGTTGAAAATATTTTTTTACCATGAAGAACTGTGAAAAGAGTCTGGATTTGAGGAGGTGAGTATCTGTCAGGCTGAGTCACTGAGTTTAGCTTCCGGTAATCACCACATAACCTCCAAGTAGAATCATTTTTTTCTGCCATATGTATGGGACTACCCCAATCACCACTTGCAGGTCTGATCATGTTTTTGTTCAGCATGAATTGAAGCTCATTTTTTGTAGACGTGGCTTTTACACCAGCAAGTTTCCTGAATTTTTGAAAGACTGCAGGACCGGTGGTTATGATCTTGTGAGCGAAATATTTCTTGTGAGAAGACGAGTTTACGTTGAATGAAGGTCTAGTGACTTCAATAAATTCTTCAAGAAGCTTTGAACCCTTTGAATTTAAATCAATTGTTGAGATTCTATGAGAAGAAGTGTTGAGAATTTCACCTTTTGAGGTTAGAGAGGTGGTAGCATCTATAATTCGTTCATTTTTTAGATCTATGAGGATGTTGTAAAACTTTAAAAAATCAGCACCGATGATTGGTTTATCAACATCTGCAATTATAAAAGACCATGGTAAACTTCTTCGAATGTTGAAATCTAGAGACAGTATTATTTTTCCATAAGTGGATATTTAAGATGAGTTCGCTGCATATAGTACGACGTCAGATTTTGGTTGATTTTGTCGAAATTTTGAAGCTGGAACTAATGAGATCATAGCACCTGAGTCGGTAACAAAACTTTGTTTTGAGTTTCTATCAAATAAGTGAAGTCGAGGCTCTTCAAATGAAGCAGTGACATCATTGTTGTTGCTGTCAAACACAGCCTCTATTCTTGACAGCGGTCTTCGTTTCCCTGTTTTGGTGAGGATGCGAATTTACACTCTCCATTACAGTTTAAAGCTCTAGCACCATATTTGGCGTGATACCAACAAATTCCATTGTAATTTGGTGACACAGAACGCGTAATAGAGGACCTGGAAAACGATCTACGATGACTTCTGGACCCGCGCTCGGATCGGATGTCTTTGAGTTCTTGAAGTGTGGTGAAAACAGCTCGTTTCAATTCATTAACAGTTTCTTTTAATGCCATGATTTCCATATGATCACTAGATTCACGTGTATAAGATGCTGCCATCACATTTGCTGTTGGTAATGTGTTGCTTTCCTTCATACGTTGCATGATGCGATCGGCTACCTCTGCTAATGTAGTTAGGTTGAGGTTATCTGAGATCTCTAACATAGGTCTGATATTTGCAGGTAAACGCTTGAGCTATAACTCATGAAGCATCTCGTCGCTCAAATCACTTCTGGCTAGGTTCTTCATTTAACGTAAAAGCTCAGATGGTTTCTTGTCAGCCAATACCATTTCTTCTAGTAATTTATGTAATTCAGATTGTCGAGTATCCTTGAAACGTTCAAGAATTGCTTTCTTGAGAAACCCATACTTGTCCTTGTCAGGAGGATTTCTTAAAACATCTGCCAGTTGTCGTGCTATCTTGGGATCCAGTGCTCTCATGATGTCGTTGAACTTGGTGTCATCCTCAGTGACCTTTGCTGCTCGAAATTCTGATTCAACCAACAAGAACCAGAACTCGATATCATCTTTATTGAAAGCTGGAAGTTCTGAACGTCTACAGCTATGATAAAAGTTGTTGTTGACTTGTTCCTGCTGAGCATGAAAAGCAGTGTTGATCATTGGGGCGCGTGGTGTGCTTGAATTTATATTTGCTCTTGATAGATCTTCGGTTATTTCTCCATCAAATGATAGTAGATCTTCAAGGTTAACTCTCTTGTCTGAAAAGTGTGTCATATTAATGTGTAGTAAAGAAAGCGTCGTCTTTTTGAAGATGGAAAAAATCTAATATGGCGTAGAAAATTTAACCTTTCGTTGGTCGCGCACCTCTTGCCGAACGTCGTTAGTCGCTCGGTGAGGGAATCGCCGCAACGTTAATTGTGGTGCAACGTTGCCACGTGAATTGTAAAGTTTACGCGCGGAATTTTGAAACTATAACTGTTTAAAAACATAGTTAGATAACAACATATTGAATTAAAAATCAGTTTTTTAATGAAAATCAAATTTTTTTATTGAACGAAACATCACATTCTCATGTTTTAGATTATTGAATAATTAATACACATAGTAAAACATCCTTTTGGTAAACAAATTTTCAAGTATTGTTTAATTTATTTAACAATAATTCTTACTGATAAATCTTAGAGATAATATCACTTTTTGGAGTTCTCTTATTCTAACAATAAAAAAATGTTTTTAGAAGAGTATCACTTTTAGTTTTTTAGAATCTATGACAGTTTTTAATTTTCACTCACCACTAAAATCAAATCTATTACAATTATTTTTATATCATAACTTATGTAGGCTTACAGCCTTTAATCAGTGAAATAATATTTGAATCTATGTTTTTATTATAAATTTTTTTATTATTTAACGCTTCGATTTTCATGAAACAATCAATAAAATATTTTTGTCTGTACTTACTTAGATAAGAATTTTACTTCATAAAAAACAATATTATGCTTTTTTTATAATTCGTAGCCTAATTCTGACAATATTGTAGATTTTTAAAAAATCCTTTTCAATAAAAATAGTTACATTACTTACAAATTGTATTAAAAAAAAATTTTAAATCAATTAGAGTAAATAATTAATGATTGATGCTAAAAAATTTTAATGGTAGTAGACAAACAACAACAATTTATTTATAAGTAAACATCTGTACAGACTTGATAACTAATGTTCAAAATTTTTTTAGAAAATAGGAAACTTCTTTACAAAAACCAAACAATATTTAATCACTTTATTAAAATGTTATTTTTTTGTTGTCAGTGGGGGATTATGGTTATAATTTACTGCAAATTACATATTTTGTACTTTCAATAATTTCAAATCAAAAACAATTTCTTATAATCGAAATATTTTATAATTGACATTTATTAATTAAAGACAGTGTTTAACCTTTAATTTATACATACCTGTATTTTTGTCCAAATGTTTGTCCTTTTTTATGTTTTACTAAGTATATGTGCATTGAAACATTATACAATATTATCACATAACTACTTATAACTAATTTATATTAAATCATTAAGTTTAAGTTAAGACAACATTTAGAGTAAGAATCATATAAATAACACAGTGTACTGCCATATTCTTCTATTCGTCTCAATAGTAGGGGAAGAATGGTGCAGATTTGGCGGGGGCCGGAAAGATCGCCCAATCAAAATTGCTGAGAAAGGTTAGTTTATACGAAACGATTTTTTCAAATGATTTTTTTTTACGAAATTAAATTACATCGAAATTCATTTCACATAGAATTTATTTTATCTCGTTACAATTATGTACAAAAATTCATTTGTATCGAACTAATTGTGGGGAAGAAATTTCAATTAGAAATTGTTTTGATGAAATTTCTAATTTTTTCGAATCATCAAGTCCCCTACGAAATGTAAGAAAACATTCTTACCGACCGCATATGGTAATTTAAATTGCATCAGGGTAAGCAGAAATCTATAATCAGAGTAGAAATCTACATTTTGAAATTATAATTGTTTTATTATGTATGTATTTTTTGCATGTACATAATAATTATAAAATATAATTCAGAAGTTTTTTTTTAAAAAATATATCGACAAAATATCCATCATATATTGGGTTGTTACATAAGTATTTGCAAAAAGGAAAAATATTTACAAGCATTTATTTTTTAAAAATATACAGTATTAATCAGTGAAGTAATCACTTTCTGAATGTACGATCGCCCTTCATTAATTATACGAAGCATGAATTTCTTGACAACAAAAATCCTCACTTGTTGACTGAAACAATAAGTTCAGGTTCTCTTTAATGTCTTCAGAATTTTCAAATTGGATGATGCAAAGACTTTAGCAACAACCTAATATTTACCAAGAAAAAGCGCAATATTAATTTTTTAAATTAATTTTTATTATTATTTATTTAAATATTTTTTTCTCACATTTTTATAATTACTGCATACAGTATTATAAACAAAAGTATTTAAAGAAAAGTTTTTTCCATTAATTAAAAAAAATTCAGTATGAAATAAGATACATTAAAAAAACTTAAGTATATTGAAGAGCGCTTGCAGCCAAAGCTTCAACCACAAGACCACGATCTCCATAAAGCAAAGAAACTTTATCAATAATTAAAAGCTCTACAATATTTGTAAATTCGATATCTTCAGTACCTATCCGTGTAACTGCATCCTAACAGTTTACATAATCGTTTGCAGCAATACCATTTTAATCTTCCATAACAACTTTTTAAAACTTTCAATATCAGCATCAATCATCTGCAATAAATACAATAAACTGATCCTCTTCTCCTGTATTAATGTCAAGTGTAATATATCGATCTTGACCAACGGAAACTAAAAAATTGCAAATGTTCAGTGTGATTTAAATAATCAAATAATTTTTTTCAGCAAGAAAAATTACCGTAATATTTTATTGGTGAATTAATAAAATTCATCACTTCATTTTCATTTGAAATTACTGCACTATTATCCAACGCAGGTATGATGTGATTTGATAATTTTAAAAAGTGTGGAAGATCTAAAATGTTTGAACTATATAGTTCCCACGCTTTTTTTAAAATATTAGAACAAAGCAAATACTTTGTACGAATTGGACGATTCACAACATATCCTTCTAATACAGATTGTATTTCACTTTTTTGGACTGCATATAAAATTTTTAACTTGCCTGAAAAAAAATATTTTATTTTAATTCGCGTATCTAAATGTTTTTACTATGCAAAAATTGTAGATATAAAACACATCAAAATAAACTTCAAAAGCATAAAAACTTACTAGTAAACTGCCATATGGATGGATGTTCACCTAAGAATTTATTTAACTGTCGGTTATATGCTTCACAATAATCATTAGTTTCATGAAGAACGTTAAAAACGCTATAATGTTCAGGCTTTACTCGTTTAATCCAAAACGATTCATAGTAATGCAGAAAGTTGAAAAATGGTTTATTAATTGCAGCATAATGTTTATTTAACCACTCAAATGCTGGTTGTATATGAATTGCCGGTAACAACGCAAGTGCAATTAATTTCCTGAAAAAACTTTTACCATCTTCCCAATCTGCTAATTGAGGCCACAATCGAAGAACATTCGATTTCTTTATAATGGCCTAAATTTTGAAGTAAATAAAGAAATGCATGAATTTGAAAGGTTTGTTGATGAGTTTATACATGAATTATTAGTACATACCTGTACGTAATGAAAATAGCATCCTTGACTTCTTGCATTCGGATACATTTCTTTGAATGCAAGTTTCAAACCTATTTCGAAATCTGTCGTGATAGAAGATACCTGGATATGTGGTGTAAATTGTTGAAAATGCTGTATAAGTGCAATATAAGATGCCTTAGTTTTTTTTGTCATAAGACTCCAAAGTACTGCAAATACCTAATAATTTGAATAACACAATTTCAATGAAACAACAAATGTACTTTTATTACATATGTTGATACTGATTCAACGTGCATATTTATTTACATTGTTGTTTAACTTACCGAATTATCTATGGATATCATAATTGTGAAGAATTGATAAATTTCTTTATGTGGTTTGTGCGGACAGACTTTAAATGTTGCATCAGCATACAAATGGACAGATTGAAAATTTTGCAGTATTATAGAATCCATAAAAACTACAGCTGTAGATTCATCACTACCCCGAACAATGCTAACACTGAAGTTACTATTTTCCGGTTTGTATAAATGTTGCCATTGATGGCTATTTAGGAGTGTATGGTATTTTTCGAGAGATTTAGGTTCAGGAGGTCAAATTTTTTTGCGCCAGTTCTGCATTGTTCTAACTATACTCTGATATGTGCTAATAGTAGATGCTCTTGAATACCTAGAAAGTATTGAAAAATTGAAGTTAATTATTACAGTTCAATATAATAGCATATATGATAGTCATTACAACTTACTTGACGCTAATTTCATCATAAATTGATCGCAAATCAAGAAAATTCGACATGACAGCAATATATAACTCTTTTTGAAAATAGAAAACTTGTTCCAAATCAAAATTTTGACCATGATTATGTTTTTCATTTGTAAGTGTAAACTGTTCTTCTATGATTTGTCCTCGTGCCGAGCAAAAATTTTTTTTTTCGTAGCACTCCATATATCTTTAATAATATAATAATTTATCAATGATTCGTAAAATATGGTAGTGAAAAATATAAACCTTCTACTACATACCTTACATTATTTTTAACAGAATGTTGAAGATAGCAGTACCCATTATGAAATATTAACCTTAATTTTTTCTTTTTCACCAAATCACTTTACATCTCAAGCTCTAATTCAAATACGTCGTGTTTGTGCATATGGTACAGTCACGTAATACTATACAATACAAAATTACCGGTGATTATTTCACGACTTGTCGATAACATTCTGACTATACCAAATAGAAAATTTTTGCCCATAGTGTACATATTTGAGTAGACCAATAAACACTAGTGTAAATATTACGATGCACGTCGTATTCCACCCGGCGTTTTTGTTTTGTAGAGTGTCTTTGATTTCTTGTGAATGTAAACAACTACCACCGTTATTATTTCTTCGAAGATACTTTTAGTAACAACGTGTTAAGTTCGCAAAAGATAATTTTAGTGATATTAATAATAAAAATCATTAAATAAATCAAATAATACAGGAAAGTGATTATTAATATTAATATTTATGTAGACAATTGGAATAAAATGGCTGGGCGTAATGTTTTTCGTTCACTTTTCGAAGAAGGTGGTGAATTTTATTATATTGAAAAAGAAATTGGAGATAAAAAGTAAGTCAATGCATGTATGAACCTAATAACCCTATCAAATAAATTAGTTATGTATATAGAAATATTATTCAAACAGTCGGTTAACATTTTATAAAATAGTATAATTATTTCATGACAGATATTTTTATTGTCGGTTAATAAATGATGGCTGTCCAGCAAGAGGGTATAAAATCGCGGAGGGGCCAATTGTCCTACGTAGACAACACTTACACGACATTTACTTTAATGAACGCAGGAAGAGAGAGTTCAAGAGATCCTTAATCGAAGCATCCCTTCAACACTTTCTGCCGGTACAAGAAATCTTTGAATCAATATCTGCGACGTAAGTGTTTATATTAATATTTTATAAATTATTTAAAAGATTAGTAAATGATGAAAAATTTGTTACTTTTCCAGTGCCAGATATCGTGAGTCTGCTGCTCTGTTGCCATTCGAGATAGTGCGGCAATCCATGAAGAATTATCAAAAACAAATACAACTTCCAAATCAGCTAACTTTTGGACAGTTTTGTCAATTACTAAACAGCCGAAGATATCAAACATTCAAGGAATATGCTTTAGATGGTGATAACAGATTAAGTATTCACGTGCATAATTGTTCAAATAATGCATTAATTATCTATGCACCTGATTTAGTATCATTATTTGAATTTCATAATCTTCATGTGAGTTCTACGAAACGAATACTTCCTCAGCTGGAAAATACACAATTACTGACTTATGTAACAGCTCAATATTATAATTATGTAAGTTATTTATAATTAAATACTTAAAGTAAAAAATTATTTGAAATATTTTTATTATTATTTATGATTTTTTCTAGCTTTTTCCAATAGCTTTCATACTTTGGACTCGAAGGTCAATTCATTTAGATAATGAAGTAATGTTATTCATTAAAAATAATATTCTTAATAATGTTAGAAATATTTATACTGATTTTGATTTAAAATCATGTATAACATCAACGTGGTCAGAAAGCAATGTAGTGGGTACATTCGATAGTTTTTGCCGTGTAAGCACATCACATGAACTTTTTAATCCGTTCAAATAAGTCACCTATTTTTTCTTATTTATTTTTAACAAATTTATACTCTACAGATTTTATATCAAGAAGCTTTTAAAAGAGATGTAACTCTGAGATAAGACCATCAGGATTTTTTAAAAAAATGCATGGCCATTATACTTCTACCTGGTGAAAAAGCTAATGAGCTTTTCCAACAATTGGTTAACAATTTGAGTGAACAATTACGTGCAGAGCTGGATAGTTTCATTACATATTTCCATCAAATTTGGATCCAACAAATCGGTTTCAATAATATTCAACTATACCAAGATTCTTTTGGATTGAATAGGGCCTCAGATATTTATTGGAAAAAATTATGGAATCTCATAAGTTTGCAGCGGCCAAATACCACAATTTTTTTAAGTAAGTTTTTTTCGTAATCTTTTCATAATTAATGTGATTCATTTTTTTTATTTTACTCGAGTAAACTTTATAAATTCTATTCTGGGACTTTTAGTAATTTTCAACAAATTGTTTTTCAATAAATTTCATTAAAGACGACTCAAAAACAATCATCTAAATATAAAGTTATATAAAATCAATTATGTACTGCCCTTGAGAAATGATATATATTTTTTATGTGACAAAATTGTTTCAGGTAAAATAATTCATTTACTTAACGAATCTAGAAAAGAAATTCTACGTTTGCAAGAAAATCACTTGACTCGATTATCAAAGACTCCACGAGTAGTCAAATTATTAGTAGAAAGGAAATTGATAAAGAATATTTGGCAAAAAATAAATCGTGAACAAATCGCAGAGGATATAATCTTAGACCGATTATCAACTATAATCGAACGTTATTATAACGATAACGTACATAATGTAAAAGTACTAGGTGATGACCAACTTCTACAAGATAATGGTAAGTTTATAAATGAAGAAATTTCTGGAATAAGAAACTGTGGAATTATTCTATTAATTTTAGTTGGAAACGTTGAAGTCATTGATGCCGTGCCAGAAATTAATGATATTGAAAATGGTAAGAAAAAAAAATTTCAACGACGAAATTCCAGAAAACACTAAAAAAATGAAACTAATCTCTTAATTTAATTATAGTTGGGAATATCCCTGTCATTCCTGCTGCACCAGAAGAACGATTCATCAATAACAAGTGTCGGATTTGTTTCCAAAATGAAATAAAAATAGTGTGCTTGCCGTGCGGACATGTAATGATGTGCGTCAGATGTTCAAAAGAAATTATTCGGAATGTTGGAAATAGAATTTTACAGTGTCCGTTCTGTAATAACCCAGCCCAGTTTTTCCGTGCATTTTTACCATAAATTTTTGTTATTCAGTACTTATTTAATACTAACATACTTAAGTTTTTTTAATGTATCTTATATTTCATACTGAATTAGCGAGGGAAATATAGTTCAAACAGTTTAGATCTTCCACACTTTTTAAAATTATCAAATCACATCATACCTGCGTTGGATAATAGTGCAGTAATTTCAAATGAAAATGAAGTGATGAATTTTATTAATTCACCAATAAAATATTACGGTAATTTTTCTTGCTGAAAAAAATTATTTGATTATTTAAATCACACTGAACATTTGCAATTTTTTAGTTTCCGTTGGTCAAGATCGATATATTACACTTGACATTAATACAGGAGAAGAGGATCAGTTTATTGTATTTATTGCAGATGATTGATGCTGATATTGAAAGTTTTAAAAAGTTGTTATGGAAGATTAAAATGGTATTGCTGCAAACGATTATGTAAACTGTTAGGATGCAGTTACACGGATAGGTACTGAAGATATCGAATTTACAAATATTGTAGAGCTTTTAATTATTGATAAAGTTTCTTTGCTTTATGGAGATCGTGGTCTTGTGGTTGAAGCTTTGGCTGCAAGCGCTCTTCAATATACTTAAGTTTTTTTAATGTATCTTATTTCATACTGAATTTTTTTTAATTAATGGAAAAAACTTTTCTTTAAATACTTTTGTTTATAATACTGTATGCAGTAATTATAAAAATGTGAGAAAAAAATATTTAAATAAATAATAATAAAAATTAATTTAAAAAATTAATATTGCGCTTTTTCTTGGTAAATATTAGGTTGTTGCTAAAGTCTTTGCATCATCCAATTTGAAAATTCTGAAGACATTAAAGAGAACCTGAACTTATTGTTTCAGTCAACAAGTGAGGATTTTTGTTGTCAAGAAATTCATGCTTCGTATAATTAATGAAGGGCGATCGTACATTCAGAAAGTGATTACTTCACTGATTAATACTGTATATTTTTAAAAAATAAATGCTTGTAAATATTTTTCCTTTTTGCAAATACTTATGTAACAACCCAATATATGATGGATATTTTGTCGATATATTTTTTAAAAAAAAACTTCTGAATTATATTTTATAATTATTATGTACATGCAAAAAATACATACATAATAAAACAATTATAATTTCAAAATGTAGATTTCTACTCTGATTATAGATTTCTGCTTACCCTGATGCAATTTAAATTACCATATGCGGTCGGTAAGAATGTTTTCTTACATTTCGTAGGGGACTTGATGATTCGAAAAAATTAGAAATTTCATCAAAACAATTTCTAATTGAAATTTCTTCCCCACAATTAGTTCGATACAAATGAATTTTTGTACATAATTGTAACGAGATAAAATAAATTCTATGTGAAATGAATTTCGATGTAATTTAATTTCGTAAAAAAAAATCATTTGAAAAAATCGTTTCGTATAAACTAACCTTTCTCAGCAATTTTGATTGGGCGATCTTTCCGGCCCCCGATTTGGCAACATTGTACTCCGAATTTTACTTACGTCTGTGGTCGCACAGTGAGGGAATCGCCGCGATTCGACGATCTTCGGACAATAAAAAATTATTATAAAAAAAACGAAAGCACTTACAACTACAAAAATATTGTAAGTCGGCTTTTAATAAATCAATTCATGAATAGCTAAAATCTTTTATGGAAATTCTAAAAAATTTCTTAAATATTTACATTAAAAAAAAAAGGCGGGGATTCCCTCATAGCGCGACCAACGAAAGGTTAACGGTTTTTTTCTTCCTCCAACTTAATCACGTCGGGGTCACCACTTTGGTCAATTGGGTAAATTGACACACAATAAGATGGAGGATTATTATAAATTTAAAGTTTATTAATTGAACAACATAAGCAATACAAATAATTAAATAATTAGCAAAATACAAATGCGAAAGGTATATTTTTTCCACTACAGCTGTGGGATTCTACTAAGGTTCGTTTTCAACTGACTTATTAATTGGTCGAGCTTGCGGGTTTTTGGATTGGCCGCTTGTGGCGCTGAGGCTTGATTACGCAAGCCGCCACAAAATAGTAGTAAATGCTGCCATCTTCTGCTTTGATCTGGTAATAAATTTAATTACTTTTTGTTTTTACCGACATAAGATATCGTACCAACCATTATATTTCGTGGTGGAATGCAATTTAAATTTCTGGTTACAAAATAATTTTGCTATATGTTTATCTATTACATATCTAGAGAGCAAATAAAAAGAATAATTTTAATAAATAAAGCATTATGTATGACTAGAATTATTCAGTTGATTTTTTAAATCGGAAATAAAATATTTGGAATGAAAAATAAACTTAAATAAGACAGGTAAAATAGAAAATATTTAAAATGTCTAATAAATTGATTTAAATTACGCGGGTAAGCAAACTGTCGCGGAATGAGAATGAAACGGGAATAGATCTTACGCTCCCGATTTCTTGAGGTTAGAAAAATACTTGTGATTGAAAAGAAAATGTTATCGCGATTTAAAAATGGTAGGTCCGCCAAGAAAAAAAATGTTAGTAAAAAAAATAAAGCATTAGCAGCTATGGCGAATGCTAAAAAAAAAGGAGTCAGAACAATATTGGATCAGAAAGCTCCAACCCAAACTCCGAATCAAAAAAGTGTTGTTAGTGCTGTAAATATTGTTGAAGATACTCAGTCAAACATTCCAGATGAAAATGGTATCATTTCATTCCGAGAATTGGCGAAAAACTTGAAATGCACTAACTGTAAAAGCCTTTTAGACATGGAAAAATTGACTGGGTTTAATAGACAAGGACCCCATGTGAAGTATACAGTGCGATGCGATAGTTGTGATAAATCGAATATAGTTAATACCGGAGCTATGAACAATAATGTTTCTGATATTAATACATCCGTAATATTAGGTAAATTTTGAAATCGATGGTATAGTTTATAGTTATACCTATTCAAATAATATAATTCCGAATGTTGTTAAAACTATTCTCTGAAAAGGTGCTGTACATGCAGGTGTTGGAAACACTGGTTTAAATAAGATCCTAGCTTGTGCTAATTTACCACGTATAAGTGATTATATGTACAAACAATATGAAAATATTGTTGGACAAGCAATAGAATCAGAAGCCAAAGATAGCTGCAAACGAGCAGCTAAGAAGAGAAGAAACTAGGGATTGAAAATTTCAAAAAGCTGTGTGACACTCTGTAAGCATCTACATTAATGAATTGACACTATGTAAAATAATAATTATCGATAGACATATTATACTTTAGTGAATAGATTTAAAAAACAATTTGTTACTAAACAACCCACATAACACCAGTATCTGAAAGTCATCTATTAGATATCTTTTTCCAGATATCTATTAGATATTCAAAAATGATCTCTATAAGATAACCCAATCTAGACATGTCTTCTGCAGACGTCTTAACCCTTCCTCCGTGTCGCTATGAGTATTTTACTCATGCTGATTTTCAAACTCGATTATTTTTACAATTTCAAATGGAAAGACCCTTTGAAAACTTAAGTATCTTCGTAAAATTTAATTTTTTACAAGATATAACTAATTAAAAGACTATTTTTCTTATATAAAATAATAAAAATAGCGATTTAAAAAAATGCTGTGAGTACTTTACTCGTCACCGCACTATACGAGAAGGCACGAATTTCGATGTTCGGCTAAGCTCGGACAACTTCGGATAAATACACGAACTTCAAACCGTTGGTCGAGGGTAGCCATTTTATTGTTCATGTCATCGCAAACTGAAATTTTATAGCTGTACATCAAGTGGTCCGCAAATAACCCAAACCAAAAAAAATTATATATTTAACCCACTAACAAACACAAACACATAAGCCAAAATACACACCTCTGACCACCAAGGTCCCACTCTCCCATGACTACCCGCACCCACCTAACAAACTTCACCCCACACAACGGCTTGTAACCCAAACAACCAACCCACCAACCAGTAACATCACCCCAATGTCAAAAAACCACACCCAACCCGACAACAACCATCCACAAACCCACATCCCCCCCATCCTACCCCCCCCATAAAAACCAACCCCCCCTACCCCCCAAAAAATTAAAAAAAAACACCACCCCCACAATCCCCCAGAACGACCTCAGCCCCAAACCCCCCCACCACACCAATGTTCAACCATAAAAAAAAATAAAATCCCCCCACAACACTCAAAATCTTTCCCCATACCCTCTATCATTCCTCCCTCCAAATGCACCCAAAAACAAAGCCTCCATAAACATCAGGGATTCAGTCCCTAGTGCGCTACGAGGCATCCGCCCCACTCCCCTCCCACACCCACCCGTACCTTAATAAAGCGCACGATCACTGCACCATCCGGTGATACGTTAGATCTTGCAAAAGATGAAAGTGACGATACATGTATGTATCCACCTCCAGCACAACGCACCAGATTCACAATGTCCGAAGGAACCACAGCGTAGGTCTACTACGAGCCTACATCACCCAAGCTCCCAGGAAATGGGCACACACAACTATTTGTGATACAGCTACCAACTGTGCCTACCAGGTATGCTCAAGATAAAAAATCAATCCTTAGTTGCTGGAAGTTATTTTTTACAAAGTCTATGATTGAAAAGATTGTCTACTATACAAACATAAAATTGGAGGCTTTAAAAATAAAATATAAAGATTTGTCGAAGATTCGGTCTACAACATATGAAGAAATGTGTGCAGTTTTTGGTTTATTATATTTAATTGGATTGAAAAAAGCATCTCAGGTCAATTTAAGTGAGTTGTGGTCTAACGATGGGACTTCTGCAGATTGTTTTCGAGCAGTGATGAGTTTGCAAAGATTTTCTCTATTGTTGGCATCTCTAAGATTTGATAATATTCATGATCGAGATGAACGTAAAAAAATTGACAATTTAGCTGCAATACGTGAATTTTATGAATGTTTTATCGAAAATTACAAAGTTAATTATTCTCCTGGTGCCTATCTTACAATTGATGAGATGTTGGAAAAATTCAAAGGACGTTGCAAATTTAGACAATATATACCCAATAAACCATCTAAATATGGGATTAAAATCTTTTCCCTAGTAAATTCTCGAACATTTTATACACAAAATATGGAAATATATGCTGGTAAGCAGCCAAGTGGTATATATGAACAATCTAATTCAGCTTTTGATATTGTGAAACGACTCACTAATCCAATTCTTGGTACTGGCAGAAATGTGACGTTTGATAATTATTTCACTTCCATCGCATTGGTTGAAGATCTTTTAAATAATCATAACACAACTTGTGTTGGTACAATTAGAGTTAACAAACGTGAACTCCCTCCGGAGTTGACGGATATAAAAAAAAGACCAGTGAATAGTTCCAAATTCGCTTTTAAAGATAAGATGACTTTGGTCTCTTACGTACCAAAGAAAAGAAAAAACGTACTACTTATATCAACACTGCACAATGATGATGCCATTGATTCAGAAACTGGTCTCAGAATGAAGCCAGAGATATTGACTTTTTATAATTTAACAAAAGGAGGAGTGGATGTTGTCGACGAATTGAAGTCTAATTACAATGCAGCCAGAGGTACTCACAGGTGGCCCATGGTGGTTTTTTATAGCTTTTTTAATATTGCTGGTATCAATGCTCAAATCATTTATACGCATAACACTGGAGTAAAATATAGCAGGCGTGAATTTTTGAAAAAATTATCAACTGAATTGTTTCATCCTCATTTAGTTACACGTAGTAAATTACCAAATTTATATACAGAATTGCGAAATATTATTATGAAAGTCGGTAATATACGTGTGATAAATGAAATTGATACAGGCGATAAAGAGGTTAAAAGACAATATTGCACTTATTGCCCTAAAAGAAATGGCATAAAAAGTAAAAAAACTTGCTCAAAATGTTCCTGTCCAATCTGTCCTAAGCATACAGTATTATACTGCTTCGACTGTGAAGCTAAAATTAAAATATAATGCATATTAATATAAAAATAATTTTGATTTAGTCTTTAAATATTGTATAACGTACTATTATTAATATATTACATTGTTTACGTGTGTTCATTGAAGAATTAAAAAGACTAAAAAAATGTTTTATAATTTATAAGTTTATAAATTTATAATTTGTTATAAAATAATTTTGTATGTAATAATAAATGATAAATATTTAATCTTCTAAATTCTATTTGTCATGACTTTCAATTTATTGATAAAATTGAATTTTTTTATTATTGATAAAATTGAAACAAAAATTATAAGTAAAATTATAAGTAAATAATTTTTTAAATCTGAAAGGCTTTTGCGCATGCCCGTTACAGCTGCGCGCATGCGCAGATACGTGAGTATTTTACTCGTCACCGCACGGAGCTATGCCTACTGAAACACGGTAGAGAGGAAGGGTTACAGATATCTTTCGGATCCCTCAATTCAGATGTATAAAAAATCACCTCAATTTAATATCTCTTCAATGTTGATAATTCGATTACAATCGTATACATTGTTGCGGATATTTTTCTACAATTCTAGGATTATCTGACTATACTCAGATACATATGTATCTGTCTATACTATAGTGTAATGTCATAATTTATTAGAAAGACCTTTAAGATCACTCCTTTTTAGCCTACACCTAGTGTAAAATAGCTGGGATGGAGTACGACGTTGTTGTATTAGGATTTTAAAATAATAATAATATATTCTTTAAGTTTAAATAAATTAATTAATAGGATAGAATTAATAGAGATATTTATTTAATTAACAAATAAATTTAAAAAGCCAATTAATAATTTATTAAATTAATAATCGAATTATAACTTTAAAATAATATAAATTAAATTAGAAACACGCGATTGCACTTTCTTTTGAGATTTTAAATAAAAATAATATTGAGACTTACTTTTGATATTTAAATCGAATTAATAATTTTTAATCCAAATTGTATTCCTTAAAATGCACAACTGATTATAATTTATTATTCAAAATAATTTTAATTGTTAATAATTTGACACGTCTTAATATTTTGATGGTTAAAACTAAAGTGTCACTTAAAGGACATATTTGATTGTTGCTAGCAGGTAGCAACATCCCCTCTTTTACGATTTAATTAAATAATTATTTTTGATTGGGTAAAATATAATCAATAATTATTTCTTTTTATTAAGAAATATTTCTTTAAATAATTAATAATTATTGGTAATAAATTTTACATCTATTTCTTTGTTTTTCTTTTTGAATTGAAAACGTATGGGCGCGTAGTGCCACATGACGTGACAATAGTATTTTTCTATGGACACGTGTATGTCAACGTACGGTCCTCACCTATACGGAATTTAGAATACCCACACAGCACAAGTATTCGGAAGATATCTTTTTTCAGATGCCCATGAAATGAGGTTAAAAAGATATCTTTTTTCAGACATTTTTTTAAATTGACTAGTAGATTCCCGTGACTTCGTCCGCGTAATGTGCATGATTGTGTTACATAACAATAAACTGATTTGGAATGTTTTTACAGGATCCCAGATGCCGATTGTAGTGTCATAGTGTTTATAGCATAGGTCTTTTTTATAACGCATATAACAAATCGAGAATTGTTGAAAAAAAAAAATTGCTTCCCATACATTTTACTAGGTTCGGAACATTATTTTAGTAAAAGAAAAATTACGCGTTGGAAAAACTCAAATATATTTAATAGATCCCGTTTTTTATTGTTTATAACAAATCCAAATGTTATTAACAAAAAGAAATAGATTTCTAGATATTTTCCATGGTTCGTAACTTTATTCTTGTTGGAGGAAAAAAAAACTCAAATATGCTGAAAAGATTTTTCTTTCTCCTTTTTATCACAAATTTAATTGTTATAAACAAAAAGAATAAGCTTCTATGCTGTCTATATAAATTGTAACTTTATTTTACCAGAAGAAGAAATTACGCGTTGGAAAAACTCAAATATGTTAAGTAGATCCCGTTTGCCATTGTTTATAACAAATGCAATTAAATTTCTCATTAAATTACAACGAATGAATAGCTTTAGTCATACAAATAGACGATTCGAAAATAGCATCTTAAGTTTTCCAGTTTGGCACAGTGGCCAAGGTTCAAGTCTACAGTTACAAAGGTACTAGGATCGAGTCTATAACAGTTTCGGTGATTACTTCAAAAGTTATTTTCACTATTAATAATGAAACAATAATAATCGAATTACATTTTTTTTTTTAATAATTAGTCTACAATTTATCAAAATTTTTATTCCAATTGATATTATTGTAATCCCCAAATCATTTGTTGCTTTTAAATTGGATGCCTTGTTTTCATCCGCAAAAAGATATCTTATAGCTCTCGAAAAACGGCGCATAAGACATCTTACAGATATCTTTGAGAGACATTTTGAGGCTTTTCAGATGCTTTTCCAAATATCCTGCTCTGGGTGAAGATATCGATCAGATATCTTTTAGACATCTTTTTGCTGGGTGGGAATATATGCTTCTATTTTAATCTAACATTTTAGAATGTATAATTAGGCTATTTATAATTATTATTTTATGATTGATATTTAATTGTATATATATTGATAATATTGAATTGTTCATACAGATATGTCTATACTGATTTAATTGTGAATAAATTTCTTATTCAGATATATTTCTATTTTCATTCCAGATCTCCAGATATTGCTCAGGACATTTTCCCTTAATTAGATATCCTTACTACCTCTTTCAATACGTAAAATCTTTCTTTCGATACAGCTCTAGGCGAAATAATTAATATCATAGTTTCATTTGACATGGGTTGGTCTAAATGCGGAAACGGGCGTAGCTATAATAGTCTGAATGGATATAGCCCGATTATCGGTTTTTTATCAGGAAAAATATTAGATTATGCTACACGAAACCGCAAGTGCAAAAAATGTGATTTAGGTTATGATAAGAAGGATCATGACTGTCGGTTGAACTTCTATGGAAGCGCCAAGGCAATGGAACGCGATGCAGGAGTCCAGCTCATCAATCATAGGAAAATTTTAAAAGAAACTGGACTACAAGTACGAGTAATTATTGGAGACAAGGATAGCTCAATGATTGCTGCTGTACGAGCAGATGAACCAGATAAAAAATTTCATAAGTTGGTGGATAAAAATCATTTAGCCAAAAATTTTTTAACGAGCTGTATAAAATGCAAACTGCTTTTAGTGAATTAAATAAAAAGGCAGCAATTCCTCACATTAAAAAATGTTTCACGTACGCAGTATCCCAAAACAAGGGTAGGCCTGCTGATCTTGCAGATCATTTAAATAAAATTCCCGATCATGTGTTCGGCCAACATGAAAATTGTGGTGCTTGGTGCAAATCCAATAAGAAGCACACTGTTCAATTGAAAGACGAAGCTTTGTATGAAGAATTAGTCAAATTATTTGCTAAATATTCATCAAACGCGCATAAATTTTCAATTGCAGCTTCGAGTCAAGCAAATGAAAGTTTCAACAACATTGTTGCAAATAAAGCGCACAAGAATAAGTGCTTGAGCACAAGTGCTGCTTGTGACATTAGAGTAGCTGATGCTGTTTGCTCTAAAAATGATGGTGACGCCAGTATTTTAAATACTAAAAAAAAATGAACATTCCAATTGGATCCCGTACACTTGAGTATGTAGAACGAACTGATTCAAAACGACTGAAAAGAGTGAAAGAAAGTCAGACAAAAGCAAAGAAAATAAGACGAATTGAATTAAAAAAGAAAAGAGAACTTCTTCGAAAAAAGAGTGAAAAAGTAGAAGGTGTTACATATGAAAGTAATTGTGGCATGAATACTTTAGCGATAAAAATGAATGAAACCATTAATCCAAATGAATTTCCAACAAAAAATGTTTATTTTGATATTGAAACGACTGGACTTTCAGCTAATGCTCACATTTTACAAATTGGAGCTGTTTGTGGTGAGAAAATTTTTAATGTTTATATACAAACTAAACAAAATATTTCTCCAGCAGCAAGTAAAGTAACAATGCTTTTTCATAAATTTGGACACTTATTTTATGAAAATAAAGAAGTTGATACTCTACGCATTAGCGATGCACTGAAATCATTTGAACATTTTCTATGGAATTTATCAGAAGGCAAAGAAAAATGTATGTTAGTCGCGCACAATGCCCGATTTGATGTTCCTCGCTTTCTGCAGGCTATCATAAATGTTGATGTTCCAGAGGTTTTAAAAAAAATTGCTGGTTTTGTGGATACGTTGGAATTATTTAGAAAAAATATGCCCGACAGAAAAGGTCCTGGTCAGTTTAAACTGGAAGCTTTAGCCAAAGAATTTTTACAATCTGGTGATAATCAACAATCATTTCATAATCCTGTTGATGATGTGATAATATTACAAACATTGACCAAAAAACTACAATTAGAAAGTAAGTTAGCACAATTTTATAAAAGTAGCAATGACTATTGAGAAAGATTGTCTACGTCGAATAAAATTATATCAAACTTTCAATTTGTAAGTGAATTACATACCATAATATCAATGAATATGTGCAAAAACTTAGCTTTACATAATATTACATTTGATAATTTAATTAACCTTTATAACAAAGAAGGTGAAGAAGCTATTATTAAATTATTTACTGAGAAAGTAGCCGATAAGACTGTTAGAATAACAAAAAGAAAAGATATCATTACTAAAGTGATACAATTTAAAAAAAAAAACTGCCAAATAATTTCTTTATTCGTTTCGGTAATATACCAAAGAATATGTTTAACTTTGAAAATTTATATAAGTTAGTTAATATTTTTATAGAAAACTAAGATAATATTACGAAAGTTATACATTTTTTATCATTTTATGTAATTGTTTGTTCATTTTTATTATTATCAGTCAATAAATATTAAATTTATTATCAATATAAATAACGTATTCTATTATTTATTATATTTTTTTAAGCCTGTGAATTGATGAAAAAGTAGAACTCATGTTTTTTCAACGAAAAGTTTTTTAATTAAAATAATAATGAACTGAATTATGATCAATATTATTAGTACTTGTAATATTAATAATAATCGAGTGAATATTAGTAGTAATTTTAATATTGTTATAAGAAATCAGACAACAATAAATGAAAACACACAGGTTCTACTGTACAGAATAACCATCTTAAACGTCCCGTGCTGTTGTAGCGTTGCCAAGTCGCACACTCCTAATCAACTTAGGCAGGAGAGTCTGAGTCTCAGATTTATTTTAAACATTTTTTACAACAAAATTAAGGCTGGGCTCAAGCCAGAAAACTGTCTGATCCCCCCTGCCCAAATACATTGAATCGTAGTTTTCTAATTTCTTCGCCAATTTACATTTTTACTTAGGAATTTTGGTCTCAAATTAAACATTATTTTACGCTGCAGTGCGCTAGATAGCAATTTTAATAATTTAATTGATTTTATTAATAAAAAAATTAAAACAAAAAATTGAATAATTATGAATTGATTTGCCGCGCTTCAACGCCAAGATGGCCGCTACAAGGTTATGAAATGAAATCATAAATTATTTATTTTCTATCCAATTTCAACGTCTAAATGTTGTTTAGCGCACTTCTTGCAACATTTCTAAGTATAAAAAAAATTATTTCACGCAATAATATTGAATAATTACGAAGAAATTAGAAAAATACGATTTGGGACAATTATCGTTGGAAGTTAGTTCAAAGAAGTCCAACAGATAGCAGCACAATGCTCTCAATTTTAGCCTTTTTCTAATGGAAGAAGGATTCTTGGAATAAGAACAATTATTTATATCTTTACTTTATTTATTTATAAAATTTAAATTATTAATCTCTGTATGTAAATTAACAAATATATTTCACTTCTACACGTGTAGCCGTTTAGGATTAAGACTTGAGTAATCTGCTTTTTTTTGCCGCTGCTGACTCTTGGCGCTTTGTTCGCCTGCTTCAGGGCTGTACTTAAAATCTTTAAATTTGGCGCCCGAACCCTCGGAGCCGCCACACAATTGACCCAGTCATCCATATTTGAAAAATGCTCAATCCGTATGAAGAACTGTTGGTGCCCTACACTTCAACGACTATTACAGTCAATATTGAATGTAAATAATGATTCTTATTAAACATTAAGTAGTAAAATACCTGAAAATAAGTTCGACTAAACATATTTATCAATTATTATCATTGCTATCAGTTATAAATATTAACAAGCAAGCTCAATTTTAAGTTTACATATCCAAGTGTGGAGGTTAAATTTAAAAAACATGATCCCCTTCTCGACAGGATTTTGGCTCTGTGGTTAGAGCGCTAGACTTTTGTTTTGTCGGACAGGGTTCAATCCCAGTCATGGTCAATTTCTTTTTCTTCTTTGTTTGTTACATTTGCATATAATTATAATTTTAACAACTTAAACCTAATCCTTAATCACGATTTAAGCTTTTTTTCCAATTATTCATTTAATTAATAGACGCTGAGTGGAAAAATATTTAAACAGAACCATAAGCCCTTCTTTGTACAGTTACATTGGTAGTCACCTTCTTTTTACTACTCATTAATGAAAAAAAAAAGTTTAAATAATCCGCGGCGAGCTCTTCGCCGGCAAGCTTTATTCCCACTCTCTGTACCCAAACCTGCAACTTATGATCAATAAATGTCGACCAACTGAATAGTAGTATGCTAGCTCTGTGGAGTTCTCGTGGTCTCATACGTCTCTCGTACAGTGCGCATCGTGCTCGTATCTAAATGTTATTTTTTACCCTGTCCTGTGCATGAATTAAATTGGACGTTGAAAATTCAATTGCTTAACAGTGCTATTTAACGGCATTGTGATAATTATAGATACTCTGGTATAATAATTTGACGAATAAATATCTAATAAGCTGAATAAGAATTGTAGAGGTTAACCGGCAAGGGGGTCAGTCCCTTGCAACTTAGCGGCTATGGAAGGCTCCCAGCTCAAAGCTGGTAAAAGAAAAAGGACAACAACTAAAAAGAATACGAGCTTGGATCCGAAGAAGTTAATGAATAATCCGCCAAAAAAAGGTAACAATGCAATAACCTTAGAGAAGATGTTTAAGGAAATACAAAAAGACCACGGCAATCACATTGGCAAAGGTCTTCAAAAATACATTCTTGGAAATAACTCTTCGACATCAAACGAAGTACATGATATTGTTGAGAGTGGTGATTCGGATTTGGAAACGGAATGGAGAAATCCTAGAAAAGTCATCAAAAATGCAGAAAAAAGTGAAAATAAAGAACAGTCACTATTAACCCAAAACCCATATCAACTACTTGACCAAGACATGATAATTGACGGGGCCGGTATTACCGACGAAGCAACCTCGGAGAGTGGGCCATCTAGTGTCAACTACCCCCCTAACCTGCAAAATGCAAATCAAAATCAAAATACAATGACAAATGCTAATACTGACAAAAATAAAACTAATTGGAATGCTCATAGTCAGCATAAAATTGATAATAATAAGTCTAATCATAACGACACTACACGTGCTCGTTCTAATAATAAGCTACCTCCAATATACACGCATAAAATTCAATTCAGTAACTTAATTGAACTACTCCAAACGTTAGAAAATGTTAAGGATAAGTTTATAATCAAAGTTATAGATGAAGAAAGCCATAATATAATTTCAACAGATTTAGAGACCTATAATTTAATTAAAAATACGCTAAGAAACAATAAAATCCAATTCTTTACATTCACACCTAATAGTCTTAAACACAAAAATATAATATTGAAAGGAGTAAGAGGAAAATATAATGAAGAAGAGGTTTACAATACCTTAGCTGAACTTAAACTAGATAAAGTGAATATTGTAAAAGTAAGTAAATTTCACTATAAATATAACAATGAACTACACTACCATTTCTTAGTTCAAATAACACATGACTCGAATCTGGAAAATCTAATCAATTGCAAGAAATTGTTGTACCAAGCAGTTAGATGGGAAGCTCTTAGGAAGAAAAAGCTAACACAATGCAGAAAATGCCAGCGACTAGGCCATACTAGTGTCAATTGTGATTTGGACTATAGGTGTGTTAAATGCAGCCTGCACCATGCACCAGGAAAATGCATGTTAAGCTCCAAGTCTGATAAAAGTCTTTTAAAATGTGCAAACTGTGGTATGACAGGCCACCCCGCATCATATAAAGGATGTCCTTATGTGCAATTTTACACAGGAATTAAAAATGAGAAAATTATCCTAAAGAAGAATAATAATATAGTGTTAAACCCTAAGAAGAATAAAACTAAAAAGATAACTAACCTGCACCAGTTAATTCCTAGAGTCACGTACGCTAATATGACTAATAGACAAAGTAATGATAATAAATATTCGAGTGCAGGTCGTTCTCGATCTCGATCTGGTAGTTGTAACACTACAATTCCAATGGGCCCTACTAGCCGAAGTTATAGCACCCCAGCTGAACAAAATTCACCGCCTCAATGGCTTGAGAGTTTCAAAAACGATATAGTAAATTCAGTAACTACTAAAATAAACTCACTTACCACTCAAATACTGGAAAACTCTTCCAAGATAGACTTCATTCTTAATAACCTAGACCTTGAATGGATATAAATCCCAACACAACAAATAACGATATAAGTGCAATCGCATCTGAACATGAGCAATCAATTCAAGAGCTCAAAATCATAGCCATTAACGTAAATTCTGTAATACATAACTGTAGAAGATACAATCTCCTGCATTTCATGGAGCAGCACCAACCAGACATCATGCTACTTTCAGAAACTAAGCTTAGTAAAAAGCATAAGCTAAGATTTAAAAATTATTCGGTATACAGGACAGATAGAGTAAATAGTGTACAAGGTGGAGGAACAGCAATACTAGTAACCAAAAAAATACAGGCCGAACCACAAGTTATCCCAATGCTACGCGATAACAAGTGCCTTGAAACTACAGTTATCAAATTGAGAAGAGATAATACTTCTTTGTTCATCATCAGCACCTATGCATCTCACAAAAATAACAAACATTGTTTTATTAATGAATTAAACTCCCTATTAAAGTTTTTAAGAGTCCAACACTTAGATAATTATTTTGTGTTAGCTGGCGATCTTAATGCCCGGTCAACCGAGTGGGGAGATCATGATTCAAATCTAAGGGGTGACCATCTTAGAAAATGGCTTAATGATGATGGTCTTACTTATCGTGCAAGATTAATTCCTCCTTGTGAACCAACATACTCTAGAACTGGTACCTACCTGGATTTATGTATTATAGATCATCGACTGGAGGTGGGTAACCTCTCTCCAGAAAACGCCATGAAAACTATTGAATATGATAGCGACCATAGGGCAATCACATTGAATGTTAAACTTGATATACCTTTAGAAGGCCCAAGTGATGACCAAATTAAAGTTGTTTATGATTATAAGGCAACCAACTGGGAAGATTTTACTGAATACCTACAAACTAGTTCAACAACGGATATTCCTTCTACTAGAAATCTCAATCGTACTGAAATTAATCAACTCGTGCAAGCAATAAATAATGAAATTCTTTCGGCTATTGAACATATTACACCGCAAAAAGATATAAATTTTGACAGTGTTCTTATATACGTGAATAATAAAATAAGAAAACTTCAGCGAGTCAAATCCCAACTTCTCACAGTTAGACGTAAAATCAACACTGGTAGATTAAAGGTCTCTATGAGGGTCAAACTGGAAGTTGATGCTACTATCGCAGAAATCAAAGATCAAATCAACGAAGAATTCAGAGAAACAATCAATAATTACTGGAAGAAACAAATTCAAGCAATAGACTATAAAATAACGGAAAACTTTTTCCCCAAGATAAACAAATTACTAAGAAGAAAACCCCCACTAGCTATTGAAACATTGAAGATCAGTACAGATAACGAATCAATAATCTCCAGAGCTCATATTGAACCCGAGGATCAAGTTACTGACAATCACAACTTAGTCATCAACAACCCAGTAGATAAACTTAACCTCATTGGAGCTACGTTTGAAAGTATCAACGCTCCTAGATACCTTAAAGCTTCAGAACATAGCAAGCCAAACTTATTTACAGATATAGATGAAGTAGAATCAATAATTAGAAAGCTTCCGAATAAAACATCATGTGGAATAGATAACATTCCTCCTGTGGTAGTTAAGCATCTACCAGCAAAGTTAATCGAAAATATAACAAAATTATTCAACCACTCAATTAATAATTACTGCTTCCCTGAGATCTGGAAAACAGCGAAGATTTTGCCCATATTGAAACCAAATAAATGTCCAGAAGATTCCAAAAGCTATCGCCCAATAAGCCTGACACCTACATTAAGCAAAGTTTACGAAGCGTTTATTAATAATAAAATCACCGAGGTCTGTAATACAAAGAATATCATTCCAAATAATCAATATGGCTTTAAGCGAAAGCACTCAACAGTTCACGCCATTATGAAACTATTATCTGATATAAATAATCATTTTAAAAACAATAGAATGGTAGGTGCTGTCTTAATAGACGTAGAAAAAGCATTTGATTCGATATGGCACGATGGACTGATATTTAAATTGCTCAAAAAGGAGTTTCCTCAAGAGCTCATCCAACTTATAATAGACATGATAAAAGGTAAAAAATTCATTACCTGGGACGGCTCTCATACTTCTTCGCTAACGTTCCTCATTGAAGAGGGATTGCAACAAGGAACGGTGAACTCACCTTTGTTATTCAATATATTTACAGCAGATTTTATAAACTTATTTGGACTTAATAGCGGCAATAACTCTCATTCACTTGCTTATGCTGACGATATAATCCTGTATGTAGCAGATAACAATATTCTGAAAATAACTCACAAGCTAGAAGTACTGTTTGAGCAATTCGACAACATTTACAAATGTTGGAACTTAAAAATTAACCCCACAAAATCTGAATGTATACTCTTCAGAAAAACATACAACTTTTTATCTAGGAAAGTAAGACATGACAGCAAGCACTTTGAAATCAAAATCAATTTGGATCAGGCAGCAGCTCCAACAGCAATACCTCGTCAAAAGGTAGTAAGATACCTGGGATACTACATTGATGAACTGGTCAAAGGTTTCAAACACGTGGAAACGCAACTAGAAAAGGCAAATAGAGCATTCAAATCAAATGGTGCTATATTTTACAATCGCCACCTCAACAGAACAGCTAAACTAATCTGTTATCAACTCCTGGTGAGACCAATAATGACTTATGCATCCCCAATCTGGTGGAACTCAAGTGCTTCGCTGATGGAGAAATTAAGAGTATTCGAGCGAAAGTGTCTTCGTGCTTGTCTAAACCAATATAGATCGGCTCACTCCAACTACCAATATTTTGTCAGTAATCTTGACATTTATAATATGGCAAACGTACCAAGAATAGATTCGCATGTAACTCAACTGACTCGGGACTTCTTTAATAGGTGTCATAGCTTAGAAAATAAAGACATACAGGATCTCCTCAACACTCCAGATGCAGTTCATTCTAGGAACAATAGTACAGGCATAGTGCTACCGCAAGCATTCACTTATTGTGATAAATTGGGCCTCATCCAAAATGAGTTGAATGTTCCAATTATATATCACTGGAAAAGAAACAAAGCCGATAACCGTATTAGCTGGAATGCTGATGATTTTAAGGACAACATAGGCAAATTTGGTTACTCAACAGCTCTCCCTAACAGAGACGTACTAGATTTTTCTAGAGTTGCAAATAAATATTGGTGGTTCACTCCGCAGTCAAAGTATTATCATGATCTCCTCACAAGGTACAAATTACATCAAAAACGAATAAATAAAAGCACAAATTAGTGCTACTAATATACTTAAATATCGAGAAAATCAATTCTCTTTTCTGTACATATTGTAAATATTGTAAATAGTACTCCATATTTTTATTTCCCTTAAAAATATTAAAGGATAGACTTCATATAAAAAACAAAATAGACAACATCAGATATTTTAATTTCAGGGTATTTTTTATATTTGACATATGGTCATTTGCACCTTTGTAGAATTATTTTTTTTTTTAACCCACTTTTCAAATAGGGCAAAGAAAGCCTAAAAATTATTTGTCATTACATATTTCTTATAATTATTGACAGTAATACAATGATACTGTTAACTTTCAAGTTAACTGCAATCTGGCGTCACTTATGCATTTACGTTAAGATTTATAGATATATTAAAACTATGAGTAACTCAGCTGTAGTCTAATAGTTTGTTAAGCTGTTAAAAAAAAGTTCATAATTTATAGGCATTGTTTTTTACATTTGTATTATTTAGCCTAAGTTCAAGATAACTACTGTATATGCTTGAGTTAAAAGTAGATAGGTAGGGGGGGTTCTGGATCACTCTACTATTACCGACCGTGTCGGTAAATTACCAACAGCGTCGGTAATTTACTGACAGGGCCGGTAACTTACCGATGGTGGGCGTGGTTCCCGGTTTTCCCGCTAGATGGCGCTGTGTCGACCTGCAGTCGGTAATTGTTGGGCGGCGCTGCTGTTGTGGCGGGTGAAAGAATTTGAATTTTTTTACTGGCAATTGTTACCAATGTTGGTAACTGCTGTCAATCTTTTTCACTGAGTAGCGCTGTTGTTGTGGTGGGGTGAAGAATTTAAATTTTTTTGAATATTATCGACCTGTAACGACTATCGATCACCAGGCGATAATTATTACCAACACTTTTCACTCAATGGCGTTGTAATTCCGGCGGTTTAATATCCATATTTATTTCACACACAACAATTTACCAATCACTGTTCTACACTTAAGCGTGTTCACTTAGATATGTGTCCGATGATCTCTGTTGCTGAACTGACTTGTTGACAATCTGTTCTGTTCATATATAGCCCCCTTACTCTAGCGACCGATAACTAAAACATATTTTCTAACAGCGCAATTTTCTTTGTAACTTTTGAAAGATTTATTCGCAGAGGAGTACGTTAGATTTTAATTCCCAGAAAAATATTATTCATAAATATTATTTCTTTGTTAGCTTTTTCAAAACAAACGACGTCATGGAAGTAACAAGTCTTTCTTTTTTGTTTATTATAATATCAACAGATCGCCGGTTTCGTAGAAAAGATGTGGTGTCATAAATTTAGATAAAGTACGTTTGTAAAGTTTCATCAATCAGTTTGAAACCTTTGAATTGGTAACATCAAACCTACACAATGGATATCTTTGTTGATATTCAGGGATTCAAAGCTCCTCCAAATCAATTTGTTGTGAAAGAATTTGCAGTGATTTTTTTCTTTATTGACGGAGCAGTACAAAAGCAGTTGTGTTTATTCTTCAAACAACCATTTGATTGGAAATTATTACCGCAAAAATTTCAAGTAATAAATCGTTGGTATACTCGCAATTACCATGGACTTCAATGGGATTCTGGTGAAATGACATATAAAGATATGCCTGGTATAATTGCTGATGTAATAGGCAAAGCTAATTTCATTTATGTGAAAGGTCTTGAAAAGAAAGTGTGGATGCATCAGTTTGTGAATAACCGACAAACTGTGATTAACTTGGATGATTTGGATTGCCCATCATTACATACTATTCCCGATTTACCAAGATGGAAACATGCTTCGCATCATGGACCAAGTTTAGCTTCAAATTGTGCATTAAAAAATGTACTGAAGATGAAGATGTGGTTTGATTCCAACTCAATCAACAAAATGCGACCAGTGCTGAAAAGGCTCTACGCTAGAATGGATTTTAATTGCTTATCATTGGATGAAATTCATATGTTACCAGAAAAGTTTCTTATATACTTTGAAAAAGAAATTGAAGATATGAAAAACAAATCTATTAATTCATAATGTAATTTGTATGCACATAAAATTACTTTACTCAGAATTTTTTATATTTGAAATACTAAATGGATTTACTTTTACTTCAAATATTATTATTATGTATTATGGCTGATTTTCAATAAATGTATGTAATGAAATCAACTGCATTCATGTATTTAATCTTTCTAGCGGTTATCTGATAAAATATTCAATAATATCAACATAAAATCTTGAAATTTACTCTAAGACCATGCCTACAATCAAAAACATAAGCCGTACGCGTGCGCACTAACATCATAATAAGTTAAAAAAAATTGGTTTGTGCGCATGCGTACGTCTTAAATCTTACGGCTTATGTTTTTGATTGTGTGAACACCCTAAACCACCAAAATACACCCTAAGCCTTGGTAAATTTAAGTTGTCAATGAATCATTTGATAGGGGAAAACATTTGCATGATTTTGAATTGATCAATCTGCCCTCTAGCGACTGAAGAACAGAAATATTTATTTATCGATATACATACCTGCCCTCTAGCGACTGAGAAATCAAAATATCGATCTATTGATGTACATTTCTGCCATCTAGCGGCTCATTTCAATCAATATATCTGCCTTTGGTAACTAGAGTTTAAATGTCGATCTATTTTGAATGCTACTTTTAAAAATCAGCCTTTTATCCTTCTCATGAAAGTATTATGTTAATTATTCAATAATAATTCAATTGTTATGTAATAATATTAACCAAAACCTAATCAAATAAGACTTATTATTAAATAATAATTATATTTAAGATAATTTCGATTATAAAAGAAATTAAAAATAATATAAAATTATTATTTAATGTGTCTGTTTTGAATGAAATAATGATTGAAGTTCAAAATCATATAATTATTTACTTTTAAATGTTTCATTTAAGTATTCCTAATACGTATAAGTAAATATTCATATGTAAGCAGATTTTCTTCAAAATCATCCATGGAAAAAAAATGGTTGAACGCGCAGCTCAACCACGTGCGTTTATACTTCAACCGGCACAACTGAAAACAAAGATGGAATATAATATAGTCTATGGTAGTAAAACAGAGATGCGACACTAGCACTGTGTTACGCCAATACACGTGCGCTTTGTTTTGATGCTTGTGCCCTAACAGGTCCAAAAATGAATAAAGATAGAGCGTAGTATGGAATGCTTTGGTTAAACGAAGACGCAACTTCCACAACAATATTCTACAGTGTTCTAAAGTGTTCTGTTGATTATTTAACACCAAAAAAATAATTTTGATGTAGGAATATATTTTCTACATATAGCACCAGCTCGTTATCTTGCATCGGATAATAAATTTAAGAGAGATGTAAACAGGACATTGAGTCTTCGATTCCACTTAAATCACGTGGACCAATAATCTGTATTTGTTTATATTAATGGTATTTTTCCCATGACAACGAACAAGGCCAGAGGAGCACAAAGAGATGGGACTAAGGCTCAGTCTCTTGCAAGCTAGCGTTGCTGCTTTAAAGTTCATACTTGGATAATTAATAAGATTTGGCTAGAGTTAAAAGATATACACTGCATTTATTTTAACGTTAATCTCTATTTACTGCTGATTTTATTTTAATTGTGTTACTTAATAAACTTATGAATACTATTTATTTTATCCTATATTGATTATTGTGTTTTTATTGTGTTTAACTTATTAAAAAATTATTCGGTATATATATAAAATATTAATAACATTGTGTTAATTAAAAAAAATAAGAAAACTTCAATTACATCAATTGAAAGTAAGTAAATTCTTTTTCTCTTATTTTTTTTCTTTTAAATATGATTTCAATAACAAAATAGTGTTGTATAATAATAATGAATAATTGTTGAATAATTTAGATGGATTCGTTTGAAATGGAGATGAAAGTAATCGTACCTCAGGAGTGGGCACATTATGTAGACGATAATCATCTCACTAATCAAATATCTTCAGCAATGAAAGTATGGGTGCAGTTGACGGGTAGTATTCACAATTTCCTTTTTCCATACCAAGGAATTTTGACAACGCTACTCATAAATCCAAATGATAAAACATGGACATTTGTGAGGGTGCTGGAAATTCAGTATGGAGATGTCATTATTGAAGATATTGATTCCATGAAAATTATAAATCATGAGGTTCAAGTCGACAGCATTGAAAGGTACAGTTTAAATAATAAAAAAAAATATGTGTATATGTAATATATCTTTATAAATGTATGACGTGAAATCTTTATTATTGCAGCACATACATCCAGCCATGGTCATTTTTTTACGTTGTTGTCATTCCATTTCAATGGCAACACGTAAATCAGATTGAAGAAAGGATCAACTACGCCATGAAACATTATGGTTCCCAACTAAGACGGCAGGAACGTTTGTTGTGTATGAATGACACAATCTGCCGCTTAGTGTATGATGATGTGGAACAAACTTATGTGTTTTTACCAATACCTGCTGAGGAACTTCATGGTGACGATATCTTCTTATTTTTTCATAATGAGGGAGAAGAAGAAGAGGAAGAAGAAGAAAGTGATTACGACAGTGGAATAGGAAGTATTGGAGATGAAAACGATGATGATGATGATGATAATAACGACAGCGATTCAGAAATTGTCAGCGTTGGAGAGGAACTTCACCATTCAGATGTTGATGGAGATGAGAGTGATAATTTTGACAATGATAATGATAGTGATGGAAATGAGAATAGTTCAAGTGATTGTGATTTTGATGATGATGATGATGATGATAATTCTGATGAAAAAAGTTCGAAAATATAGGGTTAATCATGATATACTTTTTGTGATATAACTCTCAAGTGTTTTTTCTATTTTGCTAAAATATTATTTGTCTTTTTATTCTGATTAATGTTAATATTACTATAAGTTAATTTACTCATATTCTTTAAGATAAAAGAGTATTTTTATTTTGATTAATGTTACTATAAATTAATTTATTTATGTTCTTTAAGATGAAAGTATTTTTATTCTGATTAATGTTACTATAAGTTAATTTACTTATATTTTTTAAGATGAGAAAGTAACTATAATGTTCATAACCATGCTATAATATTTTATAATTGAATAAAAAATTATTCTCGTTTTTACTATAAATATCGTTTTTTTTATTATAAAATACATAATAGTTTCATTATTGTAATTGTTATTTTTTTTATTCTAAGTTACTTTCACAAAATTTACATTAATAATTATCGAAAATTTGAACATTGTCATTTAGTTATAACATAAGAGAGTAATTTAGAATGACAAAATTAATATTCTATAAATAATAATGAACTTAAAACATATTTTCCAAGAAATAGTTGAAACAAAAGACTTCTCTTCTTGGACAATGTGCCACTTTTTGTGTGTTCCTTAGCTTGAAATGTCTTCCGCACGATAGAGTTTCTAATTGATTGTAGACTGCTTTATCTTTTTGTTCCATATATTCCATGATGACTTCAAATTTTGGGCATCCTATTGACTCCAGATTGATGTAGTTGTTGATGTTTAAATAATTCAGCCTTGTTTTCTCAAAGTTTCCACCCTTGTATGCTATGACCATTTTTTTATTTTCTGCTTCATTAGCAATTCTCAATAATAATTTATCCAGGTTCGATGGTTCTTCATCATCTTGTTTATCTCGATATAGCATTCCATGGACATAATGCAAGCAGAATGATGCAGTTTTTTTATCTTCATGTGATAGTTCATTAAATTTACCAATTTTATAAAATCTTGAATTCACTTCACTTGTAATAGTGTTAATAAATCCCATTTCTTTGCAAACAAATTTTTTGTTAACCATGAATCCTTCCATATCAATTATGTAAAGAATTTTTTTTTCCATCTTTTATTATTCAAGACTATACACGACAGAATATTTTTTCTTTATGACTCTTCAAGCCACGTCTATGATTCTGAGAGTATTTATCAATATCTTTATTGAACCAACGTATATTTTCATGAAAATGACGTCACCAAGAAATAGCCATGTAATCAGATAGTGTTGAAGGGTAGTTGTTATTTAGCATATGTCTGATGACGTTTTTCAAACTGACTGTATAGTTTTCAAGAAGTGATATCATTGGAATGTATTAACGATAAAATCTAGTGATGTTTGAGGGTAGTATTGGCTTGTATATATAAAATAAAATGTATAAGAGCTTTTCTACTATATTTGATTCAAAAGTTGCCGAGTAAACATGGGAATTTAGTTTAAATTGTTAACAAATGGATAATTATTAATGATCAATTATTTAATCAAAGAAAAAGTAACCAAAAAAGTGAATGACGAAGAAATTAATAAAAAGTGAGTGAAAATGGATGATTATTATAAAAATTTGATTAAATTGATGGGAGAAGCTTATGTGCTTCTTTCATCATTGAATGGACCAAGTAAAGATGAAGCGGTGAACAAGTGGTTGGAGATTGGAGAAAGGAATATTGCTACATTGAGAAGACAATTACGATACAATATGACAGTTGGTGAAAAAATGAGAATACAATCAACCATCTTAATTTTGAATTCATTAACTGAAAAATTCATTTCTCAACAAAACTATATACGAGGGGGTGATCTCCAACATGATGTTGAAAGACAAAGTCCATCAGTGGCTTGGAGAGAGGAAGAAAATGTATTTGAACTTCGGATTTCTACTGGATCAATTGTTAATTTAAAACACGTGAATTTAAGGGATTTTTTTGATGATGTAAAAAAAATTCTTTGTGGAAAATTTAAACAAATAATTGACAATAATGGCAGCATAAAAGTGAACTTTTCTTTGGCGTGCAAGTTTAATAATGTTAAAGATGGTGAATTCATCGAAGAAATAAAATATTTCACAACGCCAAATGAACTATTTATGCCATCAAGTGACATAGAAGGAATTATAGTGGAGAAAGTCATTGATGTTTTATTAGCAAAAGTTGAGGACTTTGAAGAAAGAGATTCAGGATGGTCCATGGTGGAAATTGTGCATCTCCAAGTAAACATCAATAGGTATGATCCATTAGCAGCAGGAGCATCAACTTTCATCCCCCTACCAAAGTTCATTCAAGATAAGAAAGCAGTACTAAACATCAAGAATAATGACCAATGCTGTTTTCTTTGGGCAGTTACTGCAGCTCTTCATCCAGCTGAAATTAATTCTACAAGAACTTCATCATATCCGCATTATTCAACAGTTCTCCAGTATGAAGGTATTAATTGTCCAACAACTCTCCATGATATACCAAAATTTGAATTAATTAATAAAGAGAAAAATTTTTCAATCAATGTTTATGGGTTAAATAATAATGATAAAATAGCCCCATTATACTTGAGTAGATTTCGTCATGAAAAATGTATACATTTGTTAATGGTGGAAAGTAATGTTCAGGTTGATCATGAAAATAATTTAAAATCTACTTATCATTTTTGTTTAATTACGGATCTTTCTAGATTAGTTAGCTCTCAAATTTCTGATGGTAAAACGAAAACATATCTATGCGATCATTGTTTATGTCATTTTAAATTTGAAAAATCTTATGATAATCATCGTGAAGATTGTATTAAAATGAATAAAACAGCAATCACTTTCCCACCAAGTGATGAAAAAATTACATTTAAAAATTATAATAATAAGGAACAAGTTCCATTTGTTGTATATGCTGATCTAGAATGCATACTTAAACCAGATAACAATAGACAAAAACATATTCCATGTAGTATTGCTTTTTATTCTCATTGCTCATATGATAAGTCTAAATCTAAATTTTTCACGAAACGTGGAATAGATTGCATTGATTGGTTCATGAGAGAATTAAAAAAATTGTCAGAACATGTCAAAGACACCATCAAACATATTGTGCCAATGAAACCATTAACTCTCCAGCAGCAAAAAGCTCATAAACAAGCTAGAAAGTGTCATATTTGTAATGGAGTTTTTTTACATGGTGAACCAAAAATTCGTGATCATTGTCACTTTACCGGTAATTATCGCGGTCCAGCACACAACAGATGTAATTTGAATTATCAGATTTCTTATATCATTCCAATAGTTTTTCACAATCTTTCGGGATACGATTCTCATTTTTTAATTAAAAAATTAGCAGCAACATCATTTGAAGGTAAAATCGATTTGTTGCCGATAAATAAAGAAAAATACATAGCTTTCACAAAAGCTGTCGGTAAAGAAGAGTACAATGGAAATAGAAAAAGAACACGTGAAATAGTAATTAAATTGCAATTCATAGATTCCTTTAGATTTATGGCTAGCAGCATTGATAAATTAGCATCCTTTCTAGATGATGATAAAAAAAATATTACTAAAAGCTTTTACAACGATCCTGAAAAATTTGAATTAGTAGTGAGAAAGGGTGTTTTTCCTTATGAATATATAGATAACTGGGATAAACTTGATGAAACCCAGCTCCCTGCACAATCAGCTTTTTATTCCAAGTTGAATAATACAAGCATATCAGATGAAGACTATCAACATGCACTCAATGTTTGGAATAAGTTTCAGCTTAAAACTTTGGGTGAATATTCAGATTTATATTTAAAAACTGATGTTATACTATTAGCAGATATCTTTGAAAATTTTCGTGAAAACTGTCTAGCTGCTTATAACCTTGATCCATTACATTATTTAACTGCTCCAGGTCTAGCTTTTGATGCAATGCTAAAATACACAGAAATAGAACTTGATCCTTTACAAGATGTTGAAATGTTAAATTTTATTGAGAAAGGTATAAGAGGTGGTGTTTCTCAATGTAGCAATAGATATGCCAAAGCTAATAATAAGTACATGGGAGAGAACTTTGATGAAAATGAAAAAGAATCATATCTGATGTATTTTGATGTGAATAATCTTTATGGTGCTGCAATGAGTGAATATTTACCCACCGGTTCATTCGAGTGGGTAACTGATAAGTTTATTTTTAATAATGATATTGATAATTTAATTTTAAATATTCCTAAGAATTCGTCTACTGGCTATATTTTTGAAGTAGACTTAGATTATCCACAATCATTACATGAACATCATAAAGATTTACCATTATGCCCTGAACATTGGCAACCACCAGATAGCAAATGTAAAAAGCTGATGACAACGTTATTGCCAAAGAATGAATATGTTATACACTATAGAAATTTACAACAATGTATTGAACTTGGTTTAAAAATCACTAAAATTCATAGAGTTTTACAGTTTAAACAGTCAGCTTGGTTGAAAAAATATATTGATTTAAACACAGAAATGAGAAAAAAGTCCAAAAATGATTTCGAGAAAAACTTTTTTAAACTCATGAATAACGCTGTTTATGGGAAAACTATGGAAAATGTGCGTAATTATAAAGATATTAAATTAATTACAAAATGGGAGGGAAGATGGGGTGCACAAAGTCTGATATCACAACCGAATTTCCATAGCAGTGTTATTTTTGATGATGATGATATGGTTATTATTGAAATGAATCAGCTTGAAGTAATGTTTAATAAACCAATTTATGTAGGCTTTGCAATTCTCGATTTATCAAAGATTTTTATTTATAATTTTCATTATAATTATATTAAGAAAACGTTCAAAGATAATGTTAAATTGCTATATACTGATACAGATAGCTTAGTTTATCATTTTATGAATGTTAACATATATGACTATATAAAACATGATATTCATATGTATGATACCTCTGATTATCCAGAAAATAATGTATATGGTATTCCTAGGAAGAATAAGAAGGTACTAGGTTTAATGAAAGATGAGAATAAAGGGATAATTATGACTGAATTTGTTGGTCTTCGAGCTAAAATGTATAGTTATACTATTTCAATTGAAGAAAAAGATAAAGATGAAGATGATATTGTTAAAAAAGCTAAAGGTGTGAAGCAGGCTATAGTTAAAACCATCACATTTGATGACTACAAAAAATGCCTATTTAATTATACAATTTTAAATAAAATTGAGTATCACATTGTTAGTGAGAAACATGAAGTATCTACTGTTTCTAGATCAAAAAAAGCTTTGAGTTGGCAAGACAATAAAAGGCAATTATTAGAGGGAACTACTGATACTGCGCCATGGGGCTATAAAAAAAGTAATACAAATTCGTAATTTTTATATTTTTTTTATTGAAATAATTACAAAATATCGTAGTTATAAGTTATAATTGTCATAGCTCATGATCTTAATTGTTATTTTATAAGTTAACCTATCATTATTATAATTTTTTCTGATAATTATAAGTTTTTGTCATCATTACAAGTTTAATTTTTTGTCAAATAAACTATATATCTTTTAAATTTATCCAACTGTTGTGTTCATTGCTGAACCCCAACCATTTTACATATGCTTGATTTCTACGTTTTTTTAGAACTTTTTCAACCAAATATACATCAGGATATTGGACTCCCGTTAATTCATCCTCATAAAAACCGCCTTCTATTGGTTGGTTTTGATAGTCAGTTAATTTATAAGTCACTGGATGTGTATTTCCAACTTTGCTGATGGTAAAAATTTCAGTGGTCCAATTGGGAGTGTATCCCTTCTCAAATACATGTTTATATTTACTAATTCGAACTTTATCGCCAATTTTGAACTTATTTTTCTTCTTTTTTATTTTCACGGCTTTGAGTTTTCTATAAATGGTATCAAATAGTTGCTTTTCATTGGCTGAAGTCACATCCGCAGGTTTCATCTTAATTGTACGATGTTTAATATTGTTATATGATAATAATAATTTCGGTAGCAGATCAATCCACTTATAATTTCCAATAAGAGTAAATTCTTTCCACATTTTGTTTTTTAAAGTTCGATTAAATCTTTCACAAATTGATGCTTTGAGATTGCTGAATGTTGAGTACATTTTAATGTTATATTGTTTCATAAGTCCTTCAAAATCTTTATTATAAAACTCTTTGCCTCTATCAACGTGTAAATGCTTGGGAACTCTTTTTCCTTTTAAAATAGTCATCATTGCAGCAGTGACATCTTTACCATTTTTAGTTTTAATTGGTATAGCCCAAGCATATTTAGAGAAAATATCAATAACTGTTAATAAATATTGATATCCTTTATTGTAGGATTTATATGCACTCATATCAACAAGATCAGCCTGCCAAGTCTCATCAAGACCACGTATATCCACATGTCGTCGTTGATAATTTCTTCTCACCGGTCTATGAAGCTCTTCTGCAATTTGTTTTTTTTCTTTATTCATGGCAATTGGACTTTAGGTCTTCCTTTCAATTTTTTCTGAACGTTCTCCTCCAGCTGTTTTATAATGTCAGTATGCCTATTATCTGCCTCTTTGAACGTATTTAATTGATCGAATTGATAAAATTCATTTATTTTATTTAATTCAGCCTTCAAACTTTGTTGTGCTGCTTGTGATGATTCCAATTGCTGTTTTACTTGCTCACTGATATTTTTAATTTTTGCTTGGAGATTTTGTATCTCTTGTGTTATAGATGCTATCGTATTACTGATTTTAGATTTAACAACTTTTAATGATACAGCATCATTTAGATCTACTGGATCAGCAAGGTTGCACAATCTTCTATTATTCATATCATATTGTTTATCGATTGTTAATTTAAATCCATTACCAGGTGGACCACGGACAGCACTTTTTCGTGAATCATTGTCCAACTGACGTCCAAAAATGTCTACACTCATCCTCTCTCTTCAAGAGATAATTGATCAATGAGTAATGACATTGAGCATCTGATTAATATATGATTCCAGCTTCACGTAGTTCTTCAATAATTGACATTATTTCATTGTTATGGCTAAAATTACCAGCAGCACGTGATGAAACAAGTAGACGTAATCGATCAACAAGTTCATTGGGATCATCCCAATAAACATAGTCCAGTGGTCGATTATGATTTATCATATATTGCGGCAAACCTTTACCGCTTTTCGGTAAGTATTTGCTGATAATATTTTGATATTTCTTTGAATATTTATTCTCTCTGAGACTTCTGTCAGGGTGGTAATGTTTATGATAGGCGTAAGTGCTTTTTAAAATTTGTCCATAAGTATTTTCGTCAATGTCTGTTGTTATATTTGGATCAGGTGATTCCATGAAAAGTAATTCTAAGAGACCCGGAGTACTTCCATATTTTTTATTATCGATGTAAACAAATTTATCATCAAATCTTACTTCAGCATTACCAATCATCAGTTTATTCTTTAATTTTCTTACACCAAACTTTGTATCCAATTCTTTCACTTGATGTTTTGAATCGAATTTTTTCAAATATGATACTGCAGGTAACTCTTTTATCGGTGTACTTTGATGAGGAGCAGTGGTAAAAGATTCATCATCAGTTATTATACTATTATCCACATCATAATCAACAGTATTATTATCATGTGTTGTTTGAAAGCTTGTCGCTCCTTCTGTAGGATCTCTTTTGATTAGCTCTTCTTTTTTCACAACAAATTCCTCTGTTTTTATCGGAGTCTTGTCCACTAATTGTTGTAAAGGAGTTACGACTGGTTTAAACATTTCGTTCATAGCTCGTTGAGTTATTTCTCGCCCATGTTTAATAATTTCATGCTTCTGTCGTATTGCGTCACTAGCTTTCGCAATTTGATGCAAAATATCAGCTCGTTTTTGCATTTTTCTTATCTTCATACTACCACTTTGATGACCACGTCACAAATGTTCTTTTTCTCTTATTGTTGTTCAATTTATATATTTTATAAAGCAATCAAATCCTTTTCTATACCGTCCACAACTGATTTCTCTATCTTTGTCGATAACGACGAATCCATACTTATCATTCCAACATTTGGAACAAAGTTCTCGAAAATCAGAAAATGACATATCAGTGTTTACATGATCATCATAAATATGCTTCAAATTCATATCATCTTGTCGGAAGAGCACGAGAAAATTTGTATTATCTCGCACTAGATGTTTGGGAATACGTGCATAAGTTTGACATAGATAAAAGCTATCAACATCTCTGTGTCGTCCCATACAAAAATAAGCACGCATATTATCTTGTTTTTCACACGCTACGTCATCAAATATCATTATTGAATTTGGTTTTGCTTGCTCTGGTTTAACAACTTCTTCATGTTCATTAAAAGGAAAATAACCCATACCTTCTACAGGTTTAAGTAATTTTTCCAAAAATTTGTATTTTGGCTGATGTATGGATTTCGAATATAAATATATATTTTCGAATCGTAATCCATTCGGGTGTACAATAAGAGCTAAGAGAGCATTTGTTTTACCGCAATTCGAGGGGCCACATATCACGCCGCGAACGCTATTCGGTAATAAATTACCATGGCGTTGAATTTTTACAGTTTGTGGCACGACGTTGTCGAAATTCGACACCGGTAATTGAGTTCTTTGTTGCTCGAACTTCATCTCGTTATCAACTGAATAGCTAGAGTATAAATACGCGACTTTTATGGAAATTATTTCAGTACGGCTCAGGCGATGACACAGTACAGACGTGGGACCGGCTTAGTTAACACCATCATAAATAAATTGCCATTCGAGTTACATATTCCTGGATATCAGTATTGTGGACCCGGAACAAAATTACAAAAACGATTAGAACGTGGTGATCCTGGTGTAAATCCGTTGGATGCAGCGTGTAAAGAGCACGATATTGCGTATTCGAGAAATCGAGAAAACGTAGAAGCGAGAAACGCAGCTGATAAAGTGCTTGCTGAAAAAGCTTTGCAAAGAGTTTTTGCAAAAGACGCAAATCTCGGTGAGAGAGCTGCTGCATTAGGAGTAACAAATATCATGAAAGTTAAATCAAAACTCGGAATGGGTTTGAAGAAAAGAGTGGGAAAGAAAAAAGTTGGAAAGGGTTTAAAGAAAAAACCTTTAAGACAGATTGTGGATTCGGCCAAGTTGATGATGAATTCGGGTGCCGATCCTATAAAATCAGCATTGATAGCTGCACGGAAAGCAGTAAAAACGATTGGTGGAAAAAAGAATGTTCGAGTTCCTCGTGTATTATCTGTACCGACTAAGGTTGGAGGTGTTTTACCACTTATACCGATATTTGCTGGTCTAAGTGCAATTGGTGCTTTAGCTGGTGGAGCTTCAGGTATTGCAAAGGCAGTTAGTAATGCTAAAGCTGCTCATCGTCAATTGGATGAAGCAAAACGTCACAATCGAAAAATGGAAGCCATAGCCTTGGGTAGAGGTCTACGTTTTAAACGTCGAAAACGAGGATATGGTTTATACTTGAAACCGGCGAAAAAAAACGTATAGAGCTACCACATCGAGCATTAACAAACATCGATATTTTGAAGTATGCAAAAATTATGAAAATTCCATACTTTCGTGGAGTTTTCATGAGAAATGATTTACCGAAATCTAAACCATGGAAAAATGAGTCAGCTATCATTAACCTTGATGATAAAGATGGACCAGGAACTCACTGGGTTGCATATAAAAAACAAGGAAATAAAGCAATATACTTTGATAGTTTCGGTAATTTAAAACCTCCAACTGAACTTCAAAAATATCTCGATGTTGGTAGCATACTATATAATCATACAAAGCAACAAGATTATTCAACAACAAATTGTGGACATCTATGTTTAAAGTTTCTCAGAGAAAAAGTTGAAGACCTCTGGGGACTTGGTATGGAATATAATCTCGAAGATATATAAGCGATAAACATGAATAAAAGTACTTCAGTCATGGACGATTCATTCACCATAACGCTGTCTGGACAGTCCTCTATATTAGAGGCATATTATTTTCCACCTATCGAATTAACAAGGACAAAAAATTATGTACTGGGTCTTGTTGAATTATTAACGTTCAACTCTATCCCAAATATTGACAATGGAAATAATAAATTTTATTATAATATAAATAAACGAGATAAAATTATTGAAATACCAACAGGAAGCTATGAAATTGAAGATATTGAAAATTATTTGAAGAAAGCTGATCCTAAATTGTCAATTTCCATTAAACCTAACAACAATGAATTGCACAGTGAGATTTACAGTGATAACGCTGCAATAAATTTCGAGCCAGATGATTCTATTGGTCGTCTGTTGGGTTTTGGTCCAAGACTTATCGCGCCAAAATCAACACAGACGTCAGATTCACCAGTTTCCATCTTGAAAATAAATGCATTGAGAATTGAGTGCAATATTACTACAGGAGCATACATAAATAATAAATTAGTGCATACAATTCATGAATTCTTCCCATCAGTTCCACCAGGATATAAAATCATTGAAGTGCCATCTAACGTCATTTATCTTCCAATCGCCGTACAAGCAATACATCATATGCAATTAAAAATTGTCGATCAAGACGGAGAATTGGTCAATTTTCGTGGAGAAATAATAACAATTCGTTTGCATGTGAAATCTGTTAAATAATGGGTATTGTTTATAAAACGATTGTTGGAAGAAGCTATAAAACTGAGTTATCATGCCAAAAAATTGCCAGTCAACGACGAAACCTCAAACGACTAAGTCGTCAGAATATTTCGTTTTTAAAGAGCTTGGGCCTTCGCATCCAAAAAAAGTCAAAGTAAAAGTGTGCTGTTTTGCGTGTTTATTGCCATGGCTGCAGGGGAGGAGACATTAGCTATCAACAGAGGAGTTGTTTTTGATGAGTCTATATCACATTATGAATTACATGCTCATCAACCTTATGCATCAGCTTCACTCAATAACAACGATGAAATCCGGATTGCTGTCCAACATCAAGACTTGTGCTTATTGCCTTGCAAGAGTTCTCTACATATTACTGGGAAATTTACTAAACTTAATGACACTGCTGTAGCAGCGACAACGAAATTAGTAAACATGGCATTATGTCACTTATTCGAAGAAATACGATATGAATTGAATGGCATTGAGATTGATCGTAATAAAAATGTCGGTCTTACGAGTGTCATTAAGGGATATCTATCACTTCATCCAAGTCAATTAAATTACTTAGATAACACAGGTTGGATTGTCAATGATGAAAAGCTTATGGATAACAAAGGATATTTTGACATTTTATTGCCATTGAATATGCTATTGGGATTTGCTGAAGATTATCATCGCATTATTGTCAATGCTAAGCATGAACTTGTTTTAACACGTTCAAACACCGATCTAAATGCAATAGTACAAACTGCAGCTAGCACAGATGAAAAAATTACATTGACGAAAATTGAATGGATGATTCCTTACATCACAGTGTCGGATACAAGAAAAATACAATTATTAAATTATATTGCCAAGGATCCGCCAATAACAGTGAGTTTCCGATCATGGGAAACTTATGAATATCCATTGTTACCGAGAACAACAAAAAACGTCTGGATGGTGAAAACATCAACACAATTGGAGAAACCGAGATATGTTATACTGGCATTCCAGACAGCACGAAAAAATGATGCAACAAAAGATTCCAGTCAATTCGATCATTGTAATTTGAGAGACGTAAAACTTTTTCTCAATTCACAATGTTATCCATATGGCAACTTGAATCTTGACATATCTCACAATCAATATGCATTATTATATGATATGTACAAAAATTTCCAAGAATCATATTATGGTAAAGATTCAGAACCTCTCCTCACAAAAGAACAATTTATTGGCAAAGCACCCCTAATTGTCATCGATTGTTCAAAACAAAATGAATCATTAAAATCTGGACCTGTGGATGTGCGAATCGAATTTGAATCTACAAAACCGATACCGGATAATACATCAGCATACTGTTTAATCGTTCATGATCGAATTGTTGAATACAAACCTTTGAGTGGACAATTAAGAAAATTATTATAATGGAACGAAAATCTGTTCAATTCAATCTTCAACCGAAAATACACGTAATGCATACATGGACTTATGCTTACAGAGCAGCTAGACAAGGATGTTGGGAAGAAGCAGCTCGAGATAGAGAAAGATTTAGATTACGAATAAAAAAATATAATATTATCATTAATCCTGTATTATTGAAAAAAATTGATTATATGAATAAAATAAATCATGTATGAATAATTGTTTTTTATTTTTTTAAAACACATTTTACAAAACATTTTATTTTTCATTACACATTTTACAATCCTTCACAAATGGAACAGGGCCATCATTTTGGTCGTCTTTTGGTGGATGATGCTCATAACATCGTCGATACATTTTAAAATCTTCATCTAATTTCCATTCATCAGGCAGTCCATCCCATGCAGTATCGATAAGATTTGTAGCATTTTCCATGATGAAATCCTTTGTTAAAAGTTTTAAATCTGTTGGATGCAACTTGAGTAATTTGTTGGTTATTTGATAAATTCTCATTGGTCTGATATCATCATCAAGAATTGAAATATTCTCAAGAACCCATTGGTTTAGTTTTTTCACATTTCTAAGTGAACATTCATATCGAGGGTTGTATAGACGTGGAAATTTTAAATCTATTTCTTCCTTCATCATTCCTCCGCAGTGTTGGTCGTGATGTGGACATTTGATAAAAATCGAATCATTGTAAATTGTAAAATCCTCTCCACCCAATCTTATGATTGGTATATCTATTTTCATGAATGATTCCAGATAATATTGCACTTCATAATGGCGAACAAAAATATAGCGCACGTTGTTCAATGTCTCTTTCAAGTATTTAACCAATGTTTCATATGGTGTATCACCAATTTCCCATGAAAGTCCATGGAAATATCTTGTATTGACATCCACTGCCCATGCTTCATCATCAGTTAATTGTCCATAATCGTATGGCGGTTTAAATAAAAAGTGATATTCACAAATTTTTTCCAATCCTAGCCATTTACATGACGCCAACTCTTTCACAATAACTTTACCGTTAGATAAACGATATCCTTGTATATCGAGAATTAGATCCATTGTGATCACTTGTTTTTCTCTGCAAGACTAATTTTAAAAGCACAAGATCGGTCGTTTATATTAAGATATAAGACAAGTGGCGGGAGAATGAAATCTATACTCTCGACCGTTAACTTTCTTACGTCATTATTTTTTAGAAAGGTTTATTTGATCTAGATAAACAAAGAAATGTTTTATTTTTTACTGGTGTGACGTCATTTTTCCGAAAAAGATATGACGTTTTATTATTATTCTAAGAATGACTCAATACAAGTGGAGAGAGAATGAAATCTATACTCTTGATCGTTAATTTTCTGATATTTTTTTTTAGAAAGGTTTATCTGATACGGATGTATAAAAGAATTTTTTATTTTTTTTACTTCTGTGACGCCATTTCTCCGAAAAGCCGACAAAGAGGTTTAACCAAACAGAGATGACGTATTATTCTAGGAATCACGAGACAGTAACAAAGGAAAATTGCGTTGTTAGGGAATGTGTTTTGGAAAATGACCGCTAGAGTAAGGTTTATATAAAAACAGAAAAAGACTTTTGACGAGTTAATTCAGTCACAGACATCACCAAATTTAAATCTAAGTGTACACCTTTGAGTAAAAATATATAAACTATTCAATAGTGCATTGTCGAGGAACGTAAAAATGGATTACATCAACAGCATCGCCAATAACACGCAAAAACCTAAGAAAAAAATGGCAGAATTGGAAACAACAAAGCCATATAAAGTGACAGGGCTGAAAAAAGTAAAAACAAAGCATGGTGACGCAGTCATTGCCACATTAGATGATGAATTCATTGTTTTTCTACCAAAACGACTGGTTGAAGTGTTCAAAGATGATGATGTTGCATTCAACGTGTTCCTGGACTTCGTCAAACGCAATAAGTTGTCCCTTCTCTACATTGGTGGAGAATGGAATAATTTCAAGTTCATTGAATTGCAAGAAGACAAAATCTCAGAGGAATCCACAAAACAAGATGATTGATTAAACGAAAAAATATATATAATTACATCAATGTAATACAATTAAATCTATAACAATAATTATAAATAAATATTTTTTAATTTAAATGTTTTTGAAATTCACTTATATTACCTTCTAACGGATAACAATATTTGAATTTATTCTGAGAATTGAAATATGACGTACATTTCATAGAACACAGGAAATTGCGTTGTTAGGGAATGTGTTTCAATAATTGGCCGCTAGAGTAAGGGCTATATAAAACGGCGTTTAAATGCTATCCTATCAGTCAAAGAATTTCTGTGAGAGGGTGCTTAACAATTACGTGACGTCGTTTGTTTTGAAAAAGCTAACAAAGAAATAATATTTATGAATAATATTTTTCTGGGAATTAAAATCTAACGTACTCCTCTGCGAATAAATCTTTCAAAAGTTACAAAGAAAATTGCGCTGTTAGAAAATATGTTTTAGTTATCGGTCGCTAGAGTAAGGGCTATATATGAACAGAACAGGTTGCCAACAAGTCAGTTCAGCAACAGAGATCATCGGACACATATCTAAGTGTACACGCTTAAGTGTAGAACAGTGATTGGTAAATTGTTGTGTGTGAAATAAATATGGATATTAAACCGCCGGAATTACAACGCCATTGAGTGAAAAATGTTGGTAATAATTATCGCCTGGTGATCGATAGTCATTACAGGTCGATAATATTCAAAAAATTTAAATTCTTCACCCCACCACAACAACAGCGCTACTCAGTGAAAAAGATTGACAACAGTTACCAACATTGGTAACAATTGCCAGTAAAAAAGATTCAAATTTTTTTACCCGCCACAACAGCAGCGCCGCCTAAAAATTACCGACTGCAGATCGACACAGCGCCATCTCGCGGGAAAACCGGGAACTACGCCCACCATCGGTAAGTTACCGGCCCTGTCAGTAAATTACCGACGCTGTTGGTAATTTACCGACACGGTCGGTAATAGTAGAGTGATCCAGAACCCCCCCTACCTATCTACTGTTAAATAAATAAAACAAATTACTCTAAAAAAAAAAAAAAAATGCTAGCTCTGTGGTCAGAGCGCCAGACTTTTATTTTGCCGAATGGGGTTCAATCCCAGTCACGGCCAAATTTTTTTTTTCTTTTTTTTCTTAGTAAAACTGCATATTATTGCGATCTGTAAATATTAAAATGAATAATAAATTATATTTACAATTTTCTCTTCTCTATTCTTTTAATTATCATCGGGAATTAGCATAGCATAGATGGAAGGGGATTTAATCAATATTCTGTTTCTAAAAAAATGGCTTTTTCAGTATAGTTTAATCGATTCAGCGCTAAAAACTGTTTTCATTGAACTAAACTTAAAAAGCAATTTTTTAAAGAAAAGAATATTATATCCCCCTCCACCTATGCTATGCTAATTTTTGATGATAATTAAAAGAATAGAGAATAGAAAATTGTAAATATAATTTATTGTTCATTTTAATATTTACAGATCGCAATAATATGCAGTTTTACTAAAAAAAAAAATTGGCCGCGACTGGGATTGAACCCCACTCGGCAAAATAAAAGTCTGGCGCTCTGACCACAGAGCTAGCATATTACTACGAATAGAACTCACATTTATTAATCATAACTTGCAGGCTTGGATACAGAGAGTAGGGATAAAGCTTACCGGTAAAGTGCCGGAACTCGCCGCGGATTATTTAAACTTTTTTTTTTCATTAATGAGTAGTACACAAAAGGTGACTACCAATGTAACTTTACAAAAAGGGCTTATGATTCTGTTTAAATATTTTCTCATTAGTCATCAATTTACTAAATAATGGTTTCACATAAAAATTAAAATTGCTATTCGAAACTAAATTTAGCATTATGAAATTGCAATTACATGCAATTTGAATAAAAAAAAATTTGGTCGCAATGGGAATTGAATACTGTTCGGCAAAATAAAAGTCAAGCGCTCAGACCAACAGAGCCAGCATATTTTTATTTCTGTTGTTTACTTTTATATTCATATAAGCTTATCACATACAAAAGTAAACAACAGGCTAGGAACATAGAGTGAGGGCTGAGCTTGCTCGCCAACCGTTCGACTCGCAGTCTTCGCTGTGACAAATAAGACAGAGATGAATAGATATATTCTGTGCTCTGTCTTGCTCGCAACAGATGATTCAAGAATTTTTAAATTTTTTGGTGCCCTAAGGCTCCCTTCTTTACATACATCCCTGTAAATTATCATTTTTTGAACGATTTTCGTGTTACCTACTCAATTTCAATTGATATCAAGCTTCGGCCTTCTACCGCACAACGCGAGGGCGTAAAATCAACTTCAGGAAATTTTCTGACTTCAGCCCAGCCTTAATATATTTACCACGAGTGATTGTTAATAAAAGACATAATGCAGAAAAATTACCATAAGAAAGTAAGAACATGGCATTCTGGAGATTTAGGTGGTTGGCCAAAATAAATTTTTGGATAAAAACGACTGTCTCGAAACAGATTGATAAGTTTATAACATGTGCATCTTTCTAGCCGAAAATTTTCTTGAAACTGTAAAAAAACAATGAATGCATTCAAACAATTCAATGTTTTTATGATATAATGCATAATTGTAATTAGTACTTACTTCTTTATCACTGTATTCATGCACCACATTTTCTATAAAACTTTTTATTTTTGGTATTGTACTGTCAACTGCTCTAACAAATAACATTAATTCTTTTGTATCATCGTCTTCTTCATTTGTCAACATTGTTATCCAAAAAATTTTTCAATAGATTATTAGCCATTTTTTCAAAGTTTATTCAGTTTTAAGAGCAAGACATTCTATCGAAATCCATTGATATCACACTAATTACACTTATAACTATTATTTTACTTCTGAAAATAGTTGATTTTATTTTTACTTGCAAATTATTTCACGAAATTAAAAGTGAAATAAATTTACCATACAAAGAATAAGTTTTTTTGTGTATTTACAGCGCGAATGAACGGAAACTGATGCTAACCCCCTCTGACATTAGTAAATAAAACTACTAAACGTTTACTATAAATTTTGCTAATCTTAAAATTTTTCTATGCTCAACACCGTTCGGGTATCCTCGGCTCTGCTTCGAGCAATAGTCCGAACTTGCTATTTGTATGGGAATTATTTATGTGCATATTATCTGCCTATTCTCGAAATTTAAAAAAATTTGTAAGAAAATTAGGAATTGTTAGACACTAAAACCTACATGAGTTAGTATGAAACGTATAAATTAACATGCGTTTGAATAGAAATTTAAAATGTTAATATTTTCAATTTTCATGTCGCAAAATGGGTGGAAATTTTTCGTATGCATTCAGAATACTGTCAGGAATTTACAAATAAATTTTGAAGATGATCGTAAGAAAATTTTTGTTTTGGGAACGTCCTTAACGTATGATGCTTACGTCAGCTATGGAATAAATGAGTTTTGTTCTTTTAACAGATAATTGATATATTACACTAACGCTAGTATAACGAGATATAATGGTTGTGTTCCGAAATGTTCCCCAGTGTACTGGCGAATGCAAATGACGTCATTAATCGACGCCATATTGTACTGGCGAGCCAATAAGGCGATGCCAATCACCAGTATGACGTCGATGTTATGACGTCATTCGTACTGGCCAGTATACTGGGTTCTATTTCGGAACACATGAAATATGAAGATGTCTGGTGAATTTTTTCGATATAATCAATAACTCATATAAATCATTGTCAATCAATCTCACACCGTCAAATCAAAAACACAAAGCTTGTTTTTCAACTTGAAATAACTATTAATCAGAACAAAGTTTTATTTTCTGTTTATTCATCTTTTAGAAATTTTCATTAAGTATAATATATATACACAATGTACATAATTATTGTTATTTCTGTTAAAATTGCATTTTCCGAATGTAAATGTATTTATTTTTTGTCTGCTCAACTATAAACAAAATGATTATCAAACATAAAACAGCATTTTATCGGTGACCATTTTTAGTAATAATAAGAAAATTTATTTTTTTCATTTTCTTGGTCTTATTGATAATCTTATTATATCATCATCTACACTAAGTCTTATGCTTTTATTATCCAAACATTATGTTTACGGCTTAATATTAACAATTAACGAACTTAATTATTTCGTCTCACTAGATTCATTCAAGTACAAAAAGAAACTACAAATTATGTAAATTAGCAATACAATAAAATAGATAATATTTTCCTTTTCCACTTTTTTTTAATTTTTTACCATTTTTTTTATTTAAAAAAGAAAAGAGAAATAAAAAACATAACGAGAGAATGTACGGATTTTTATGCGACTTTTTTATAATTTTTTTTCTTGTATCAATTGTTAATTTAAACATTAAATATTTAATTCTTTTCCTCCTTCTTTTGTTCTCCCTGTTGTTCATTAGTATCTTGCTGTTGTGAGCCGTGATTTTGTCCTTCACGTTCTGCTGCCATCTAAAAATTAAAAAAAAAAGTTAACAAATAAATAAATAAATTATGAATTAATATTTATTATTAAATATATTTTAATAAAAATTAGAGTTGGTTTTAATTGAAAAATAAAATAAACGATTACGAAAGTGACTTACTTTTTTGTATGCCATTTCGAATAATTTCAAACTAGCTTGTTGTAATTCATTAGTTTGTTTCTTAATTTCTTCTGGGTCCATTTCATCTTTTCTTAGTAATGTGTCTTTAACTTTACTAATTAAATCCCTCAATTTGTCACACTCTTCTTGTGGTAACTGAGCCTTGAATTCTTCCATTTTAGCTTCAGTATCATGAACAATACCTTCAGCTTGATTAACAGCTTCAACGCGATCTTTTTTTATTCTATCTTCTTTGGCATACTGTTCAGCATTCTTCACCATATTTTCTATCTCGTCCTTACTTAATCCACCACTCGATTGAATGACAATCTGCTGTTCTTTACCAGTTCCCTTGTCTCTAGCTGATACATGGACAATTCCATTGGCATCGATATCAAATGTAACTTCGATTTGAGGAACTCCTCGTGGTGCTGGTGGAATTCCTACTAGAGTAAACTGTCCTAAAAGTTTATTGTCTGACGCCATTTCACGTTCTCCTTGATGGACTTTAATTTCCACTTGAGTCTGGCCATCAGCCGCGGTGGAAAATACTTGACTTTTTTTTGTTGGAATTGTTGTATTTCTAGAGATTAAACGTGTAAAGACGCCACCAAGTGTTTCAATACCTGAAAAAAAAGTTTTTTAAAATCCCATCTACAATTATTCAAAAAAAAAATAATTATTGTTTAAAAAATTGAAATTTTTTCCTCAGTTATCTCGGTATTCATCTTTTAAGCTCAGAGAGAAGATTAGAATTTTATAAACATCACTGATAAAAAAAGTATTTGAGGGATAGCTTAAATAGATGAATTAATTATTGATACTCTACCTAGTGATAATGGTGTGACATCAAGTAATAAAACATCTGTAACATCTCCAGCTAAAACACCACCTTGAATAGCAGCGCCAACAGCTACAGCTTCATCAGGATTAACAGCTCTCGATGGCTGTCTACCAAAAATTTCTTGAACTGTTGCTTGTACTTTTGGTACACGTGTCATACCACCAACTAACAAAACTTCTCCAATATCACTCTTCGATACTTCAGCATCAGAAAGAGCTTTTTGACATGGTTGGACAGTTCTTTTGATTAAATCACCAACTAAACTTTCAAATTTACTGCGCGACAATTTCAAGTTTAGATGTTTCGGTCCACCAGCATCCATAGTTAGGTAAGGTAAATTGATGTCAGTTTGAAGTGAACTTGATAATTCAATTTTAGCTTTTTCCGATGCTTCCTTAAGACGTTGCATAGCCATAGTGTCTTTGGTTACATCGATTCCTTGATCTTTTTTGAATTCAGAAGCAAGATAATTTACTAGAGCATTATCAAAATCTTCACCTCCTAAGAACGTATCTCCGTTAGTTGATTTAACCTCAAAAACACCTTTTTGTATCTCGAGAATTGAAATATCGAAAGTTCCACCTCCTAAATCATATACGGCGATGCTGAAAAAATATTCATCATGGATCAAAATTAATTCTATGTTCAATTTTTATAAATTCTATTAATTTAATAACTTGAATAATCAGAAAAAATATATTCAACATAATTTTCATCGTTTCAGAGACGAAAAATAATCAACATCATGATAAAACTGGGATTTAAGAATAAGCTTAATTCATTTAAAAAAAATCCATTTACATTTTATCGTCAGTTTTATCCATTCCATACGCTAAAGCAGCTGCTGTGGGTTCATTAATGACTCTCAAAACATTCAAACCAGCAATTTGACCAGCATCTTTGGTGGCCTGTCGTTGAGAATCATTGAAATAAGCTGGTACAGTAATAACAGCATTTTTCGCTGGAGTGTTTAAATACGCCTCTGCTGTTTCTTTCATTTTCATTAAAATAAAAGCTCCTATTTGACTTGGAGAGTACATTTTTCCATCACTACCTTGCACCCATGCATCTCCATTCGACGCTTTTACTATTTTATATGACACAGTTTTCCTAAAATGTATTATAATAATTAATAAAAATGAATAAAATTTTATACTAACATGTTAATAAATTAATTACATTTCTCTTTTGACTTCAACATCATCGAATCGTCGGCCAATTAATCGTTTTGTGGCGTAAAATGTATTAGAAGCATTGGTAACAGCTTGTCTTTTAGCGGGCATACCAACAAGTCGTTCACCCTCTTAAGGAAAATGATTAATTAATTTTTTTTTTCCCTCAAAATAAAAGAATAGTGTTATATACCTTTTGTAAACGCGACATAAGAAGGTGTAGTTCTTGATCCTTCAGCATTTTCAATAACTTTAGCTTGTTTCCCTTCCATAACTGCAACACATGAAAATGTTGTTCCCAAGTCGATACCAATGACTGCACCTTTGACACCATCGGACCTAACCAAAGTAATAAGTCAATTCATTAGCAAATAAATTTTTGAGATGAGTTTTAATTTGAATAACTTACTTGTATCGATATTGAATCTCATGTTGTCTTTGCGGTGCGTATAACGTTGGTGCGATAGACTGAAAAATACAACAATATTTTATATATATATATATATATATATCATTAATTACAAAATATAATTAAAATTACACATTTATTTCGAACTGTAATTAGGAAATAATTGAATGAAGTACTTAAAATAGTATATTACGCGAAAAGATGTAATCCTAACCTAAGATAAGTGAATGAGAAGAGTCATTATTAGTTATCAAAAAAAAATAAATAAATAAAACAATATATGTAATCAGTACCTTATTTGATAATAATTAGAAAAAAAAAACATAATTGAATGCTCTGGAATTGATTTAGGGGTTTATAAAAAGCTTTCTGGTATATGCAATTTTTTAAATTTTAGAGTAATTTCAATAATTTTAAATATTATAAAATTATTATGATTTTATTATTTAAAAAAAGAAAGAATTGGTAGCATTTTATTCATGAACAGTGAAAATAGATAACCTAAAATTAAATTATTTAATAATTACTTACATTTCTAAACAATAAAATACTATTATTATTTTAGCATACATTAAGTGCATAATTTAAATTAGTAAATTCATTATTTGGACATAAAAAAAGTTATTTATTTTAAAAAATTAATAAAAATAAAAAAATTTATATTTCTATAAATGTAATGAAACACGGAGTTATTGTATATACTTAAAGTCAAAACAGATTAGAAATGATCAAAAGTGTATATTTCATGTTAAGTATTGTCAAATAATATCTATTTTTAAGGAATTAAATGTACTCACGTTTCTGAGGATTGTGCTAAAATGTCGTCGTTTAGCGTCATGACTTACTCCCATACATCTTTGTGACAATAACCTTGACACAGCCAACATTTTTGATATTTTTGTACTCCAATTAATTGTTTATCGATTGTGTCTACCAAACAACTTGATAATTACTTCTTTTATTTGATTCGGCAACTCCAAAGAACTCGTGTTACACGAAAATGTAGCAACTACGCCGGAAACGTTGTTTCTACGTTCGTTCTCACGTGTATGATGCAATGGTCAGCTTAAATGCTCGATACGCCGTGGTTCAATGCGCATGTCACAAATGGAAGATACTCTTGAGCCAATAAAATTGTTTCTAGTATTGAATCGACCAATTGTAAGTTACTTTTTGTCACATGTTTTTAAGAGAAAAAAGCAATGTATAGAAATATCCGGAAACTTCTGTACGACTGTAGAATCAAAAAAAATCTCAATTTCAGATTAATATACATTTTGACGTTCAATTATTTTAATTATGAGAAAGAAAAAATGTAACTATTTTCCAAAATAAAAGTAAAAAATATGATAAAATAAAAAACGGATATATTTATGAGTTTTTAATCAAATGTTAAACGTAGAGCGGGAATGTACTTAAATTTAAATATCATTTTTCGGCTAATTTCAGAAAAAGTATGTTAATTATATCCCAATCTTATATTATTATTAAAAGGTATTTAAAAAAATTTACACTATAATAATATTGGTAATATATTCGAAAAACAAATAATGTAAATCCCTCATGAGTTCTAAAAAGTGAATAATTGCAGTAAAAGTACGGTAAATTATCGGTAATAAATTTTGACTAAATCATTACCGTATGTATTTTTACACTATTTTTGGGCAATTTGAAACTAATATAATTTTATATTTTCTCAACCAAATATCAAAAAATAAAAAACAGTAAAAAAACTGATTGACATAATAATGGAATAAACCACGAAATAATTTTTTTTTTTTTATTATTTTTATTTTTTACTAACAATTAAAAATTTCCTATGACTTACTTGTGAGTTTTTTGTATCATTTTTATTTTTTTTTTTTTCATCTTTTTATTTAATAATGAATATTAATTTTTCATCTTCATTTCACCATAATTGCTTCAAATTATCACCATTTATATCATTGTAAAATATTTTAATTTTTATAAATATGAAAAATGATAATAACTAATTTCAATAGATTCCATTGACAATAATATTCAAAAAAATATTAACATTTAGTGTTAATTTTATTCAACTATACTCGTGCCTTTTGCTCTTTTTTCTTTTCTCAATTGTTACAATCATTTTATTAGTTAATTTATAATGATATTAATGAAAAATAAGAATATTAATCATTTTATACAATTTGCTTTATTTGCATTTTTTATGTTTAAATAACTTTTTTTCATATACATGATAGTTCAAATAAATCGATCTCGAATGAAATTTGACAAATAAATCATAAACCAACATCGTTTATTGATTAAAATGACTCAATGTAATGATAAAAAAATGTATCAAATAATAATAATAATAACTATATCATTTTTTAAGTTAAATTTTCTTCGATAATTATTTTATGCTTTAATTTAAAATATTATTTAAAAGTTCATTAAATCAAATATTGTTTGATTTAACAAATAAGTTAATTTTTTAAGTAAATAAATCTAATAATGATGATAATGATGATAATAATAATAATAATAATAATAATAATAATAATAACCATAGTATAATTTGAAATTAATTTTGTAGTTTATATAATAATCCATTGTAAAATTTAATCACGACATTCAGTCATTTAACATTCACAATGTATTCACATTCAATATGCATTCACAAACTTACTTGACTTTTATTTTTATTCATTTATGTATTATTTATATGCACGGTTCTTTTAATTGATTGATTTTTAGTTGTTATTATTTAGTAGGAAAGTTGGGGGGAGGATTGAAAATTCTACCCTAAAAATTTGAACATTTACATAATAATGTAATTACATATTACATCTTCACTTGGTTTTTTTTTATGTTTATCTTATTAAATTACATTAAAAATTACATATTACACATTATATCATACTTAATATTTATAATTAATTAATTAATTTTCTAACGAATTTACTTTTGTTTTCAATTATACACGCGTTTAATTATTTTGTTTTCTATTTTCGGTAATAATAAAAATAATAATATTAATATTTAATAATAATCGTAATGTTCTTATCCAAATGATACAATTTACAGTAATTTTTTAATTTAACTTTAAATAATTAACAATTATAATGACAATTATAATAATAATGTTTGTTTTTTATTTAATCATTATTTAGTTGTTTTCAATTAATTAATTAATTATTATATTGATAATCAATACTGTTGACGGATAGAGATTCATTCACAGCTGGAGCAAGAGCAATTAGACATATTTTTTATTCAATTTATTTATCAATTAATTATTTTATTTATTTATCATCTGTTATTCATTCATTCATTAGACTTCATATTTTCTTGTTTGAAATTATATTCTCATACTTGTCAATTAGTTACTCATTCTATTATTTATTATCTTATTGTATAACTTTTATCTATTTATTTGTTATAGGTTTTAACCCTTTTTCCACTTCAAAACGGTCGTTTTCAACTTCACTTTCATTATATATATTTTTAATTTTTGACCTTTCAAGATACTGATTGTTTTTATTATTTACTGTTATTTATTATCTTGATGATTTTCTATTTTTTTTTCTTTTCCCAATTTCTTATATTGATTTCATTTATTTCTTCTTCCTCTTCTTCAATTTCTATTAATTGTACTTTTTTTGTATCATTTACAGTTGATTGAATTCTTCTTTTTTTTTTTTTTTTTTTCTCTTTACAAATATCCTTTTGCTCTCTATTTGCACCGGAATTTTTATGCATAATAATTCGATGACTTTCTGCCTATTGTTTTGAAAAGTTACAAAATACTTTTTTTATGTACCAACCGACAGTAAAATTAGATAGGATCCTATCCCTTTGCATTACCGACAGTATCTTGATTTTTAAATAATTTTTATAAGTGAAAAAAAAACCAAATAAATATGTATTTATTCAAAAAATCGTTTGTACTCTCATCATAAATTCCATTATTATGAATCAATAAAATTTTCGTTCGTATTCTATTATTTTGTTATGTCATTTTCTGTTAAATTGTGTTAATAAATATCTGTTCATCTATCGTAGATTGAAATACGTACAAACTTTTAAATCTGGATGTGTACACAATTATTAAATAACTGTAAAATTAATAATAGTTTTTCAGGTGAATCTCTTAATAGTAGAGAAAAAAAAAGTCATCAATAAATTAAAAAAAAAAAAAATATCTGATAAGCAAAACAACAGAGTTGCAACACTGAGAAATTAAAAATAATATAGAATATTTTTTTTTAATTTCTCATTCAATATCGTACACAATTAAGATCTTTTTTTCAAATATTTCCACGTTGATTAAAAAAATAATCTAGTCGTTGTAAATACAATAATTTTTGTAACATATTCTGTAACGGATCTTGTTGTTGTTGTTGTTGTTGTTGTTGTTGATGATGTGGCAGATTCATTAAAACATGATTGTTGCTATCATTAGTAATATTATCATTATTACTATTATCATTACGATTTTTATTAATATTAATTATATTATTACGATTATTATTATTATTAATATTATTACTATTATTATGATTATTACTATAACTATTAATATTATCATTATTGTTATCAATAGCATTATTACCATTATCATTAACACTATTATTTTTTTTTATTAATTGTTTATCAACAATTGGCGATTGTTTTTTTTGATATTGTTCTTGTAAGTTATCAACGATCGGTAGAATTGATTTTACAAAATCATTATTGCCGACAGAATTGGTATTATCATTATTAATATTATGAATTTTTTTATTAATATCACTATCATTTGTTAAATTCTGTCGGTAATGCATACTGTTAATACTCAAAATATTATCGACCGTTGTTAACATTGTCGATGAATCTGGAACAATTGATAATGTCGATGGAGTAGCACTTTCTGCCGGTAATACAGTTGAAGTTGTTGGTACTATTGATGATGTTGATATTTTTGTTGTTAATGGTGTTATACTATTATTGTGAATCTGATGCAATTGTTGAAACTGTTGTTGCAAATGTTGTTGTTGTAATTTTTGTTGTAAATATTGTAAATTATTAATGGACATGAAGTAAGAAGAGGAAGGTGAAATGTTAAAATTCTCGCCCCGCTAGGGAGCCACATTTTTGGGCCTGCGCCCCCGCCGCCCCCTTGTTGGGGGGCGCGGGGACTCCTGGCCTCACTGGCTCACCGCGGGGCTTTTTTTGTCTTGCTGTTGCTGATTTGTGTCCTGTGTATTTTGAACACCTCCACCTGCACCACCTTGATTACCCTGGACACCCTAAAATATTGAAATAAATATCTATTAAATCATTATATTTTTATTTGTCTCTTTAAAAATATATATTAACTTGATTGTTTAATTGAAAAAGAAAAAAATTGTTCATTTACTAACTTGACTACCGGGACCACCCGGTGGGGGTCCTGGACCACGATCAGGAGGCCAAGAATTACCAGGTGTTGGTTCTGAGTGAAATTGGTGTGGATGTGGTGGCGGTCCTCCTGTCGTGTCATGTCCATGAGGATCCAAACTGTTTGATGCATCATATTGTGCATTTTCTAGCCTAGTTATCAGTCGTTCATCCTCTTCTCCAAACTCTCCACCCATCAAAGATGGTTCACCAACTACCATTACGTCCTAATCAATAAATTGAAATATTTATTACAATTGTTCAATTTTATTGACAAAAGTAATTATATTATTTATATAAATTTTAAACTTGCCTGTGACGCTAACGAAAAATTTGGTCCAGGTGAACGCTTTTTACTCGGAGCTGGTGGAGCATTATTTCCTGGTCCTGACGTACTACCCTTTCGCTTTCTTCTTTTATTCGCAGGCCTTTGTGATTCTATTTATGATTAAACAAGAAATTATTAATATTAAACATTATACTAATTATCCATCTGTTTTTTATACTATTATATTAATGAGATAATTAACCAAATATATTATTACTATCAATATTTATAATCTCTTTTCTCTAAAATATATATGTATTAAATAATCAAATTAATTATATTAATTATTGACAATCTCTCGATTCTAATGAATAAATAAATTTATATTATGTAATTTTTTGTAAGCATAATTATCACCATTATTATTATTTGAATCATTTTTAATTTTTAAATTTATTTTTAACATGCATTTACACAATAGACAAGAAGACAGATACTTTACGTCTTTGTTTTGTCTTTGTTTCAATTTGTTTCCTACTTATATTTTAGTCATTATTTTTCTTTTGTTCATTGAATAGATATTTTGTACATGTTTATTTGGTTGTTTTTTTTTTTTTTTTTTTCATGTAAAGCAACTGTCCTTCTACCTCTCTTACCCGGCGGCGCAACCATCCTCTGCCATTTCTGGAATAATGTTGTCTTCAAACAATCACGTGGTGATAATGCGTAAGCTTTATGCCTCGACATTAGTTCTTGCATTGGTTCCAAAATTACACATAACTGTAATATAAAAGTTATTGATTTTTTAAAAAATATTTTAAAAGAAAAAAAATATTAATATTCATTTGCTTACCCTGAGATAATTTAACGTAGAATTAGTAATGCCTTGTCTTGTAATATTTTTACTTAATTGTTCCAACATAGTAGGATCTTGCTGTGCCGTGTGCATACCTACAACTGATCTTGGTACTAATTCACGATGTGTTCTTACGGACATATGCCACGATTTTATCCTCATTAAGTCGTCAAATGTGAATTCTAATATTAGCCTACCCTCTGTGCAAACCTATTATGGATTCATATTTTTTCTAATTATTAAGACAAATCATTTCATTTAATAAATCGTATATAGAGTGTTTTTGAAAGATACAAAAAAATACCTTCATAAATGGAGGTTTCCCATGATGCGTCACCATAACACAGTGCTCGCAATCAAGTGTTATACTTGTATTGTGGAACGATTCCTTCGGATGTTTCATATGATAATAAAGCTCTGTGACACCGCCCTCAAATATCGAGCGAAAGTACCTAGGTATTAACGTCCTTCCTATCGCTATAAATAAAAAAAATATGGATATTAAAAATATACTACACAAAACAAAAAAGATGAAAAAATAATCAATAATGAGTTTTCATAAATATTACATGCATTATCAATACAAGTTATTAAATTATGTTTCTATTTTTAATTAATTTAATTGTTAAAAACTATGATAACAATAACATACTATATCTTTTAGGTCCATCCTCAAGGCAAAAAGCTAGTGTTAAAGTCGCATCATCTTCAAAGAATTCCGTTGCAAATGAATCCCACCAAATATTATCACTTTCCTGTAAACAATTACATATTATTTAATAATTGATTTTATTTTATTTATAATTAAAAATGAATGATAGTTGTAGTAAATAATGATAAGATAGAAAATGTAGTAAATGAAGTGAAAGAGATTAGTGTAAGATAAGTTTAAACAATATTGAATAACAAATTGATCATTTTTTTTCGTAGTTAATCTTGTACTGATGCCAAATCAAGCAAACTGTTGCCACTCCCGCATTACAAATTGATATTTTTGGCAAGTTTGCGTTGACCCTTCCCTCTTTTACAATGTGTAATGTGGTCTCATCCTCTACTTACTCCCTAAATATACTTTGTTTTGCATTCTCTCTTCTCTATCAACCCCATGCTGATTCTATATACTACTTTTTATTCATTCTACTATTTTTCTTCATCTCATTATCTATCATCGATCAAAGGAATGTCAATTGACAAACAATCAATAATTGGCATCAACGTTTTATTAAAAATTTTAATATAAATTAAATAGAGATTTTTTTTCAAAAGAAATATTTTTTTTTTATATTGGAATTTCATAATATTATAAATATTAATAATAAATATATTGTAATATTTGTAAAAATTAATTGGCAAGAGTAGTGTTTGGTTTTTTAAATACGAAAAGCAGATGAGAAGAAAAAAAGAATAATAATAATGAAATAATAAACGAAAATAAGTTAAATAGTTGAGGCATATTTTTAGTGTGGAATGTACGAGAAATAATTTTTCTCATAGACTGTACCACCCTAGTGTTGTTAGGAAGGGAGAGGGAGAAAGAGAGAGAGAGAAAGAGTAGGTAGGTAGGTAGGTAGGGGGTGAGGGAGACTAAGGGGTGGTATATGATCGTGTATATACACGACAGTAAAAGTATTGTCCATTAATTCTACCTCTAATATAAACTGTAAAAATCGATAAAAAATCTAAATAATAGTTGTAATAATTTGAAAAAAATATGTAAATAAAGTAAAAAATCATGTGATTATAGCCACCATTTTTGATAAATTTTCATAAATATTATCGAGAACAATTGAAGGTCGTTTATTTGCCTTTGGCGTCCTAGAACCTGGACAAAACTGGTTCGGTTAGTTGGAGTATATACGGCCGCGGGCCGCCGGTGAGAGGAGACACAAGGAGTAGAGTAGGAGAGCGGGGAGGGGTACAATATGGGTTATCGAGGGGGGAGACGACCCACCCCCGAGGGAGGGCAGGGGCCCTCATTTTATTACCCGGGCTCCCATGAAGGTTCTCAACTTGGTGGTTTGTTTTGTTACGCACTATTACAACCTGTAAACAACTTGACTACTATCTCTCTTTCCTTCTTTCTTTCCTCTCGCGACTAACTTTTCCAAAATATCTATTACAGATGCCATTTTTCATCTAATCATCATTAAACGCCCTCTCTCATCAAAAATAACAACTAATAAATTAAATCATTGTGACTAACAAGTCTATTTGTTAATAGATTGGATAAAAAGAAAAATACTTGTTTAACATTTATTGATTATTTGGGAATGATTATATATTGTCTATTTCTTTTTAACAAATATTTTTTAACATTAAAGAGAGCTTTAATATCAATTACAATGAAATTAGCATTTTTTATAGTTAAGGAATATTTCGTGATAATTAATCAAGACGTGCGTCTCACAGCACCATCTAATTCCAAATTGATCAAAAGTCCAATATAATCTCAAACACAATCAAGCGATTAGTTTGATGATAAAAATCTAGTGGATTTATTCAATATATAAACATATGCATTGTAACATGAAAACACAATCAAGTACCAATTATATCCGTCAACTATTCAAAACAAAAAGGACACTGTGCTTAATAGTTGACATATGATCAGAGTTTTATCAGTGAGTGTAAACAAAATATAGAAAAAAAAAAATTTTTTTTTATTTCAATTTTTTCAACAACTCACTGGTCGAAAGCCACAGGCTTTAAACGTCGTCCCTTTCCACGGTGGCATATGCCTCTGTAACGTACAGTCGCAAGTATAGGATATGGCATAATAGTAGATGCTCCACACGATGTAGAGCGAGAAAAGATGATTTATGAGCACGTGACACGTCAGGTTGGCCCTAGTAAATCCGCGGTAAAAGAAAGGGTTTAGATTCTTGCCACATCTAAACCAATGACCACAGGATTTGGGAGACCGCGAATGTCACACTTACCCATTAATCTTTTAGCTATTTTTTTAAAAATATTATTGTAAACTGACATGAGTGTGTGTGTGTGTGTGAATATGTAACACCATTTTCCAACTATCTTGGTATTTTAGTAAGAGTACCAATTTTTCATATTAGATATTGTACTCTGATAGATGAGATTATTAGCAGTTAAAAATTTCATCTACATCTCCTGTATCAAACATAGCCCTGTTACAATACAAAAAATATCTATTAACTGTTAAAAAATGTAATGTAATAAATACAATCCATATTTCATTGTAAATTATATGATTTTACTAATATGAAATGACATAATATCGAAATAAGATTAAAATTTGGTTCCATTTCACGCATATTTCTATCAATGATAAGTACATAGAGCATTTATGTCCGGCAAGTACAGTCGTAATGGATAAGATCAAAAGTTTAGTGATAAAAGATGAATCGATAAATATGATAATTCTGGTCGATATAAGATTAGGTGGCGTTGCGAATCCCGATTTATTAACTGTTAAGAAATATTTTTTAACAGTTGAAAAACATTTATTTTAAAAATTAATAAATCTCTTCCATCAGTGTGCAATAAGTATATGATAGATGTTGATATAAATTAATTTCAAGTATCATAAAAGGTTTGTTAAGCAATAATTGATCATATTAAATGCATAGATTCCTAAGATAGTCGGCGTATGTGTATGAGAGAATAGAAAACAGAAAGAAATGATAAGACAGAGTCAAGTACCAAATGATGGTAAGTTGAATACTGATTCATTTAATGAATGGTAATTTAAACTAATTAAAGCTAATTAAATTTGATTGATTGACTAATTAATGAAGTTTAATTGATTAATTATCATAGGCTTACCTCAGTCCGCTGCTGTAACCTCTTGTTGAGCTCGTAAAGTCTGATATCCGGTTGTCCAAAGTACGGCGTGTGCCTCCTGGGGACAGGTAACGATCTGTCAGGCCAGACCGATTGGTCATGTTAGGGTGCTGTGTATTTATTTGTTTCTTTTTTTCGGTTAAATAAATGTGTTTTGTATATTTTTATTTTGTGGTAGTTTCGCATACTATTCATTTAACTCATTCATACTCTTAAATAATATTTTTTATTCATTTAATATGATGAAATCTATAGACAAATATGACTCTTTTTTTTTCTCAATAAATGATCTGTTTAAAAGAGTGTTTGTTGCTCTATAAGATTAGAGACAATAATCAAAATGTATGAATAAAATAGAAGGTGAGGTAGTTGGGTAGATTTTAACCGATTAAGTTGATGAAGCTTTGGGTTAATGGGTTTAGTTTGTGTAGCTAATGGCTATAAGGTGGTGTTGGTGGTCTGAGCAATCAGCTGACGACCAGCTGGTACTTGAAGACTAAACTAGAGTCAACTTGGAGGTAAAACTGAGCGCCACTGAAGTCGCAGATTGGGTTGGCAAAGGACGGAAAGCAGTGGTGGATATGCGAGACGAAAGACGAGTGGTCAGAAGAAAGAGAGAAGGTGATGGTGGATGATGATGATCGGGGGAGTATGTATTATTAGGGGTTGCGTCATGGGGTAGTGTAGTGACGATCAATGCTAGTCACCTAAGCGAAGTCTATATGTTGCCAATGTGTCTACATACATGCATAAATCCACATACTAACCACATGCATATGCATGTGACAACATTCGCCACCAACTTGGGGATCCAACAACCACCTTCAGCCTCACCTACACTCCTGTTCCCATCAAAACACATTCTATTCGTCCGATGTACGAGTTCATCTTAAATCATTGCTAATTCAATGGCCTTTTTTATCGGTAATTAATGCATTAACAAGTCAAGACACGCACATTATTCGACCCTTATAAAGACTCGATCCATTTCAAACGCTGATTGAGACATTTACTCAAAAGAAAAATTATAAAAAATTATACCCTTTTTATGTAGTAATATTCACAATCGTTATGCAGTAATTTTACACTCTCGTATGGTAACAATTACTCCACTCTGAAGTAAAAAATTTATCACGGTCATTGAGTGTTTACAGTTACTCTAGTGTAAGATCAAATTTATACCATATTTTGGGATTATTTTGACGCCAAAATTCCCTCCTCCGTGTATCTACTTTTCAAAAATAGCCGTCATTTTGACAATCATAAATAAAACAGTACTAGATGGTTGATGCGAAAATTGAAATAAAAAACAACTAAATAGGGGGTTGAAGTTAATTGAAGGTCAGAAGAACGTATCACTTGCCACAAGTGTCACATGCGTGTTATTTAATAGGCATGTCATGTTATATACACACGTATAGCAGTGAGTATGTCAGACAGTAAGATATCACATGGTGGTGGGTACTGTTAAACCACGTATTACATATATACAATATACGACAGTGTTAATTTACTGACACGTGCTTTTCAAGTGACAAACAGTGAGTAGAGAACAGGTGTAGTACTATCATCACTTTTATTCTCTACTACTTTTTTTTAGCCTTTCATTTAACATACGATATTAATGTTTACTACACATCTCATTGTAAAACATTCTTTTTTACAGTATCAATAATAATAACCGCTATTCTACTACTTACTACTTTTAATTTCATCATCAATATCACTAACAACAGTAGCAAAGATTTTTATTAATAAATATTTGGTGAAAAAAAATTTTTCTTTTTATGGGATGTTTATTTGCATAGTTTTCACAGTAAAACTACGCGTGTTTAAATTAGAAATGGCGGGCCAGGAGGCCTCCGTCATGCGGGAGGCACGATGTTATTTTTATCATTCTAAATATAGTTAAAGCTCCTATACAAAACGCCATACCACGATATATGTTATAAAAGCATCAAGGATCTAAATGTAACTATTTTAATGACTGCCAAATTTATATATTGAAACGAATATATTATGCGCGAGAGGAATGTAAATTTTTTGATTAGAAAATGAAATAGTAAAAAATATTTCGAGAAGCACTACTGTATCTTTAAAATAAATCATATATATTAGAGAAAGGATCAAAAGTATAGAATGGAGTAGAAGAAATACATATATATATATATAAATGAAAACATAGTGACACGGTGATGTTAGAAAATCATGATGAGTTTTTTTTAAGTCACCTCGAGCGACGCCAAATACGGAACTAGGTTACGTGTTTCTAACTGATCGCTTGACAAGTCATGTCCCTTCTCTATTTGATTCAATACTCTTTGATACTCGACTCAAAGCAGTTTAAATCAAAATCCTCCATATCATAAAAGTATTTTAACATAATATAAAAACTACATGTTCAACTGAAATGACTATGACATACAACAAACCAAGTTGAAGAAATATTCAAAAGAGGTATCTTTGAAAAATAAAATAATGGAAAAAATTGTCATGGTGACATTGAGTTACCGGTTTCATATACATATGAGGCTTTTTTTTCAGGGTCACTGATCAAGACGCCTGAGAAAGAAAGGACGAGATTTGTGGTAAGATAATGTGTGAAACAAAAAAAGTACATCATGATAATAGACTTATTCTCTAATTCAATATTGTTTATTAGAATTTTGATTTACTGTTTTAATGATAAATATCATAATGTCAAATAAGAAAAATATTTATCGGTGTTAAAAAGAATAATTTTCAAGTTGAAAATGTAGTGAGAATAAAGTTGGAAAAATAATTGAAATGACTTCCAAGAAACTTTCATACACTAGGTAGGATCTTAACCTTAACCACCACTGTAAAATCCTCAACTTTAATGCCGTTACTTTGACGCAGGTAATAACAGAAATTGTGACATTGTTCTCTTCTCAGGTACAAAAATGAATACTTTTAAGGACCGTCATTTTCATACAGCTTGCAAATATCAAGTGTTGAAATATTTTAAAACGAAATAATTTTTTTTTGTTATTGATGGGAAATGAAGTTACTACATGACGATAGCTCAGCTAAATACTCGATCTCTCACAGGTCCAATGTGCCGCGGTACAACGGGAGGTAAGAGTTAAAAGTTGAGGTGAGTCCAAAGCCTAGTGTTGAAGAGGAAGAAAATGTAGACGCCAAGAGGTAGAGTGACGCGAGGAAAGAATAAAAGGATAGAGAGAGAGAGAGAGAGAGAGTGTGCACAGCGTCAAGAGAGTTGTGCCAAGTGTGTTGAGGGGAAAGAAACGCGAGGTAGATGGCGGTAGGGGCGAGGAGACGCAACTTGTTGTAAAAGAAGTAGGAGACGCTACTGATGATACTGGAAGGGACAGAGCGGCAAGAGGATTCGACGAGGCGGCCTTGAGAACACGGACCAGCTAACTTCAACGTGAAGCTACTGCTTCACTCACTAAATACTACATTTTTCTTATTATTGTCAAAAAAGTCCTTTTTTCGTCACATTACATCCTACCTCCTAACAGCATCTCTATTTCAACAAAACAACAATCATCTGATTAAATTGAAAAATTCAAACATCCTTTTCAACACCTTTATCGCATAGTTGTTCGGATATTTAGTTATAATATTTTCCAAAATTTCAGAATAAAATAGTTTTAATTGCAATTTAAAATACCGAATTTTATACAATTTCACACACACACACAAACACACTATTAATCGAACTACACAATCGAATATTGAAACAAATGCATTTTCAAATATTTTTTTCTATGATTAGTCAGTTGTTTATAAAAAATATGTTAATTGTGAAACGTCAGTTGACAAAACTATCATCAGATAAATAAGTTGAGAACCTTTTGAGGTTCGTAGTACGCAGGTAGATCGGCCAAAGCTGTGGTTCTCTCGTGGAAATACTACAGACACTTAGCTAAGGTCTTGCGAGGTCACGTGTGCATTCAAAAAATTGCTAAGAACAATAAATTACTATTTTTTTTCGAAATAAAGATTTTAAATTTTGACTTGAAATTTTTATCACATTATCCGACATTATTATTGTTTATTATTATTATTTTTTAAATGTATGCAATTGGATTAAGGATGTATTTCCTCGTCACGGACTCTTGGAGCGTGAGTTCTGTACAACTTCCTCTCATCTTTTTCTTTTACATTTACATGCAGGATAAAAATGCCTTTAATTAAAAAATTGTTATATATACATATATATGTGTATAATTTATGCGTAAATAATATTGATACGAATGTATTAAAATTAATGGAAAATAATTTTTTAATTTGGACTAAATTTAGTAAATAGGATTATTGAAAATTTAATGTTTTTTCCTTAATTTTTTTTTCGTTTTAAAGTAATGAAATCAAACGTAGACGCGATCAAGGCCTGTCTTATCCTCGAGGAGAGTACGAGCGATAAGATAACAACAGTCACTAACGCATAACCCATATCAAACAGAAAAGTTTTCAAATCATTTGTTCACTAATTATCATTAATAGCCTACTCTTTTTCAACTTAAAAACTATTTGTATCCATCACTTTAACATTATTGTCAATATTTGTGCTCATTTCAGTTGTTGTTTTATTAATGTTAGTAATTGACTCGATATTTGGAATTATTTTGGTGTAATGACGGCTATTAATGGATTTATGGTTTCTCATACATTTGATATATTCCTCTATTGAGAAGGAGGAAAGTTAATGGCAAACACTTTTTTCTACATAATTATGAATTTTGGGAAATAAAGAAAAGAACGATAATGAATAAATTAGCACACGAATCAATTGATTGACGTGATTGAAAAATAATGGTAGTAAATTCTCCTATACCTGTAATATGGAGATCCAAAAGGTGAACAATAAAATGGGTCATTGTGTAAATGTTGACCAGGGACTCCAGGTTGTGGATGTGAGTGTGGGCCCATTGGACCAGGTACACCAGGAGGACACATTGGTCCTTGAGGTTGCATTCCAGGTGCCATCAAAGATCCCGTAGGCGGCATATGATGATGGGGTGAACCAACCATGTGCCCTGGATGATGTGGATGTGGTGATGGACCACCACCAGTTCCAGGCATATGTGAATGGGGCCCGTGAGGTGAACCACTCATCATTGCATGAGGTGGCATTGGATGGGGACTAGGTGAAGCCCCATTTAAATGAGGCCCAGAACCAACTGGACCATGTGGGGTGGGTGGACCCCCATGAGTTGGTGTTGTTGGTGGTTGTGGTGCCGGCAAACTCGGACCTGGTCCACCACCTAATGGCAGTGGTCCATTAGCCATGTTGTTTAATTGTGTTAAGGACGCGGCTGCCGAGGCCATTGCTTGTAATGGATTTTGGGCCCCACTGGTGTTATTGCTTGTATTCCCGGCCAATTGGCTTAACACCGAAGGCAATGGCGGCGAGCTCCCCCCGAGACACCGGCCCGATCCTGCTCCACCGCTCGGGACTATCGGGCCGGAATGCAGAAGACTTGGGGGGCGCTGCGCCACCCTCACAGGCATCACTCCCCCCTCCACGACGTTTTCGGAATTTTTTTCGACTACTAAGAGTTTTGTTTTTTAATTGTTCTCTCTATTCCTTTTTTTTCTTTTTTTTTATATAAACAAACTTTTTTCACTTTTTTTCTAACATCTGTACAAATATAATATATTCTTTTCACTCAATACTTTTCAATAAGATTCTCTTTAGTAAAAAAATCACTTTCCCGCGTTTTCACTCCTCTCAGGGGCCTTACAACTCACTTCACACCTGACTCCCGATTATAAACATACTCTTGACACTCACTACCTTCCCTAACGACCAATCCACGTGGCTTCACATTGCCCTATGCGACGCTTTCGTCGCTTTTTATAATTATTTTTTTTTTCTCTTTTATTTACAACATTTTAAATATCATTATATTTTTTGACTACTTAATTAACTATTTTTTTTTTTTTGGCTATTATTTTTTATCAATCGCCACTTGGCGTTCGACAATAACTCACATGTCCACACCAATAATTTTTTTCATTTATTTTCCACATTTTATAACACACTAATTATTTATTTAATTACTTTGGATTTTTATTTTCAACACAAATATTTTGGTTTATTTTCATTTGTTATTATTCTTTAAATACAAAATTTCAAAGATAACTAATTACTTTTATTATTATTCTATTGATGACAGAGAGAAAAAAAAAATTGGCTAATTTTCCGGACGTAGACACGAGTTTTATCGGTCTTGAACAGAACACAATAATCTATGAACCACAGTTCAAGCGAACGGTCGCGCTACTGCAGACTGGCGGGTGTGTCGGCGCTACGGTCGCCTCGATCAGTTCGCTTGGGTATTCGGAGCTACTACGCCGTCAAGATAGAGACAAACTTTACTTGGCACTCCAGTGAGTAAGAGAGAGAGAGAGAGAGAGAGAGAGAGCGAGAAAGTGATAGAGGGGTGAAGGCAATAGTGTGCGGAAAAGAGGGGAAAACTCTGAGAGACAACAGACGAACGTTCTGACTGTGGTAGGAACAATGATTTGGGTGGGGGAAGCCACGTGAGCTTAAACTCACTTGAAGAAATCAGTAGTTACTATGATTTCTTAACTCTCGTTAAATATTTTTTAAAACTAATAATATTAATTATTCAAATAAAAAATTTTTAAACAAAAGTAAGTATCAATATATTACATCATAGATAAAAAAGCGATAAAACTTTGATAGTAATTTAGTTGATAAATAAAAATTTTTAAATAAATCTTATTCTTGAATAGAAAAAACTATTTTGTTTTTCATTTATCTAAATAAGAAATTATTTTTCCTTAATTGATTGATTAATTTGAAATTTCACATCGTAGAGAGCCGGTAAAATAGGAATTTATATTTAATAAGTTAAGCAGCATTTTAGAGAAAAATATAGAGAAACAAAAAAATGACGAAAAATAAATTTGAGAACATATTTTCTATAAAATATTAAGAGAAATTAGACAGTAAATAAAAAAGTCGGTAAAGTAGGATAGAAACTATTTAAACGCGCGAAAAATTGAAATTTCTGTTAATGTTCTACTTTGAAAATAACAAAAGAAATATATTGAAATAAACAAAAGTAGAATAAACAGCAACAACAACAACAATTAGAGGTTAAATGAAGATGAAGAAAAGTCACAGTCAAACGAATGAATTGCAACTAAACCGATTGTATTTGTATGTGTGATTTCGGTCACGCCGTACGCCTGTACGTTGACCCCTACGAGAAGTATATACAGGAGAGAGAAAGAGGACCGACTGAAAAAAAAGAAAGAGAATTTACTCACCGTTTCTTCGCATGTGTTTCATACTCATTTTCTTATTCGCTTACTCATTTTATGTACCTTCGTTTCGCTCCCTTTATTTCTCTATACCGTAACTTTTACATCTTTAACCCGTCCATCTTTACTTGAAAAATTTATTTGATTTTTCTCATATTTTTCATCAATCACACATAGTTGGATTAATTATTAAGTAATTATTTTTCGGAATTATTTGTCGATAAAGAAATCTTACCATTAAAATTAAGTTGTGAAAAAAATTATTTTATATACATTTTTTGGTTTTAAATCATTATAAAAATAAAGCTGAAAATCAAAAGTGCAAAGAATTTTACTACAAAAATTGATTTTTGATAATTTAATTTATTATCAACCGAGTGAAATTCTAAATTCCTTAATCGTACTTTGTTTGAACTATTAATAATGATGAATATCAAAAATAATTATTAATTTCACGTTAAATATTGACACTCCAAAATATAAAAAAAAAAAATTACCGACCGAGTAAAATGAGATTTATACGAAATTTTTGAAATGATATTTCAAAACAATTCATTAATACAATCAACTCGTGCAAATTCTTCGATCAAGAAGATACAGCTTTTGGGTGAATAGAAAAAAAAAAAATTTCAAAAAATAAGTTCTAATAAATTCATTAAAAAAATTGATTAATAAAAGTGGGCGGGAGGTTGAGAATCTCTGGTTGCGCCCGTCCGGGCCGTGGGGGTTAGTAGGGTGGAATAGGGGGGGTTGAGGGTGGGAACAGGGTGGCTAACAGAGGGGCGACGGGGAATGAAGTTGGGTGCCAGGGTAGCTTTTGATCAATATCTCGTACCCACCCTCTCTCGCCCTTCTCATACCACCTACCCTTCATCCGCGAACACCATGTCTCCTCTTTCAGCCTCATCCCCTTTTCTGCCTTTTACTTGACTCACCCCCGCTACATTGGCCAACCACCATGAATAACCAACTATATACATGTGTTTAAAGATATATATATATATATATATGTATACTATTTGAATATCTATCATATATTACATATATGTTACAATTGATTGAATACATGATTATTAATTGAAAAATCTGTGTTTCATTTCCTACTGTGAATTTAAACTTAATAAATTATTTTAATTGCTATCATTCAATGATATATTTTTCTATTTATAAGCTATAAAAACTTTTACAAATTTTTGCTCTTTTTTTATATTTTATTAAATTATTATAATATAAAAGTGTTTCGAAATATCTTGGTCGGTAAAGTAGATTGAAGAACTATCCAACTGACAATACTGAATCGAAGAAAATTCAAATTAATAGTGATTTTTGAAAAAAAAATAAAATAAAAGTAACAAAAAATGAACCATATAATACAAATATGTACAACAAAAAGATGAAAAAAAAGTATTTGTGACAGAGATGGGCGACAAATAATGACATCGTGAGAAACTGATCTATCGGTTGAAAACATCCCAGGTTTTCTCGCGTCGTTCTCTTCTCTACGATTACTACACACAGTCGTTGCTACTCAAGATTCCAGTTTTCTCCCCTCTCTACTATTTTTGTTTTTTTTCATTTAAACCCCCTATTTGGTGTCTCGCTCCCGCCTAACCCTTCTCTACTCGACACCAAGTCTTCTTCTATCCCCGATACCGCTCTCCTCTGTTCGCCGAGACTAGTTTCTCCCACTCATCCGAACCTGTTCTATCCCCACTTTGTAAAATTTTGACCCTCCACCACCTAACATTTCTGACGCATGGTCATAGTAGGTGAGATGGCGTCTACGGGTTGAGAAACGAAAGGGGGTATTTGTGCACGCGCTGCCATTGTTTGCCGCGTGTCGTTGGGTCTTCTCGGTCTTCACAAGATTCTTATGACGACAGAGGGAGTGAGAGAAATAAAAAGAAGAATCGAAAAAAGTCAAAAGAAAGAAAAGAAGATGCGACGACGAGATGGCGCGTGAGAGAGAGAAAATATTGAAGCACGAAAGTAGAGAGTGGGGGGAAGAGTAAAAGAAGAACAAATGCAGGAGAAGAGAAGCAGTTAAGCAAAAAGGGCATTAAAAAAAGATGAACGCATTCTTGTCCTTATTTCTCATAATAAAAAAAATCATTTTCTCCACTTCACCTTTCGCGCACTACTTTTTTGTCTTCATTATTTAAAAAATTAATCTTTTTGAGAATTTTTTTTTTTTTCGTTATTCAAATAGTTTATTCATAAATCATAGCAACAAACAATTATATCCTAGATATCGGTAAATTATGTCAAAAGTACATAGCCATACGCAATACTGTATGCAGTGGACAATATTTCATCATTTAGAACATTTCTTACAGATTTTCAATACCTTTTTTATGGCTTTTTTTCTCATATTCGAGATCCACTTTTTGTAGTTTTTTATAAAATTACCAGAAAATTAAAATTCCAAATGTTTTTTATTTTCATCAAGTATTAAAAAATCGAAAATAATGTTCTTTATAAGAAATAGTGAAATATCCTCTTTAACTTGTGGATTGAATTTTTCTCTAACGCAAAATAAAGGAGAAAGAGAACGTGAGTGAGTGGGAGTGAAAGAGAAAGAAAAACCCCTGACTCCTCATCCCTCTAAAGTTCTGCCACCTACGCCGGGCAAACTCTACCCCTTCTCATCCTATTTCCTCATCGTGGGCTTTTCACAGGACAATATTTTCACTTTGTGAGTCTAGGGTTGCCCATAGCAACTAGTCCAACCAACTACTGAAAATCTCCCTTGTCAATTGCAATGAAATTGTCCACTAGGGTCGGACTGCGTCGGTAAAAAAGAAAAAAAAATGATGGAAGAGAGAACGTAGAAAAAAAATGCAAGAAAAAAATAAAAACGAATAAAAGTAATATATATATATATATATATATATATATATATATATATCTAAAAGAAAAAATGTCACCAACTGATGCAGGTGTAATAAAAATTTAAAAATATTTCTAAAATTAATATTTAAAATGAATACTATAATTCTTACAAGTATTTGCTGTTTCATTTTATACAGGATGGTACAGGGAAATCACATATATAACCTTAACGAAATTGAACAACATTAATATAAATTTATTCAGACTTTGAACACAATTATTATTTATTAGCAAAGATACTGATTGAGAAAAGATGGAAAAATGATGAAGAAAGTCGTGGTTAAATAAAAAAATGAGAAAAAAATAATTATTTAATACAATAATAATAGATTTGAAAGGTAAATAAGTCATTTCTATTAAAAATTTTTTGTAATAAATTAGTAGTCCTTAATTGGGAATTTAGCTTTCGAGGACCATTTAACATTTAATGGCCGTTAGAAAATAGATGTTACCACCTAGCCAAGAACGTTATTCACTTGAGTCGTTATTTACGTCGACAAGAACACTTGTATCTTGACAATCTATTTATTGTCACCACCATAGAAATAAAAAAGCATTTTATTCATGTACTACTAAACTTTTCTTTGGTATTATTTCAAAATAACAGCATAAATAATGTCATTTGTAATTTTAAGTTATTTTTAGGATAATAAAAACTCAACGACTTCAGAACTCATCTACATTGTTATGAACATTATAATGTGCAATTAAGGTCAAATTAAATGAATGAATTTATGTTCTACTTACTTCCCGCACATCTTCATGAACCAAAATAAAAATTATATTTAGTTGTTTGAGTAAAAAATACCAAAGACCAAAATATTATTCTGGCGGGAAAAATGATTTTGCCGACCAAGTCTTTTTTTTTGAAGTTAGAAATTGATTTTAGTAAATTGACCGCAAGATAAAAAAAGAAAGAAAGAAAAAGATAAGAGATCAAGAGAGATTGACGAGAGTAATATGGGGTTCTTACGTCCCTCCGAAAGTGATGAAGGCGTTTACGCAAACGTCCGTATACGGCTTCCACAGGTGGTCGAATGGAGGAATGACCTCAATCTCTTACTCTCTCTTTCTCTCTTACTTTCTCCCTTTCAATAAAGTAGTAAAACACACAAATTCTTGACCATTTGAATTACACTAAAGCTACAGACCTTCATTCTTTTTGATGCCTTATTAATAAAACTCCATCTATGAAATTAAGAAAAACCTCAAACTTTATTACCATTCAAAACTCTCTAAAGTTGTTGGAAAATTGATTATTAACAAAAAAAGAACATACTAGATTGATAGAAAAGTTTCAATTACAAGGTCGTCTTTCATTTTGTTTCAACGGAAAAAGAATGAGAGGTCAATCAGTAAATAAAAAAAAAAAAACGTATTCGAAGAAAATGTCATAGTGTTTAAATAATGGGGTAAGAAAGACAAAGTTAATAGCGATGTTCACTTGTTGCTTTACTCAACTAATTGTCGAGTAATTGGCCCCGGTATTACTCCTCTCATTCTATCTATGAAGCATCTCTCTTTCTCTTCTTTACTCTAATGTTCTTCGTATACTCTGATGACTTGCTCACATCTTTTATATTTTTCGAGCAATATAAACTTTATTTCATTGTCTTTAATAATGCCATGACCCTTATCTTTTTCACGGTCTTATATACTATATTATTGAGATTTATAAAACAACTATTATTTTTAGATAATTTCCATCAATTCTTAAGTTTTTTGAATAATAACTAGAAAAAATATATATTTTACTGAACGAGGACTTCAATGAATTGTATTAAAATGTGTAACCATGAACAGATAACAACGAAATCTCATGTATCGGCAGTTACTATCTAAAGTCTGCAATAAATTATTATCTATAAAAGGTGTCAGCACCATCAAACATATCAATAAAGAAGTAACCCTTGACGTGGTAAGAATATAAGAGAGGTGAAAAACAAATCTTAATAGTGAAAGGGGAGACAAAAGTGTTTAAAGGACGAGAGAAGATTATGTAGCAATGTAGGGTAGGGAAGAGGTTGTTAGATAAAAGAACTGAAAGGTGTTTAGGAAAGCTATAAATTACATCTTACCCTAATGTCGCTTACCACGAAGAAACGTGTGTGAGGGGTTGAAAAAGCGCAGGTGCACTAAAGTGTCGGTTCTTTAGATTTTTTTTCTATGTAGTTTTTATTAAAAGAGTCATATTTTTTCCTTTTGTTTTCATTCTAATTTTGTTTTATTTTATGTTTAAATTCAAATTAGCCGAAATTTAATTTATTTTCTGGCCACTTCATTAGCAAGTTCTATAGTATAGTGATGACTTTGTGAAAGTTGATAACTCATTCAACAATCATCATTTATTCAAAAATGTATTATGTTTATAAATAAATGACTTACCCTTGATCCATTCTATCAACTGGTCCACTCGGACCCATCATCGGATGTCCAGGACCCATCGGACCGCCCATAGGATGACCGCCAGGTCCAAAAGGGCTTCCAGGCGGCATTCCATATTGAGGTCCAGGGAATTGACCAGGCGATGAAAAATGTGGATTACCTCCAGATGGAACAAACGGTGGCCCGGAAGATCCAGGTCTACCAACAAACTGTGGTGGACCAGATGGTGATCCAAATGGACTTGGACCAGGTCCATTGTATGGTCCAGAGTTGTTTGGCGGTGGTGGAAATCCTCCGGGATTAGATGGTGGACCGGGTCCAGGTGTTGATGAACCACTTGGTGCTGGCGATGCAGTATATTGCGGTGTACCTGAACCAGGTGGTGGGCCTTGATATCCAGGTCCACTTGCTGGACTTCCAGCTCCACCAGGAAATGGACTTGGTCCCTGAAAACCACCTGAATTTGTCCCACCACCAGATGTATTGTATCCTCCAGATCCAGGTCCACCACCAACTGAATTAGGAGTAAATGGCGACGCTTCTGACCCTGCTGGTGGGCCCTTCCACGACGCTGGTGTCCCTGGGTCCTCCAGCGTGGTCGTAGCTGCTAGTGGTGTATTCAAACGGCTACAGCCTAAAAAAAAATATATCAATTCAATTGATTTTCACCGATTTTTGAGATAAATACTTTTTCTCAACTGTAATCAATGAAATAAAACTTATTTCTTACCATTATTCGTACCATTAGCCTTCATTCTAATAAATAAACGTCAATCCATTTTTTTCATAACATTTTGCACTCAATAGATCACAACTTTATCTATCACTAATACTAAATATTACACTTTTCTCGATAAAATTCACTAAAATACAAACAATTAACTCTTATAGTAGATTATAGGAATTTCTAGTGATTTTGATACAAATTAAGAATAAATTATGTCATTATAATGAGCCAAAAAAATTTGATGATTATAAATTTAACACTAAAAATTATCCCATTTGATTTATTATTTAAATAATTTAATATTTATTATGAATTGTTATAGATAATAATAATCGGTTTTTCATAAATGACTAAATAATTAAATTAATTATGGATAATAAATATAAATAAGTTTAATTATGAATAAAATATAAAATAGATGAAAAACACGAATGTGATTAAGATAAAACTACTATGTAGTTTAGAAGTATAACTTAATTGTACGCGTCATTACAGGTTATGGTTACCGGCAAACTCTAACCTCCTTAATTGTAGGGAAAACAGAACGCGATACGCGAGTCTATCAAAATTCACTAGAAATCTCACTATTAAACCACTTAATAATAATTCTAATAAACCAGACTTGTTTAGGTACATAAAAATTATCAAAAAGTCACAGTAAATAATGTTAATTTATTATGATTCAATCTTACTCTGCGTATTAACAATTGTACCGGCGTCATTTTCACTTTTGTCAACACCACGTAATTATCGTCGAATACTATCAAATATCACTATATTCAACACTAAAATCACCATTTTTAGACAACTATTTTCAATAATTGGCTATTGATTATGAATATTATTTTATTTTATTTCAATATTACTTTTTATTTATCAAGCAATACTTCTATATCACTTCACAGAAGCCGTAGCAAACCTCCATCACACAAACACAAATGTCGGGTATATACACTAAGCAACGGAATCACCTATTATTTCCCGTACTACTAATGAGTGCAAGTGAGACAATAAATATGATAATACAAGATGGAAGAAGTGTAAACACTACGTGAGTCAAATAACAAACTGTACTTTTTTCAGGGACGTAATATCGAAAAAAAATTCCCGCTTATTTTCACCAGTGCTGTTATTTTTTATTACAATTTATAATTTATAATTTATCTCTGTTGATAAGTTAGAAGTCAACTGTTACATATTAATAATTTATTTAAATCGACACATAAAAAATTAAATTTATTTATAAATTATTTTCGATAAATTTTCATTTATTTCACAGTCACAAAAACATTTATTAATTTAAATTTCCCGCATTTTTTTATACAACCGGAAGTTTAAGAATCACGTGGTTATTATCAATTGTGATGGTCCGTATACTTTGGAGTAATTAATAATTGATACTATTCCAAAGTATTCTGATGAATATGTGATAATAAAATCATCAATTCGAAGGTTATTTGTATCTCTTTGACGAATTCTTGATTAAATTAGTAGTTATTTCCACACACACGTATTAGTTTATTCAAGATTCTAAAGGTTTAAAGGTGATGAAAAAATGACTGCAGCTGACAAACGCAACGCAAAACTAACACTACGGCACTGTCATTGGTTTGTTTTTTCGGTTCGAGGGTTTAGAAGAGGGGGTTGGTAAAGTAGTAGCAGAGAAGATAAAAAAAACGTTGCAGAAAGAGAAGGTGGAGTGAATGTTCAATGGATGTGACAGAAAGAGAGATTGAAAATAATGTTGGATTTCCAAGTCGAATGGTGGCAGCAGTCTCGTATATGAAGAGAAAAAATCTACTCTTTAGTTTTACTATTTCAAGTGTTTTCAACCAATAATTCAACCAATTACCTTTAATTAATATAATTTATATATCATGTTTTTAATGTGATTTCATTATTATATGATGATGAATTGCACGAAATGAGATAATTTATAAAAAGAATAATGAATAAAAATGTCCCTCAGCATTATTTAGTTGAAAAAGTATTTGTTAAATTATTCATTGAAATGAATTTGAAAAAGTATGTGAAAGAGTGAAAAAACATAATTGAATTATTTAGACAAATAAATTATTTTTTAAGAAAAATTGGGTAATTAATTTTCCTACTCAACAATCATCCATAATTTGAATTACAAACATGTAATAAAGTCTCTGTAATTTGCAATAATCTGTAAAAATAAAAGTACTTTAAAAACAATGCCAATATACGGATGAATTAATAAACATTTAATGACATTGAATTATATTTAACTACATATTAATGTTAAGTAACAATAAATAATAGATTTATGTTGGCGAATATTTCACTCCATTTGTCAATGGCTACCGGAATTAAGAATTCTAGTAGTGTCTATTGAATCTCGGAAGCAACTTGCATTTATTGAATTCTTTGAATTTTAAGAGATAATTTTGTAGTTTAATTACGAAACAGCCATTATTCCAGTTTAAGCAGTGATGCCTCTTCTGGCGAGATGATTAATTACAAAGCACACTAGGCTATAGATTTGTGTTGTTTCTGTAGTTTTGATAAGTGAATTGACAAATTCATTGCACTTATTTTTGTTCAGATCTTATTGAGATGAAACTCAATCGAACAAACGCTAAATATCAATTAATCTGATAGAAGATGTGTACTTTTTAGTAACAAAGTATTTGCGATTGATGTAAATTGCAACATATGAAAAAAAATCTATCTCAACAGATAAGGTACTGAAAATTTTTGTATGTTTTAGTACTTTTTAAATATTTCATTATGTAAATGCATATTTTCTGTAAAACTATTGGAGTAATTTATAAAATGTTTATTATTATCAAAATATGTATATTAAAAAGTAATGGATGAAGGTTATAATACAAATATAAACACAAAAAATATCATTAAATTTCATTTTTTTATTTAATAATTTTAACTCGTTTTCACTTTTAATATTTCTCGTTTGTTATTGTTATTAATCAAGTAAGTCATTTAATTTATTTTATTCGTTTATTAATAATCTTTTTTAAGTTTTTAAAATGTTATCTATACATTCAATCACTGACTTGGACTTATTATCTATAGAATATACAAAAAGAGACAAAAAAAAAGCAAAACAAATTGAAAAAAATATTTTCACATTTATCTTAAAAAAAACAACCATTATAATTACTATAATTTTCATTCATTAGTAACTTATAATTATTATTTAATTACTTGAATAACTAATTATTATCAACAATAAACGTAAAATCACACTTTTTTTTACCCTTGTTTGTATTTCAATTTACTTTAAGGTTTTTCTTCTTTTATTACACTATTAATCATTTTCTCCTCTTAATCATTTACTCTCTTTCATTCTCATTTATTAATTAATTAATTAATTAATTATTAATGAAAAAAGTAATATCCAGTCTTTGATTGCACAAAAACAAAAAAGAAAAAAATATATAATAAAATTATTATTAACATCAAAAATATCTATTTTCATTTTTATCAAAAATTTCTAACCAAAAGTGTTTCATGTTTGAAGAAATAATAATTTTTTCTTGTCTACAAAAAATTATCTAAATTATTAAAAGTTTTTTTTTTATTTAGTTGTTGGCAATGTAGATTGCATTAATTGTTCATCAATTAAAAAATTTTTATAATAATCAGTAAATTGTAGTATTGGTATAATTGGCATATGTTGTCGCGCTTGCATCGCCACTGAAGTTATAACGGAATTACTTCTTTGTGGTTGTAAGTTATTTTGTTGTTGTTGTTGTTGTTGTACTGATGTTGTAAATGGTCCATTATAAACAGCTGGATAATAAAGGGGATCCATTATTGGTGGGATAAATTTGTTATTACTTGGCGTCAATTGACCATTTGAATAAGGTACTACGTTACCAGCTGAACTACCAGCTCCAGCTGGTAACGCTGGAATAAAACCAGTTGGCAAATTAGGTACACTATGTCTTCTACTATCACTGTGTTGACGCGAAAATGGCATCTTTTGAGAATTATGTTGTTGATGAATAGAAGTTGGTGTTGGTTGTAATCGTCTTTCATCAATGAAATTTTTAAAATTTGCATCACCTTCACTTATTCTTCGTTGATGATCACGAATCATTTCTATTGGTTTTTTACGTTCACTTTTATCACGTATTATTTGTGGATTTATTGTTTTTGGTGAGAAACAATTATTATTCAAATGATTTAAATTCGGTACATTGGGTATTACTGGATTTACTTTACGTGGTGAATATGGATTTATCGATTCCAACATTTTCGGATATTTTCCATTAGGTCGAAGCCTACTTTCAGGCCTTATCGGCTGACTAGAAGATCGGATTAATGGTTGTGCCGAATTTTTGGCTTTCGGTGATACTAGAGTTATCTCTAGATTATTCGATGCCATTGTTCGGCTATCTAACATTGGCGGATAATTAAATGAAGCATGATTAGCAGGTGGTCGATGATGATGATGATTATTTGATTCAGATGATATTAGACTGTTCATATCGGGATTGATGACATTTGGTCTTGGTACGACTGGAACTCGTACAATTTCAAGATTTGGTCGTGAGAATGGTCGTTCACCTTTTTCGATTTTTTGTGCTGTCAAGTCCAATATACCACCAGTATTTAATAAACAATTAGGTGTAGTTAGAATTTCTTTCGGATTGCCATATACTGTTTTTTCATTGTGTGAAAATATTGATCGTGATTGTGTTACTTTTGGTGGTAGTGCCTGTGCATTTGGAAGCACAGGTGAGACAAAAATTTTATCAGTCGATTGAGAATTCGATGAATATACTTGAAGAAGACTTGAATTACTATTATTACCACTATTAATAATATTATTATTGCAATTATTGATGATGTTGTTGTTGTTGTTGTTGTTACTATTACTATCGTTATTATTACTATTATTATTACTATTAATTGGCTGTAAATTAACTGATAAATTACCCGACTTAATGGACTTTAATTCTCTGACTTCATTTGGTGAAGGAAGCATATGACTAATGTCCGGTGTGACTGTAACTGATATTAATTTCGGTTGATTGAGCATTTTCTCGTCATTTTTGGAGTTACAAGATGGTACTGACGATTGTATTACACTCTGATGTGTATCTAAATCAATAGCTGTAACTTCTAAACCACCTTCTCTCAATATCTCCAATTTTCGTTTCTTAAAACTTGGTATAACAAGTTTATCTCTGACACCATCTGGTTCAAGTTCAAGATCAATAACTTCTGGCGTTGCAGAACGATTTTGAGTCTTATCAAAAATCGGAATGTTTTCTTTACCTTGGGCTGTAATTAATGGCTTTTCACTTTTAATTTCAGTTTTGAAATCTTTTTCTGGCGGTGGTGTTACTGTTGTTAGAGTTAAACTGATAGGTGGAGTGGTTGATTGTGTCATCAATGGGCTATTTATTTGCCGATCTAGACCATTTGAAGGTTGCCCACCAGTAGGTGTAGTTGACGGTGTACTTCCAGGTGTTGATAATGTAGTACTAGAATTACCGGTCGATAACGGTGGACTTGGTGGTTCATTACTTGAATTGGATACAGTTGTTGTGGCAATTATAGTATTTAATGACTTTAATCGTTCTGGTTTGACACGAACACTTCGTAATGATGATATTTTACCTTCAGTCTTTGGTTTCTCCATTTTCGGTAGTGTGGATATCGATAGGGATATTTTAGAAATGTCGGTGATAGATGTGATGGTGGTACTGCTGGTAAGATTTGTTGTTTCACCGTTCATTGGCAGTTGAGGTGGTGTTCGTGATCGTTTCTCCAGTTTGATCTCAGGTATTTCCGATATCTCCGAAACTGTTATGTCTGAAATTGACTTACTTCGACGACTAACAGGTCTTACTTTTGTCTCTTCACCTTTTTGATGACGTTCATAAGGTAAAAGTAACCTACGAATAATGAAATAAATTATTTTATTTAATGTTTCAAATGAATAATTAAATAATAATAAAAAATAAAATACCTCTCATAATGCCTTCGCGTTATTGTAGCAGCACTAGTCGATCCAGTATTACCACCGATTTCGTCATAAATTGATTTCCACAGTCGACCTCCCGTTACCAAATCATAGCCACCAAGTTTTTGAACTTTTTGATAAAATAAATACAAGTCAACTGTAAAATTGAGACAATATTTTCATAATTTAAATCATTATCATTCAAGTAGTTGATAAATAAAATACTTACTCTGACGGTATCCTAATAATGGCATTTTACCAACAGGCGTTCCACGTGAATTCATAAAATTTTGTACGTCTGTGAGGAATTTTTGTTCATCACCGCTCATTTTTCTTTCACTTCTTCTTACTGCTGACGACAATGGTGGTTTTAGTATTGAATTAGTTGATAAATATGTTGTTGAACTACGTGATGTTGATGCGACAGATGCTTCACTTTCATTGCTCGATTCTCCAGGGGAGACACTGCGCTTTTTACGTTTTCTCCGAGGTCTTCCTTTTAATTTTGGTGCTAAAAAATGATCATTAATTGATATTGAAATAAAATACTTGAGAAATAAGTTGATTAATAAATCCAAATGATAAAGTTACCTAAGTGATTACATAATAACTCATGGCCTTCAAGATCAGGATAGTCGAAAGTATCTCGACAAAAGAGAACTCTCGTTCCAGGTACTGCAGTGAAACCACCCAAAGCTGCCACCACTCGTGAGGATAACCATGTTGGTGCACCTTCTAGCCTACGAAGTAATGCCCGATATCGGCAATACCTCGGGTACGATAAGACGACAACTTTAGCATGTTGATCGTCTTGGCAACTGGCAGAAATAGTTTCATTCTCTTGACTCTTTTGTTGTTTGTCAACATCCGAGAAATCAATTCCAGGATCGGTGAGCACTTGTGGGCTTATTTGGTCCGATTTGGTCGATCTGTCTTCGGACTTTGGTAATGGCGTGATGGGAAATGTTACTTCTCGACCCCAAGACCATTCTAGATTGGGTGCTAGCCATGTTACGAGATCGTGAACATGGACTACAACCTTTTCAGATATTGTTAACACTTCATCCTGTAACAAAAGAGAAATGTCACTTGAATGATTGTTGATTTACATTTATTCAGAAAAGAATGAGGTTTGTTAGAAAACTTTTACATTATTAGATATTTGTTTCAACTTTTCATTCTATAGTAATCAACCCTTTTTTTCCCTCTCGTGTTATTCTTTATTTCCTCCTCTCTCAATTCTGTCTGAATGGTCCCGTTCATCCCCTCCTCTCTCGCACGCTCTCCTTCTATTCCTCATTTCCCTTTCATTTATCTTTACCTACATAACCTTTCTCTCTCATCTCACTCTTTCTCGTTTACTCTTCGCCCCCCCCCCCCAATCTAATATCTTCAATGCAAACTCTCTCATACTTTTTTTTCATCTACTTTTATTCCATTTTATTTATCGTTTTATCATTTACTATATTTTGTGTTTCTTTGTGAAAGTCTTTAGCTTATTTTATTGATTTCTTATTCATAAAGTTTCTTTTTTATTTAAAATATTATTCTTCTTTTGACAAACTTTGCTTAAAGTAAATAAAATGTTATAATTGGGATGAAAAAAGAGAATAAAATATCATGTGATGTATAAAAATGTTTTAGAAACAAAAGAGGTAAATAAAATAAATTTGAAAATGAGTATATTTGTGTTGGTTGCTATGGGAATTGAGTTGAAACTTAAACACATCAATAACCTATCAATTTACTGCTATTATATATCTACTACATATCCAACAACCCCTCATTTCCTCTTCCCTCTCTTTCATACTTCTCCCACTCCCCATTTTACAACAACTCCCCACTACTCTCTCATCTCTCTTCCTTCTTCACTAATATTTCATCCATATTCTCTTTCTCTCTCTCTTCACGTACCTCCTCCCTTTACCCTACTCTCATTCAATATCTCTCATACCTTTCGCAAATTCGAAACCCAATGAAATCGTCACAAGTCAAATATTATTCTAAAATCCTATTAAATTCAAAACTTGACTTAAATGATTATTTAATTACTTACAAATAATCATGACAATTAGTCCAAGTGATGAATTACTTTTTTATTGATTTCACGGTGCATTATATAGTGTTTAGAATTTCGGTAGTTTGGATTTGACTTGAAAATGAACACAACTACTTTTAATGATGAACATTATGAGTTTATTATTTAAATAATATGCTAATTTATTCAATTAATTTGAATAAATAAATACATACTATTATATTGTTATTTTTAATTTATTATTCTTGTTAATTACATTGGTTTTTTATTGAATTAAAAATAATGATTAAATTAATCATTTTTATTTTTGACTAATATTTAATAATTTGTTTAATTTTTATGGATAATCAATGACAATAGGAATAGTTGAATGAAAAATGATTTTGAAAAAGAAGGGATAACAATAAAAGTGGTAGAGGATGAAGGAGGGTGAAATGTATTTTATTGTTGATGTATAGATATACATTTGTATTGCGTATAGATGTGTATGGTAATAGAAGAGGAAGCAGAGTATTCAAAGAATGCTGTTTATTGAGTTTTAAATTGGTTTCAACAAAGTATTATTTGTTTACTGATAAAATATTTAACAAAAAAAATATTCTGTACATTTTTAACTCATTTTATTTTCATTCTCATTATTATTATTTTTATTATTTTCAATAACTTTTAACAATTCCATATTGTTTATAATATTATAAATTTCTCGAAATTTTATAATTTTTTTAATAAAAATTTTGAATTTAAATTTATCTCATTAATTCTGAACAAATAAATTCAATCGATTATGATAATACCGAAAGGAGAAAAAAATAACTAAATGGAAATAAAATCAATAGATAACTTCATTTATAAAAATAAAACCATACATTATTGAATGAATTTTAAATCATAACCTTAAAACATTTTGAAAAGAATCAATTGAATTATTTGAAGAAACACCATCATGATAGAAGGTTAAAAAAGTAATAACATTTTAATATAATAATATCATGTTAATTGATAAATGGTAATTTTATTGTAAAATAAAGCATAAAAAAAAAAATGAATCTGTCGTTGACATATACGTTAGGCGTTTATAATACATTTATATACGGGTGTGTAGCCAGTCAAAGCAGCTAGAGAAAGAGGATTAATAGTGAAAGAGAAAAGGATAATGAATACAGGATAGGTAGATTGCACATCATTCAACAGTGGATCTCAAATTACTCTAGATTATCTCATTATCTAAATCATGACTTTAAGTAACTTTTTCAGATTTATATCATCATTATTTTAATACTATTTCACTGAATAAAATATTACTTTATTGAACTCGAAAATAAATGTGGATTTTTATTTTAATCGAAAAAAATTATTCATGAAATTTTTTTTTTTTATAAAACTAAACATATTAATTACTCTTAACAACAATAAAAACATTTTTCAAAAATTTCTCATTTATTCAAATAATATTATCAAATTTATTTATTCGTTTATTTTTTTTGAATCATGTAATTAATGGAAATGATAAAAAAAGAGAAGATGTAAAAAAAAAAAAAAAGCCAAAAATTGAGAATCACTGCAAAACATAAATCATTGTTAGATTAAACTCTGGAGCACACAGTAGTAGATGGGGCAGTGGTCTGCTTTCCGGAATACAACGTGACCCGAAAGTTTTCGACAAACATATAGATTTATGTCAAATTATTGAATATTTCAAAAATTCATTATTTCATTTAATTGAAATACAAAATACTACTCTCTATCTCATCCAAATAAATTCGCTATATTTATTAAAATATACTTTTTTATAAAAATAAAAATAAGTAAAAAATGAAAAAATATTTAGAATTGACTGAAACAAATTATTCAAATGAATAAACTGATCATTATATCATCATAGAATGATAAAATAATATTAAAGTTATATTTGTGTACACAAAGTATTAAAGGGTATTTAAATGCACATATTTGATTACCAACAAAACGAGAAAAGTTTTTCAAATATAAACACACATACGCATACAAAGAGTTATTATAATGTATGTGTATGAATTAAATATACATTTTTATATATAGATATATAAACATTTGATAGTAGTACTAGTAAAGCTGGTTTATATTATAGATAGAGTTGCGACAGGACCTCTATACGTATATACTTTCAACCTGAAAAGCTATTCTATAAGTCTCAAACATAATAGACCACATACATAACACGCTCGTGCAACTTTAGTGCAGTAGCTATTCCTGCAGCGTAACTTCATTCAGTGGTTCTCATATAATATACTTTATATTCCACGCTGAATACTCAATTACCCTCGAAATTGATTTATCCAACTACAAGATAGTCTTTCAGTTATCGCATTGAAATAAAATACCAACGAAAAAAAAAAAAAAAAAGATTTCTTGGAAAATAGCAAATTCATGTCGAGAAAAAACTCAAAAAATGAATTAATCAAATCGAGTTATTGATTAGTGTAAGTATAAGTAAATAACATTAATGAATATTCGAGGGCGTACGAAATAAGGTGCAAAGGATGATTGGTGGGGCTGATAAGGAACACTAGGGTGGGAGAGTAGGTAAAGAGATGTTACCGTAACATTAGAGAGTGGGAGAAGAATGATAACATTATAGAAGCCGGTAGGGGGCGCTCGTCGAATCCAATGGTGGGACGGAAGGCATCTTAATTATTATATTGAAAACAAATTCAATTAATTTCAGAAAATATCTTGTAATTATTATAAATTATAATTTTATGATTATCCGAAAGAATAAATGAATAAATAAAAAAAAATAATTTGAATAAATGATCTAAAAATCTAGGAAATACAGAGGAAAAAAAAAGAAAAAAAAAATTTTAATAATAATAAAGAATAGATGTTCTTTCTTATTATTGTGAAACCGTCGACTCGAAAAATAAACTGTACATGTTTTGTCTCTAATTTAGCAGAAATATAAATGTTAAAATGGACAACGATTTTTCCACTCAATACGAGTGCCAAGGACATATACCATAGGAGGCTGTATCAGTGATTCTCATTTATCCCTTCTCTTTATCATTACTCTTATTATTATTATCATCTCATGTTATGTTACTATGATTATTGATTATTTATTTCAATTAGAAAGTATTAATATCATTTTATTACATGACATAAACTACTTATTTTCACAAACAAATTTATTGAAGATTTTTTTTTCATTTTTCCTCGATAAAATATTGGTTAAAAATAAAATCAATTTATATTATTTTGTTGTTACAAAGTTGAGCTTATTAAATATTTTATGTGACTTGTGACTTTTATCAGATCTATTTATTTCACACATAATAAACACACTTAAAACTTTCACTATAAATTTATGATATTCAGTTTAATGTATTTATTTATAGATAATAGACGTGTCAAATTACTCTCACTCATTTTTTCATTAACATTCGTATCTCAATTCTTGATAATATATTTATAAATAATTTATTTACTTGAGTTAAAAATAGCATTTACAGGACAATTAATGGTAAAACGATTGAACCTTTATTGACTTTTCTTTGATTTATGATTTTTAGTAAATAACAATTTATAAAAAAAAAAATAATACTCATAATAATTATTATTTAAAACTATAAATAATGGATATATTTTACATATTAGTTATTTGATCAAAGTAATAAGCGAAAGATAAGAAGAAAAAAGAAATTTATTATTTTAATAATTTCTCTTTAAAACTTTTAATAAAATAAATTGAGAGAGAGAGCGAACGAGCGAGTATAGGAGTTTAAATCACAAGATAGAAATAGTTTTAGAGGGGAAAGGAAAATAGAGAAAGAGTGAAACGAGGGAATAGAAGTCATTGAAGAGAGGAAAACGAGGTGGAGGAGGTTTAAGCGCAAAGGAGAAAGAGAGAGAGAGAGAGAGAGAGAGTAGTAGGGATAGAGAAAATACGGGGGAGATGAAGAGTAAAATAAATGTGGAGGGGGTAAGGTTACCATGGATACACATCTCTGAAGCTGAAGCTACTTGGATAGTAAGTGTGTAACATACACATAAATATCATATGTATAATTATACATATAACCGCCATATCCAATTTGTGTTATTTACTTGTTTGCATTTATTCTTCATTGCGCATGTTTTCAATTGGACAATTTATTTTTTTTTTGCCCCCTCCCCTCCCCTCCCCCTTCCATTTTCATCAACCTCCTTCTCTATACCTATTTACTATCTTCCTTTATTCGCCTTTCCAGTGACTCCGTTTTGTGTACATTTTTTGTATTCATTTCCGTGAAATTAAATCCAATAAAAATAATAAATTCTTTTTGATAATGACAATACTTACAGTAAATATTTGAGTGAAATTTCAAAAATAATATTGAAATTAAGATTAATGTAAAAATGATGAAATCAATAGGACTTTTATAGATTTAATTCTAGATAATACCGAGGATTAAATAGTGATAACGCGAATATTTATGTTAGTAATAATTTGTCAGATTTACGTACAATATATATATATATATATTATGAGCATGCGCAATAAAAACCAATAACACCCGGCCCTCTCTATACTCCTCTCTACTATTTTAGTCTACTTTTTCTTTACCTCCCCAACTTTATGCACCCCCAACCACTACGTTTTTATGTATGCAGTGCAGCACATTTAGTTAATTGGTTCTATTAAAATAAAACAAAAATATCATAATAGAAAGAGAAAAAAAATTTAATATTAATTTAATTCTTCTCAACTACAGATACAACTACAAACGTACGATTCAATTAAATATTTGGTTGATGATGGAAAATTTTAAAAAATACCAAATGGTTTTGTCGATAATTATTTTTACAACAGTGTCGCTGGTCTTTCTTACCGACAGATAAACACGCAATTAACTGCATTACCAACTTGACAGTACTTGAAGATATTTAAATTTCTCAAATGAAATAAAAAATGTTGACCTTTGTTACGGATTTCGACTATATAGAGAGGAGATTAGCATAATGCCATGATATATATTTTGATGATTACAATTACTCACCTCTCCGTGTGTATCACGACGTCCATCAGGTGTATTTTCAGGCAGGAAATAAAGTCTTAATGATGCTAACGGTTGATTAGAACCACGACTGTCAATCCACAACAATTGTAGTTCACCAATACTCACTAAATCAGTATCAGTCCATAACTTGGTCAAAAAAAAATTACCCAACCGCAATACACGTCCATTATTAACTTTAACTGCTTTGTAAAATGTATATGGGCCATGACTAAAACAAGCACTGCCCAATAGCTGTAACAAAAAAACAAATACACAACTATTATTATTAAATTTTATATTTTAAAAATTTTTTTTATCATACACATTTTCTTATCACCAAATGTTGTTTCTATCATTAAACATGATTACAAGGTTAGTTATTTCAGTTGTAATTTGTTAATTACAAAACAAAATTTATTATACATTTTTTTAAATTTACATTTAACCATTTGCTTGTGATAATTAAAAAGTTATGTTAATATTTACAAAATTTCATTGTCAATAAAAATAAGATAATATTTAAAATTTATTCAGTTAAATACACATGATTAAATAAGGTCGAGTTCTATTATCATCGACTGTACTTGATTTATTTTTTTCTATTTAACCAACTATTCGAGTAATTTAATTACTCTTGAATGCGGTAAAAATAAAATGCTTCAAAAGTTAAATACACTAATTTAGGTATTCAGATAATTATCAATATGTACATATACATGTTTAATTAATTTTATAGAATAAAAAAAAATAATTTAACAAAACTTTAATTATTGTTATTATTATCTTTTTGTTTATTAACATTTACATCCCATGATTCATTCATTTACTGCGTTAATTATTCCATTATCATGATATTCGTATTTAATATGTGTGTGTTTAGCTCAAGTTAGATACTAAATATCTTATTTTATTACAAAGACTAAAAATAAACAATTGAAGAAATTTTTTTTTTTTCAAAATAATTTTTAATACAATAATGACTTGTATTTGCTTATCTGTTTTTTTTACATAAATTAATTTGATGATCGGAATGGAATAGATATTTTTTGTTTCATTTGATTGAATGAAGAAAAAAAGAATGCAGTATTAGATGACTGATAATATATTTTTAACATGTTACTTTCAATAAAGTCTATTGTTTGTATAATTATTAATTAATGATTACTAATAATACATCATGGTATATTATATTTGACCTCGTTTTTATCACAGACTGTACACGATCTCCACGTTCGTATCGAGTTTGCCCTCTACTAACTCCTTGTCTATCTCCTTCTATCAACTATTTCGCTCTCGCTTAGTCCCTCCTCTCTGGCCCCGCTGCACTCCACTAGAGACCCCGCTTCACCTCCTCATCTACTCCTCTTAACGTTACCTCCCCCTCTCCTCTGCCGCTCTACCACTCTAGTCCCTCTTGCCGTTCTGTATTCCTTTATTTGTCATCTATTTGAAATTCAACAGAATTTCGTCATTTTCGTTTATAAGCAAAAAAGTTATTATTTTCACGCTCAGTCGATAATTAATTACCGACTCAACTATACCTACATCACCAAGTATGTTTATTACAGCTGAACACCAAATTTATTTATTATTTTTCAATCTTATCTTATTATCTTATTTCATTTAATATAATTCCCATAGTTTATTCACATTTTTTTATTAATTTATTCTTCGTTTATTATTATCTCGTTGTGGTTTGTCAGAGAATATTTAGCTAGCGATCCCAAGGCTCCCTTATTATTATTATCAATATTAATAAAAAAGAAAAAACCTTCTAGTAACTTTTGGATTCTTTTTTATTCATTAAAAAATTGTTGCATTTTTGATCTACGCAATTCTATACCGCACACGCTCGGATCTACGAGATAAAAAGAAAAAGATAAAGTAACAACGAAAGAAGAGAGAGAGAGAGAGAATATTAAATCTGAAAAAAAAATAAAAATGACTAGGAATCTTAGTAATATCATGTCATTTTTTTTCTTAAAATGATTATAAATATATATTTTTATGAAAATAAATGAGTTAATAATTAAGTTTTAAATTATTCATTGGAAAGTTTACTTATGCCCATGATTATTTGTATTCAATGCATTCTAAGTAATTTATTAATTGAAAAAAAGATGAATTAATTATCAACAAGTAAGAACAAATTAAACGTGTGTATGGAGCAGTATGTAGAGTGATAAGATGGAGTAAAATTATTAGAATATTATTAGATTATTATATAATTGAATCGATAAGAGATAAAAGATGGAAATATGTGTACATATATATTTATACACATTTGTTGAGTGATAAGATTTGAGAACCTCTGTCATAACTATTTCCAATGTTTTAAGAGAGTACAGTCAACTCTAAAAAATCATTTATTTTAATTATTTATTTCTCTCTTATCACTTTCTATCTTTGATTTTTTTTTTATCTTCTCTTCTTTTCCAACAACCGTCAATAAAAAAGAAATATCAAACCATCTTTTATTTTTTAATTCAAATAATCATCACGCAATTATTTCAAATTTATTTTTAAAATAAAAATTTGGAAGACCTAAAAATAAAATGTAAATTTTTCATAGTTTTTGATTTTAACCTGAAATTTATTAATTGACTTGGGATGATTTTGGCAACAGTGTATTATCAAAATGTTCACTAAAATTTTTCAAATATTATTCAAGTTAAAATTTTCGATGTAAACATGAATAATAATAAATTAAAGAAAATAATAAATTGAAGGAAAAAAAAAATTTTTTTTTTATGTAAATCTTTTGAAATAATTGAAAATTTCCAAATTAATAATTCGAAGCGTTTATTTGCCGTTAATAAATAGTCATTTATTTTTAAAAGACTTGAGAACAAGCTTCTCTCGGCCTTCCACTTCCACCTCCTACCCCTCCATCTTTTTTTTCCATATTTCCCCTCACGTCTTGTTTCCCCTTTTTGCAATTTATCCTTCTCTTTAACTCTCTCTCCCCCTCCCTCCTACTCTCTTCTTCGCGGCCCCACCACTTTAGTATATACTAGACCTACCCCCGCGCCCTCTCACTACGCCGGTACCGACTCCTACCTAACTCATTGCCTTTGCCAGGGGCTCTCGAGGCCCCAAGTAACCATCTCAAGGCTACTTCTACACAATAAAACAATTTTCCCTTTTTATCCGTATATTTCCCACCTTCATTTCCTTTTAAAAAATATTTTTTTTTTCTATCCTTACCAGGTAGAATGGGAAAATTATTGAAAAGTAGGCTCTTTTTCTCCCCTCCTTTCTCTTTTGTTGTGGAAATTTTATTCTGACATTTATTTGGAAGACGATTCTTATCATTTATTTTACGACTTTCTATTTATATTTTAATCGTACTACATACTTGTACCAACTTATTTCAGTGCTTAAATAATTATTCACAATCATTTATAAAATAAAAAAATATGAAATTTTTTTGATTAAGTAGAATTCTAAAATTTTGATAATATTTCAATAAGCATCAATTTTTTATTTTCTTTTTATAAAATGCTTTGTGTTGTATACATTTATATTCTAGAAAATTCAATGAAATTCAACTGCAACTAAATAGTGACAAACCAATGATATTGATTTTAGTCCTTAAAATAATTTTCATTTGTGATATATTTTGTATTTCAATTGCCTCTAAACCATAACTTTCCTTTAATAACTTTAATTAGATATAAATAATAATATATGTATTTGTATTACCTTTAATAAATAACAATTTTTAAAAAATGAATATAAAAAGTATTTGAATGAATGTCAAGAGACATACAATCTAATATAAATGCTGATGTAACTGAAAGATAAAGTAGTATATTTTATTTTAAATTATATTATCAATTGTGATAACGGATTGTTGACTTTAGAGATAGAATTAATTATTTCCAATATAATTTTATACTTTTAAAAGTACTATTTAAAACATTAAATCTCATACATTGATTATTTTAATCAATTATTATATTTATTATTATTAATTTATTGTTTTATTTGAATTTGAATAATAAAAACAACCGTCAAAATTAATAGATAATATTAATTGATTAAATTTTAAGTATCATAGATACATTGTATAAATAATACAATAATTGATACTTATCAAATAATAATAATAATAATAAGTTTAATTAAAGAAATAATAACATATAGAAAGAGAATGAAAAAAAAAAAAATTGAATAATAATGATAAAAAAGATTGGTATTTTTGTGTTAGTAAAACTCGTTTGTATACCATGAATAACGTACTAATACTAGTGTATTAAAATTACACAAGGATATCTTTAATACATTGAAAGAGCCAACACAAACACACTCGTGAGTGAGATAGAAAATTAAATTTGTGAACAAGTGAGTAAAGGAGATGGAAATAAACGAGAGTGAGCAAAAGAGATGGATAAATAGTATAAATATATAAAAGTAAGTGAGATAGAAATATCGACCATAAACAACTTGGTACTAACAGAGATAGATTTATAAAATGTGGATAGTAAAATACATTGAATGAACAAAGACAGATATATCTATCGAGTCAGCGTCCAACTCAACCAACATATACAAACACAACTACGACACGTTTGCATCACGAATGCACTTGGAATAGTTTTCCCAACATTTATATTAAAAAAAAAAAAAAAAGTACTATTTTAATTTAATTGAAATAATATTATGTTGAGACTCTTTTTTGTGCCTTTTTTTTATTTCTATCAAATATAAATCTTTTTCTACATAATTAATTCAACTTTTTATTTTATTGATTACTTTTTAAAGACAAAATTGCTTTTTTCGAGTTGTAATAAAAAATATAAATAGTTTTATTTTATGTCGTATATTACGTGTCATCAATTACAATCATTAAAGACAAAAAAATAGTTATTGCTAATATTTTTACGATATGACTAATTGTTAGAAAATGATTCAATGATGAATGAAAGTAATAATAATTGTTTCTACATTATTTTCTTCTTCAGATCAATATGCCAAATGAGAAGCTGTATATCGTAAGTTATATTACATGAGTTTTTATTTCCAAGCGGAAAAAAACCCTTATGAATAAACATTCTTCTCATTTTAAGAATACAAGCAGATGTTTTGAATAACTCTGAAGGAAAGATTAGTCCCGAACAAAATGCCTCTTCAATAATTATTTTTTTTTTTGAAACAATCATTTTTAAAATTCATCTTTTTCATTAAATAATTGATTTACATTATAATATTTTAGCAAAATTTTATTTGACAAAATTATTTATTGAAAATAAATTATCTATTTACAAAGGATCAACAAACTGATACTAAGTACTAAAGTATATGTATATATGTATAAATAAAAAATATTAAAAATAAAATGAAAAAACGTGTGTATAAGTGCATGTTAGTGTTTGATCACTCTCGTGAGACTATACTCAAGCAGTGAGCGGTAGTTTATTATCATTATTTTAGTCGAAAAAGTCGATGCTATACAACGAATTTAGAGGAGAGTCTATTGTTTCCATTTAATACTATTCAATTCTTTGAAATATTTTGTTTCCTCATATTCTTTATGTTGTATTATAGTAATCCTGATAACTCATCGTTTGTGGAATAACATAACAATAAATACTTTATATTCATATGAATATAATTCTAAAATTTTCTTTAAATCTTCTACAATAAAAATATTATTTCATCAATTACGTCTTTATTATTATTATATTATTTGTTATTATTTCACATTATTTTTATTAAATAAAAAGATAAATTATATAATTAGCTAATAGATGCATTTAATCGAGAATTTATTTATTTATTTTGTTGCTTTGCAAATGCATAAAAATAGAGAAACCATGGAAATCTAAAAAAATGATAAATTTAATTAAATTATTATTATTTATAAATATTTGATAAATTTATTAATGCTAAAAATATGACGGAAGAAAGGTCAGTTTAACAACGACAACATAAAGTAATGCATAAATGAATAAATTGACGAGAATTTTCTTCTTTTTTTTTTATTATAAGAAAAACAAATTAAGGGAAAAAAAAACCATATTTCCAAATTCAATCATCAAACAATAAAGTAATCTGTAAATATCAAACAATTTTTTTAAAAATTTAATCGATAAACTCAACTTTAAAATGACACGTAGTCGAGTTATAAATATCTTTTGTACTAATGTAAGATAATGTAAAGAAGTGCAAGAAAGAGAAAAAAATAAATGAAGGAAAAAAAGAGAAAGAAATCGGTAGAGAGAAAGAGAGAATGAAAAGAAGGAAAAAAAAAATAAAAGTGTCATGAGTTAAACGAGGATAGTATTAAAGAATTCAATGTGTCCGTAACTACGTCTATATAGGAGTGAGCAAGACAACATGATCACAGAGAGACAAAGATAGAGTGAGAGAAATACAGAGTAAGACAACATAACGAAGAGCAAGTGAGAGGGATGTAGTCTAATCGCATTTCTCAAGTTTGAAGAGATACAACACACTGATTATTATTATTCCGTTACCAGATGTCGTATTATAAAATATCCTTTGTCAAATGTGAATAAATAAAATATTTAAATAATTTTTAAATATTATTACAATTAATTTGAAACAAAAATAATAATTAATTAATTAAATAAAATAAAAACTTACCTCTATCTTATCCATTTTTGATAATCACTATTTTCGCATTCATGGAACCGTCATATACATATAAACAAGTGATGGATAATATTTCACCAAGCACCAAATAACACTCATTAAATTCACAGCACTCGAAAATATTTCACATGTTATAAACTTGAAATAAAAAAGATAAAATATTACTTAAAAATTATTTAATATTTTAATAAAATAATAATAATATATGTTTGTTTATTATATTTAAATAATAATAACTGGTAATTAATAATTTATTAATTAACTAATTTTAAAACCAATTAAATAATTGAACGCGTGATAGTTATAAGGACACAAAAGTTACGGTGTAACACACGCCACTGTCCCATCAAGACTACTTTGTATTTACTCTAATTATGTGACGTCACAGGTACACTAGTACCCTTCCACTAGATGTCCCCACCACCTATGCCAATCCCCCCCCCCCCCCTTCCACTTCATCCACCCGAATAACAACGAATTCATACGAAAGTATACGATTTGTATCGTAGTGGGAGATATTCTCTCTCCTACTACTACCCCCCCCCCCCCCCCCATTATTATTCTCTCCTACACTTGCATCCATTGCTGTTGAATTTTTAGAGTTCCTTCGTCTCACTTTGCCAAGAGAATGCTAAAGAAAATCAGTGTAATGCGCATGACACTTACTTGCACACACAATCACGTTAAAAAAAATAAATTTAATACTATGTTTGTATTTATTAAATCTCCGATCTTTTTTTCGCTTTCGGCATATGCCCTGTTGATCTCTCTTTCTTTTATTCTATCATTTTTGCTTGTCTCTCTCACTGTTATTTAGTACTGTTGATGTCACTCTTTTTCTTTTGCGATTGAATTCACTCACGTTTTATCTTCATGCGTTCTAGAAAAACATTATCTCTATTACTTCATTAATTATTTTATTCCAAAGCATTTTCAATCGATGTTTATCAATTATTTGCCAAGTTAAAGTAAAATAGAAAAATTTATATACCGTTAGTTGTTTTTTTCATTAAATAACAATAGAGTAACTCAGTGGTTAATTAGTACTCAATAAATCTTTTTTTGTAATTGAAAATATTTAGCAAATAATGTAGTTGATAAAACAGACTTCCTGCCTTCAAAGTACAGTAGTTGAGTTGAATAATAAAAGGATAACAAAGGACAACAAATAAAATATTAAATGTGTAAATTACAGATACGGATTTTTACTCAATTTATTGATTTATATTTCTCGTTAATTTATTTCTTAAACAATATAATAGGCAGAAAATTAGTTTTTAGTTATTTATTAATAAAATATGTTCTTTTTATTTTAATTTTTATCATTTTTTATTAATTTTTTTTGTTTTCATATTTCTTCTTCACAATAGTTGTGGTAATTTTTGCACATAATCAATTCATAATATCTCATTGATGATAAATTTATGAATTTATTTATCAAGCACTTTTAACATAAAAGTGAGAGGAAAAATATTTTGAAAAAAAAACGAATTGTATACATTTTATTAATGCATATTTCGATATATATATACATATATATATATATCTGTGTATCTTATCGTATAAATAATTTGAAAAATCTAATTAAAAGTGTAATTAAATTGTAAATAATAGTAAAGTACAATATTAATTTATTTTTTGTTTTTTTTTTTTTTTAAATAGCTCGTAAATTGTATTAATATTAAAAATCGCATAGGAACCGCTTTTATCTTTTTCTCTATAATAAATTTGTTGTTCTCATACTAATTGACATATTACCATTGGGATAAGACTGAATTAAATATTTAAGTTATTAATAAATTAATAAAAAAATTATGCTTTTGAAATTACGTATCTAACCTTATTATCGTATATGTTTGTTACTTGATATATTAATTTCAACTAATTAGCTAGTCAAATAATATATAAATATATTAATGTTATTTTACTTTTTATTTTTTCTTCTTTAATATTATTGATTATTAACAATAGCATTAAATGGATTGAATAAAATATCACAGCTGGCCCCCGGGACGTGTTGAAAAAAACGGTCACTCCCTATTTTTTATTTCTTAATCAACTAAATTTATCTCTTAAATGAATTCATTATTTTTAAACAATATTTCGTCGTTAACCGTAAATAATAATAATAATAATAATAATAATAATAATAATAATAATAATAATAATAATAATAATTTGTTAAAAGTACATATTTTTTTTGAATATTTGATTAATGAATGTCTGGTAATCAATAATTATTCATTTCTTGTACATTTTTAATTAAATAATACTTTTTTTTTCTTCTCCTTCTTATATTATTTTTATTTTTATTATTATTATTATTATTATTATTATTATTATTATTATTATTGATAATAATAATAATAATAAAAACAATAATTATTGAATTTATTCTTCATTATCAAATTTTCTCATCAATCAAAATTATATTCTTCATACGTTGCATAGTTTAATTTTTTTGCGCGTAATACAATAATATTTATAGTTACTTTAATCAATGTGATTAATTGAATATTTTTTTCTGTTTTTACTTCCATAATTTGAGATATTTTTACTATCATTTTCGGACAAAATTATTTTTCATAACTAATCAGCTAAAAATAAATATATACAGCATGAAAGGATTCTGATATTAATAACTCCAAATTTTTTTGTTACTTTTTTAAAATTTAGTCTTTCCATTTGCCCCTGACTGACACACTAGGTAAAAAGTATACCCCCCAAACTAAACTACTGCTAGATACATTCAAATTCGCATGTTTGTTTGTATTTTTTTGTGTATTCACGGTGTCAAATGTGTATGTTGGTGTGTGTGCGAGACTTAGAATTTGGCCAGATTAATTTTGTGTGACTCATAGAAATTAGTTACGAGCAGCTAAGCGTGTTTGGAAAACTAAATCTTTCTATTCATTGTCGAATATTATTTTCAATAAATTTTTTCTTTGATTTTTTTTTTTAATCTTGATGCTATTTCTATGCATTTTAATTTAAATGAGTCAATTCAATAATATATCCATTTTATATGAAATTGTTTTAACTTTAATTTGTTAGAGGAAATCTCTCTAGCTTCATTGGAAGTCGAGATATTTCAATGAATTCAATATAGTATGGGGTACTTTTTGCGTTCATTGCCTAGAAAGGAATACTGTTTAAATATGTGACTGTCAGAGGTTAATGATGAAAGAAAAAGAATATTATTTCAAAATTATCATCATTTTTTTTTAATAAACCTTACTTTTTATTTTATCCTGAAATATCATAAAAAATTGATATGGAATTCAATCAGATAATTATAATTTTGAATAATCATTTTTTCCAATACCAGAATCCTATAATTAAATTGTATAAATATAATATCTAAAAAAGGAAATAAATGTTAAAAAGAACATAAATAATTATCAAAAAATGATTAATTATAATGATGAACAGTTAATAAAATGAATAGTGACTGTGTTGTCTGCATGATTGTTAACATAGAGAACTTATTTACCTTGGGATTTATTATAGCAGGACGTATCATCGAACCATTATTGAAGCAGACAATTGAAAAAAGCTCATTTGAGCGATAATATATAATAATATGTAATAATAATAATAATTGTGATACGGATAATTATAATACTTGAAAATTATCTAGAAGCGTAAGAAAAATATTTTTTTTAATCATCTCCAGTTGTTGTCGTTCCTCCACCATCTTCACTGCTATTTTGAGGTTCAGTAACGCAATCTTGTTCCTCTATTGTTTCTAAACAATCTTGTATGTCATTGTCATTGTCATCTTCATTCAATGGATCCAATATAGTATCTTCACCATCATCGTCGTCACCACAGTCTGGAATAACTGTTGGTTCATCATCTTGACTTGACTGTTGTAAAACATCAATAACTCGTTGTTCAATTTTCAATTGTTTTACAGCATTTGAAATATTTTCTTGCATAATTAATGCATCATCATTATCTGCTTCGATCATTTCTTCTCCTTCATTATGATATCTGTGCGGTGTAAAGGTAGCTCGAACAGTTTGATATAATTTTTTAAATCCTAATTTCATGTATAAACTTTTACTTGCTTCATTTTCTGGTCGGATTACAACAAACGGTATAAATCCTCGATCGGCAACGACTTTTGTTAAATACCTGTAAAATAAAGATAGAAATATCACCAGATGGTACAGCCGATGATGAAAATAGGATAAATAGAAGAGATTTTGTATTACACAACAAACATATAAAAAATACAATTGTTTTCGGCAAGAGATGCATCAGTACATCTATTTAACTATTTCAACTTTTAAATCTTTTTTTTTTTTCGTTTTTAGAAAATAATAAATCTAACCTTGCTAATCGAGTTCCATAACCTTTTCTTCGATACTCTGGTTTAGTTTGCATTGAAAACATAGCACCGTAATATGACTGTATCATCCAAGCTGCTAAATTTCCATTAACAAATACACCAGCAGCTGGAAATATTTTAATTAGCCTTAAAAATAGTTCATGACATTCCATGTCATTAGCTGGATATAATTCATGTATTCCTTCAGCATGTTCAGCAGTTAATGGCAATACTTCAACATTTTCATCAGCACTTAATGATATTTGATCATTCGATAAATTATTTTCGGCTTTTTCATATGCCCATACGTCTCCTAATACGGTGTCTATGGTACCAGTATCGTTATAGAGACGAAATAATTCCTTAGCTATATCACAATGAATAAAGTTCATGTATAATGGTCTACTCCAATTTATTAATATATCTTCTTCACGTAATAAATAAAGTTTATCTAAATTTTCGGTTGGACAAAATACTCCAAAACTTTCGTATAATAAACCATGAGGCTGAAATATAATCAAATGATTAATTGACAGTCAAAAATTTAACTTTTTTTTCTTCATAGATTGTAGGTTAGTTTACTTACCGACAGAGTCATACCAGGAAAATGAAGGCAAATCGGTACTTCTGGCCATTCGTTAGCGACATAAAAATAAAAATCCCACACTTTGTTTTGAATAAATGTCAAAACAGTTTGATGAAACTGTAAGAAAAAGACGAAAATATTTACCTGAATACTTAATTAATAGTAATAAAGAAGTTGAAACCATTTCTATTACCGATAGTTAATAATGTAAATTATACGTTAAACGTTGACGAAAATGTATGTACGAAATTGGGATTTATTTAACATTTCAGTAGAATTTTATGGTAAGATTGCGTGTTTATAATCGATAAAGAAACTTTTATTGTATTAAAAAATAATGTTTAAAGTAGCGAAAACATGCATTTGAATGCTATTATTATAGTCGTTATTACCAGTTATACATGCTAAGGATCAAGTTTACGGTCAAGGTTATGTCCTAGAACACGTGAAAGTATTTTTTTTTTTTTTACTTTTTTCCGCAATGCATTTCTTTTTAGTTATTTTTTCTCGCGCTTTTTCGCCTTTTTTTGTACTTGAAATCGACATGAACATTGCGTGTCAACATTTTCTGCATTTTTTCCCGCCAAGGATAAAAAATAATTCGAATATTTTTTATAAAAAAAAACAACATCTGAAAAGTTGATTTTTTTTTCTAATCAGTAAACATTAAATATGTGATTATATTAATTTACCTTTAGTGACTGTGGTAAGTAACCAGTAAGAAAATCTAAGAGCTGTGGTAATTCTTCTTGAGAAAGCAGACGAAAATTACGACCCCGTTCCAACAATTCGGGGCACTCCATTATGCGTACTGTTTCAATTCAGTTTTTCTATTTAGTCATATACTTATCATAGATAAGGACGAATAATTTTTTTAATAAATCAATCTGATCACTGCAAATTCAAGTGTTGAGAATCTAAACACTTTAAGTGTTTACAATATCAAACACCTTAAACAAACTACGGTGATTTTGTAGGTAAATTTTAAATGTTTGTAGTCGTTTGACAAAATTCTACTTCTTTTTTGTTTTTTCTTTTTTTTTGATGTTCAACATTGTTGTCACATGGGTGTTCTCTTACTGAACCCTTAAATTTTCTTGGATTTGCAGTGGATGAAATTGATTGATGTTATGTGAAAAGAAAAAAAAAATATTTTTATGAATATAAGAAAAATAATTTATTAATGAAAAAAAAACTTTTTAAAAATCAATGTTACACATTTTTGGCGTGATTTCAGACCATCCTTAGCGTTGTAAAATTCAAAGTCTCGTAGTATTAAATAGCCATTCAATTGAAAATAATAAGTGATAGTATCAGTGACAAAACATAAACAAGTTTATGATAAATGAAAAAAACATAAAACACTAATAGGGTATGGGGTAAAAAATGAAAAGTAAGGAAATAAATTAATCGATAAAATAATTACCTCGAGCGAGTGGGGGAGACGATAAGTGACGGGTTAGCACTCGATAAAAACCGAAATTTTTAGGCCAAGTATAACGTTAAAATGAGCTGAAAAAAAACCCTAATTTATTTTCAATGACAGATGTGACACTTCTTTACCGATTGTCGGACACTGGACACTCAAAACTCTTAAAAAGACACTAGGTTTCGTTTGTAGAATAATTATTGTGAGTTGAGAGAGCGAATTATTATCGGAATTTGATAGCAAATGTTAGAAACATTTAACGGGAGGCACACCCGTCTTTGTCGCCCCCAAAGCCCGCACTGAAGCAACCCTCAGGTCGTGACAAATGGTCGAAAACGCGACTAGACAGTGAGACTGTATGACCGCCGTGAGGGAGCGCTTGCCTGTTAACGGTGCCGCATTGATCGATCCATTTAATGCACTACCCATTCAATAAAATAAGGAAAAAAATTATTGAAATTATCTTCATTTAATGTACAGCTGCATAAAAAAAGGTTCTAAAAATTTTTTTAGTTATATTTAATTGAATATTTCCCTTCTCGATAGAAATAATAATTTCATAAACGTAAATCAAAATACTTTATCATCAAGTTTGAATAAATTTAAATAATAAATTCGTATTTTGGCGTAGTTTCATTTCGTCGTTAATAAATCTATTTATTTAAATCGATATAATGCAGTGATAACTGCACTCCAATACTCTGCTGAATATTCAGTGGAAACTTTCTTACATTGGATTTTGTTACTAGCTCAGAATATAACAAGTCACTAGAAATGTCACACTATTCAATACTTTAATTAACACAATGAAATTATTGTCAGTTGGCTACTAAATAAAAAAAAATATCAATTAAATTTTTAATATAACAAATAGATGAAAAAAAAATGTTATTATTAACGATATTGTTTTAATGAATGTATTTAAATTTTCCCACGTTATTATTTTAAATAAAAATCGACTGCTTGGTTGTCGTGATAGAATCGACCTATCGCAGTATTTCGATGCTACAATGACTTCATACATTTGTTGTTGATTGTTGCCACTGATAGTTGACATATTGGTTTTTAACATTTTTGTGACATAATTGTATAAAATAATTAAAATTAAATTATTCAAATAATAAAGTAGAGTAAAAAAGTGAATTGGAAATATTTTTAAACTTGAACGATTATTTGGAGCACAAGCTGATTGTGAGCTTTGATTTGTGAATGAAAAATATACCATTGTTGTTGTTGTTGAAAAAAATCAATTATCTATGAGTATAGGTATTTAATAATTATCGAATGAGTAAATAGAAAATTTATTGAAATAATATTAGTAAATAACGTATACGATTAATTATAAATAAATTGTTTATAAAAGTTTTGTTGATTAATTTGTTTGGTTTCAATGGAAATTTGCATGACAACGGTGAGAGTTTATTTTGATTTTATTCCTTATTTTTCTTTCATTTTTCAAGTGATTATTTTTTGTTTTTTTCACTCTTTAAATTTAACCTCAAAATATACTATTTCTATCATTATTGCAGATCATTTATTCAAAGTGATTATGTCAAAAAGACGAAATATTAAAGTAAACGAAAGGCAATTCGACAACGTGGATTACACACCATTAACTGAAACCGACAATGGATTTGTCGACTCTCAAGTAAGGGTTTTTATAATAAATTGTGAAAAACTCATCATTTCATTTCTAGCTAGGTTATCCGTCAAGATCATATTTATTTATCAACTGATACAATTGTTATTATAGTTTACACGACCACCAATCAAAATACCATGGAAGGCAATCGGATTAGCAACATTATTATTTATTGGAGGAACAATATTACTGGTAATAGGTAGTTTAATAGTCAGTGGTCACATTGATTCAAAGGTAATTTTTATCTATAAAAGTAATGATTGTCATTAAAAAGAAAAAGACACGCAACTAAAATGTCATTGAATATTTCAGTACAGTGATCGATTGTGGCCGATGATAATTTTAGGTATTTTAATGTTCATTCCGGGTGCTTATCATGTAAGAGTAGCACTGTTGGCTTACAGAAAAATACCAGGGTATTCATTTGATGATATACCGGAATTTGATTAGTTTAATTTAACAAAAAAACTTAAAAATAATTATTTTTAAATGAAAATACAAATGTTTTATTAATTAAAAATTATATTAATGATAAATAATTACATGAATGATTATTTTATAAAACAAAGTATTTAATCAAGTCTGTCTGTAAAACAGAGCACAAATTCGCAATAAGTCATTTTTTGATTATTTAACAATTTTCAAATTATTTAATTACAGAATTTAATGTTAACAGATAAATATCACAATAGGCATAAAAAATATTTATAAATTATTATTTATTCAAATAAAAGCCAGAAAGTTTGTAAAGACTATGGTTATTACAAAAATTACGAAAGATCGATCAATTTGTTAACAATATATCCTTTACTTATCAAATTTCAATAACTTTAATGACAAATTTTTAATCTCTTTGAAAATGATAAATAAATATTTAGTTATAAAATTTTACCATTACTTTAATTAATCATCATCTCTAATCAAATGAGGGAATACTGTGTAGCTCACCAGTCTACAGACTCTCTGACCTACTGTTTTCGATAGCATCTTCAATTTTGGATGAAACTTTTCAAACACTCTACCTAGCATTGCTTTAGTACCTTTCATTATTTGCACATTATTTTTGAGCTTAATCCTATCTCTGTATAACATTTTTTTACTCGGAATATTCTGAAATATTTTTCATTAATTATTACAAGATTAAGTAAAAGGAATTTGTTTTAAATTTACCTCTAAATTTAAGTAAAAGAATAATTTTTGAGGTTGAAGCATATAAATATTGCACCCAATTTGTTCTTTGAGTGATTTAAATGATTCCGCAAGCAGTAAATATATTTCTTCTTCCGATAAATTGATATCAATAGTCAATGTTGCGACAGAATCCACTTCATACTGCGACAAATGATTGTTTTCATTTAAAACAAAATAGAACTCGAGAATGTAATTATTGTAAATAACCTTGTCTTTACCTTGACAGTTGTATAGATACCCATTTGGGTGGCATACTTAAATAATTGTCTCGACAATTTTTCATCTGTGTGATAAACTTCAATAATAATATTTCGTAATAATTCATCATAAATAATAACATTGTGTGATAATATAACTTTTGACAATTCAGTAAATATATATTTAATATTTTCGATATTATTGTTATCAGTGTTAATGATATCAGTTAAAACAGTATTTATTATATCTGTGATCACATGTGTTAAATCTGCAAGAAATAAAAAAATGTTTTTGAAATAATATTTTCAGTAGACTTTTATTATTTTATTTCAACTTTAAGCTTCTCTTTTTTTTTTATCGTTATTCTATTGTTTATTGTTAAATAAAATAATACTTAAAATGAAAAATACACTCACTTATTGGATAAAAGGTATTTTTTTGTTCATCAAGTATTTTCCGACACAATTCAACAGCGTATTGTGGATAAAAATAGGTAAGCGCTTTAAATAAAATTCTCATCATATGTCCATGAAGTTTTAAAGCTTTCTTTACATTAGTTGACTTTATTTTCCACTTTTGAACGTCGCCGAGCATCAGATTATTACCTACGAAAGAGGTTGAAAAGAAATTAACTAAAAAAATGGCCGACTATCGGAAAGTAAAAAAAGAAGAAAAATAGAAGAGATTTGTGACGGTTGATGAATGAAATATTTCAATTACTTACTATCAATAAATCTCTTTGCAATTGGAAATAATTAGAAAATGACATTTCATGCATCACAAAAAGAAACAAACATAAAAAACAACATATACACTCACGTTTAATCAATTCAACCGCCTTCAGTGGTTTATGATTAGCAATATAAATTTCCACAGAAACATAAATAAATTCCACTGTATGATCATCAGTGTTAACAAGATATAGGTTTAGTAATTGTAATAAATGATATGCCAATACCCAACAATTATTATCGATTAATGTTATTAGTAACATTATCCCTGTATCAGTTAGTAATCGATTTAATTTCACGTACAACCCAGCTCTTACTGTAAAAAATTGTCCATTTTACAATTTGTTTATTTTTCTTTTCAATCATTTGGGATTACTCTCTTCATATTAAATTATTTTACATAGATTCAGAGTATTTCTAAATAATATACATGTAGAAGGACCAAATAAACTCCAATACGTGAAATGATTTAAATAAATAATAAATAAACTATTTGAATTTACCAATATTAATTGAGAGAAAAAATATTTTATTTAATCAATAATTTTTTTTACATATATAAGTATATATAATACTTCTTAAAGTTATATTCTGATAGTCAAAGGCCCAGTGTTCATTATTTAGTTATTAAAATCTTCAGTAAAGGTGAAAAAGTTTGAAAAACAAAAAAAGAAAATTCTTGTATTTAATTAGAAAACCAACTAAATATTTCTATATAAATATATATAAATGTCCATAATGATAACAATTTTTTCTTTGAGAATAGTCTAATCCTAAATATTATATAATTCTATCAATTGTTTTATCGTAAAAAGAATTATTTGATTTTATTTAATGTACTCTTAGAGGACACTTAAATAGAATGTTATTTGAAAAAATAAAAACTAAAAAATTAATTAAAGTAATTCATTGGAAACAAAAGTACGAATTTATAAAAGTATTTCTCATGATTAAATTTTTAATTATTAATCGTAAACAATTTTAACTTCTTCACTGGATGATTTATCAAAATAATCATTACCTGTACGTTGTATTATCTCATTTAAATGCCTGACACTTTCCATTATTTCTCTACACAGTATAGTATAAAATCCACGCACAAATGGTTGACTTTGGGAACGTTTATTGACACGTAGAACATTTATTATCTCGTCATAATCATTTTTCCCTAATGCTGTTTGTATGTTTTCTAAATCTGATCGTAACAACCAAACATAGCTTTCATAAACTGATTTTGACTTTGGAGCATCTGTAAATAAAGAATAAGTTTTTTTTTGTTTCTAATTTAAATCAATAAATAATAAATATATAATTTTTAAAGTTACCAATCGGAATTAATTTATATTTATTAGCAAACAATGATTCCGAAACTCGTTCTTGTTTATCATTTCCCTTAGATGTTGACGGAACTGCATCTCGTTTATCTTCCACCTTTTCCTGAATTTTTTGTCGAATATCTACACTATTAATAACAGATTTAGTCTTCAAATTATTATTATCATTATTATTATTATTATTATCTTGAAGTGGAATTGAATCCTTTTCAGGTATATATTTATTTGTATTGATGGAACTAATAAAAGGGTTAACATTATCTGGTAAATTATTAATATCCATGGTGTCCGGTGATGCGAGGGAAATAGCTTCTGGTGGTTTCTGTCTTATTTCCACCACACTTTCAGCATGCATCTTTTGTTCTTTCAGAGTCTGTTCATGGAGTAATAATGTAAATTTATTATACAGTTCTGGATTAATTCCAGTAAAATTGTCTTCATCACATAAATATGAATCTAGAAAATTCATAATATCTCTCAAATGAGATAGAGGTTTATTGAATTCAATACTCTCTTGTAATACATAGGATATTATGACTGATGACAGTGATACTTGATTGTAAATTAAACATCGAAATGTCTCCCAATAACAGCCAGCATTTATTTTAGTTGCTAGATGACTTATCACAACGTTACATACTTCACCAGGTGCCATTACTGGTTTTATCGACTTTCCCATTTGTACTATTCGATGACTTAAAACATTTATTATACTTTTTAGAGTGCGATTCTTTGCTAATAAAGCATCTATTGTCCATCTGATGTAATCCGGCACCATTTCTCGTTTACTCACATTTGAAAGTAATATTATTCCGAAAAAATTGAATATCGTTTGTACATCTAATCTGATAATTGCTTTACAATATACAATCCTTAAGTAAAAATGAAAATTTTGTTCAAACGCGTAAATCAGCGTCATATGAATCTTCTCTGGAGTCTCTAAATAGATACGTTCAAGTTTACTGCCGATCTGAAAAGGTTTCATTAAATAAAGAGTTCGAACTTACTTATAAATTCATCGAATCAACATTAAAAAAAAACTTACTGTATGATTGTGTCGACATTTATCAACTTTTGCACAATTTCCTGTCTTCAAATGTTGAAAACAATTACCGTAGAAAAACTGTTTAACGAAATCTTTAGTAGGATTTGATTTATTAACTTCCGGATCAAAGACATTCCTTTGCTTGGTAAAATTTTCCTCATAACCCTGCTGTAATTTTTTGTTTCTAATAATATTGTAATTACTATCAAGTTGATGTGCGGAGTAAGAATTAAACCGATATAAATTATCATCATGAATGGTATGTGAATTTGGACTGCGAGCATAACTAGAATCGCACTCTACATATCCATTATTGGTGGTTTGACTATTTGGTTTATTTAATTGATTTCTAAATCTTCGCGTTGTTAAACCTTTTGAATCCGTTTGAATGTTGGCATTTTGATAATCATTATCAAATTCTTGTTCAGTTAATTGATAATAATTATCAAAAGTGTTTGATTCCATACGATTGTAACCATTTTGAGGACTTGACGGTCTCGATAAATCACCAAATGTTGGTAATTCTGGTGAAACTAATATTTTATCTGGCCTAAAAATAAACCATTATTTATTTATTATACAACAAATGAGTGGTGAAATAAAAATACTTACTTATCATTAAATAAAGACTCGGCATAAAGTGAAATAGCATCACAATCACTTTCGTCTTTTTCTTCTTCTCCTAAATCTTTTAAACCATTAATAATTTCTGACTCAATTAATTTATTTTTTTCAATGTTATCATTATCATCAAGAACACTGTCAATTTCTACTCTCTTTTCATCAATATTCTTATCGTCTTTTTCAGCTTTTAGCCTTTTTTCTTCATCATCACTTTCAAGCCTCTTTTCTTCTTGACTATTATTTGGTTTATTATCTACTTTTAACGACTTTTCTTCGTCAATACTCTTGTCATTAATGTTGCTATTATTACTATTATTAATACTGTTATTGTCATCAATAATACTAACGTAGCCTTTGTCATCATCACACTTGTCATTATCAAGTATTTCAAGAACACCTTGATTATCAATATCCTCATTTTCGGGTTCAGTTTTATTGTTAATACAAACACTAGACTCTTGGACTTTACTGGGACTTTTTTCTGGTTCAAAAATTTTCAAAGACTTGTTGACATTAGAAATAATACTACTGCTTGAACTTGACCGAGATGAGGCAGAATTACTACTGCTACTACTATTACTACTACTACTACTACTACTATCACTACTCTTATTACTATCACTAGAGCTCGAACTGCTGATACTTGAAGTATCATCATCTTTTTGTTTAACTTTATCATCCTCTCCAGCTACACTTTGTCTTGTATTGTCGAGATTTTCAGTACTTTCATTTACAGACTTCCCTTCGATTGTCGATTGATCAGCAAATGTCACATTCTCAATTGAAGTATCTGGACTTATGAAATGATTTATTTCTAAAACAGAACCGTCGACTTCATCTTTTTGATTTGTTTTATTATCACCTTTAATTGAAACATCTATTTTTAATGCTTCACTCGAAGTTAAAGAAGAGTTATCACTCAAATCCAAATCATTAATATTCTTATCATCACTAATATCTAAGTCTTTATGAATCCAATCAAGAATACGTCTCTCTATCGGTGTATCTGAAGTCGATGGATTGCTCGCAGAGGCCAAAATCTGTCCGAATCGCGGCAAAGAATCATCCGAATGACATCGCATGTATTTATTTATGATAGGAGATGATTCTGTTGATGAATTAGATCCGTCGTTGACTCGTGAACTTTCTTTTTTCCAATCTCTTCGATTTTTTTTACTCTTCATTTCATCACTCATCACGTTATTGTTATTAGAATCATCTTTTTTTTTGTTAAATCGAGATATCCTTAGTTTTACTCTGGATTCAGTTTTATTCACTTCTACATCATTTTTTAATTGATTTTTAATCATTTTTGAGAACAATTCAACATTTTTCCTGGTTAAAGGTACTGGTTTCTGGTCATTATTTTTAATATCATAAACAATTTTACTTCTTCTAGATCCTGTAGACGTGAGCATTTTCTTCTCTACTGCTATCTTGTTCTTACCGCTAACAATACTGGTGGTAGGGCTTATCAGAGGAGTAAGCTCTGGTATTTTAGCCCAATTGTCGAATGCAACTTGCAATTTTTCATCAGATATTGCTTTTGCATTGGCATCTATTTTAGGGATTCGACCTAGAGCTTTAAGATTCTTAGCCGTAGGAGAGATCAATGCGACGACACTGCCAGGAGGAAGAACGGTGTCTTCAATTATTTCCGGATGTTTTTTGCCGTCATTCAATTTACGCAGTTTTGATGGTGGCTCGGAATTTGGCAAATCTTTAAAAGTATCACAATCCACTGATGATATTTCTCGTTTATTTGTGTCCTTTTTTGAGCTTGACTTATATTCGCCTTCAATTGATAAATCTATGAATAAATAGAAACAAAATGATTGATTAAATGATAAAAATAATGTTGTAAAAAATACTAAAGAGTTTGAATGAATCTAAAATTACCTGATTTCATTTGTTTCTTTGCTTCTAAATGAGTATCAATCGCCGGCATTGATGGTAGTTTATGCACCACTAAATCATCCTCAGGATTACATTTACATGTACCATTGCAGCAAAGTAACTTTTTTTCAATTTTTGGTTCTTTATTTTTATATTCTTTTTTCTTTTCTTCCTTAATTCTTTTCTTGTATGGACCACGTTTCTTTGGACTTGATGGCTTGAGTCTTCTCAAAGGATTTCTTTCCAGACGAGTCTGCTTTAATTTTTCCAATTTACCAGTCCTTTCTGCTTCTGATTTTGGCATGACATTCAGAATCCAAGTAGTCTTTTTATCACCTGACCACGTTACCACCGTTCGCCTCATAGTAATCTTGGGTTCTCGATTTTTCTTGTCCTTTTGATCCAACTTAATCGACGACAATAGCGTTGTTTGAATTTCAGCATCAGCTTCGACAACGTCATTAGTAGATTTTGATGTTCGAGTCGTTTGATCAGCAGCAACTGGAAGCTTATTTAACGGTGGTTTTTTAGATTTTTTTCCTTTTTTGTTTCCGCTTAGGACTTGTTTTGATGAAGAAGTTGGTAATTTTTTTGTTTGTGTCCTTCTTCGTTTACGTTTCTGTCTAATTTCTGATTCATCTGAGCTGAAAATATCTGAAGACTCGTAACTTCTGATAGTCATAGTACCTCGACGAGAAGATCCTTCAGAAGATAAATCCCCATTCCAAAAACGCCATTTCTTCTCTTCATCCTCATCATTTTTGCCAGCTTCTGCTTGAGTATCCTTTTGATGAAACTTATCAACAATTGACACATTACCACCGCCCTGAGATTGATTAAGATCACTAAAACTAGAATTCGGTTCATGAATATACTTTAAAAATAATGATTCTCTTTTGACTCTCTCATCACGAACCGGCAGCGACCTCAGTTCCCTATTATTAATTCGAATGCTGGATGCAGAGATATCTGAATGATGAGAATCAAATGATGAGCATACAGAGATTGTTATTCTGGGCTTTCGCTCTTTCAATTTTTGCAATTTTTTTCGATGCTTTCGAGTTAAAAGATTGGTGTGAATCAAGTCGACGAGATATATCTTGACATTTTTGATGACATGATTCATTACAGTAGTCTTTGATACTTCAATAGACTCAATAGTTTTCATTTTTTTATCTTGTTTTGATCTTGTTTTTACTGGTGACACAGGATAAGTCTGCAATGAATTATCTCTAACCATTCCATTTGAGTAGGTTTTTGTCGATGATTTTGACAAAGTGTTTGCAGAAGATGATCGTTTGGATTTGCTCTGAGATGATTTTGCTACCGATACTTTTCCCATTGCAGTTTAATCCTTTAATTAAAGGTTAGTATTTGTAAAATGTGAAAGAGCTGGAATTCAATGTTTTATTATAATAATTTTATGTTTTTTCAATTTGTTTTGTCATAAATCTGTTTTGAAAATAAAAAAAATAATATTATTTAAATTATTTTCATATAACTTAAAATTTTTATATATGTATAGAAATAAATATATGCCAATAACAATTTATATAATTGATTAATTTATCACCAAAAAACTCGTTGAATGATTTTTTTTTTGATCCACCAACAAAATGGCGGCTAAATGATATAAATGTATATTAAATCATCTGTTTATAATTAAATATGTTATAACAAATATTGTCGATAGAAAGTTAATAAAAATAAAGCATTTAAGTATGGCAAAATTTTATATAAAATACTTACAAATGTTGATAAAATGATTAATAAATGAAATGAATGTTATCCTTTCTATTCACAACCACGTGCATTTTAATACGATGTATTTCTGAGAAAAATAATCCCACAGTCAATGAGAGGTCATTACGTATATTTGATTTTCATTTTTAATGTCTTTGGGTGTTACTAAATACAGTTAAAACAATTAAAAGCGTTATCTTCTAGTCTAAAGCTCCTTTCTCATTTGCCGGCTTTTTAAGCCTTTGCTGGTCGAAATTTATAAATTCGGTTAAGGATACTACACTAAGTCGTTTTTATCCAACTAATCGTACAATTGTTATCCCGTGGTTATTTTTTGGATTTTTACGTAATTAATTATTGGAAATTTTATGATTTAAAAAATGAGACGCAATCTTATTCACAAACCCGCCAAACTTCGAGAACAAAGGGCTTATTTTCACACCTCCCCCACTACAACGTTAGTCAAATTATTCCGTTACAAAAATTAATCAAATAGGCAACTGTATTTCAAACTCCATCTTTTTTTGATAATTAAAAAGAATATGTTTATAAAAATATTTTTTTTATTTTCCTTGAATCGAAAATTAATTTTTTAACAATTATTAATAATAAATAATTAATTTTTATTTATCATGCAAATGCGAATACACAGTATATTTAATTTACACCAACTACATCGATTTCGTTAAAAAAGTATAAAGTAGATAATAGATTGATAAATACTGTATTTGGGAATCTCTTTCGGCGTTTATTGATTATTTATACAAATAGGTAAATAAAATGTAAATAGATATTTACAAAATAATTAAATTGTTTGTTGTAGTATTTGGATGAGTGAAGGGAATTCAAGTATTTATATTTAAAATATACTATAAACTAATACAATAATTGAGAGTAAAAAGTCATTCATTGTTCAATGAAAAGATTGTTTTCATATAAAATTTGGTTAACCCAGCCTCGAGCATCGGCGACATTTGCGTAGACTCCAGGAATGCCATTTTCACCACATCCAATACCCCAGGCAACGATTCCAGCTTGTGCATAACGGGTTGGATCACTTTTTAATGGGCACGCTAAAGGACTACCTCCATCACCCTGTCATTACAAAAATCATCATTAAAAAATATTTAAATATTTGTGAATAATAATTAATTTTACCTTGCAAGTATCTTTTCCAGATTCACCTCCAGCACAAATGAAACTAGAATGAAGTACAAAGTAATTTCCGAGTCTCGTGCTACGTAGCAATTTCTGACAACTTTGGTGATTGACAACAGGTACCTCAACTCGTTTGAGAATTACTTGATAGTGGCCATCTTTACCTTAGCAAATGATCAATGTTATTAAATAAGGTTTGAAAAAGACCTTGTTTTATTAAAGAAATTAATTTACCAAATTGATCTTTTCCCCAACCACTGGCAAAACATCTATCGTTATCAAAGAGTTCATTTTGTTCCGGCAGACAAACGATGTCAACATTCTCAGCCAACTCGACTGGTTGCGAGAGAATTAGAATGGCAAAGTCGTTGCGTAAGGCACCAGGATGAAAGCCAGGATGAACAATGACCTTGGCGATGTCACGGTCTTGGTGAGGGTAAGGTTCATTTTTAGTTTGTGTATCCCATTCACCTGCTCGAATCTTCAGTTGGTTAGCAGTTTTACTATAATTTCAAAAAAGTTTCTGTCAGAACAAGTTATTAATTCAAAGGTTCATAATAAATATTACCTAGCAACACAATGAGCAGCAGTTAAAACAGCTTGAGGATGTATCAAGGATCCTCCACATTGATAAAAGTTCATTTTTTCTCCACTGCTACCAACAGTCTCTTCTCTTAAAACAGCTACCATCCATGGGAATTCAGCGTATTGTGCTTCATTATCAGTTTGTCCGGTGATTCTAAACCCAACACCTTCAGGACGACGTTGACCACATCCTCGTCTAACTATTGGTGGTGGTGTCACTCGATTCTCATTGTCGACAATATTTGGACGTTTACAACATATGTCCAGATAGTTTTCACACACACCTCTTATTCTGATTATTTTTAAATAAACAAATAAATAAATAAATAAATAAAATGATTATTAAAAACATTAGAGTTAACTATACAGACAATAGAGAAAGCTTATGTTAATAAATAATGATAAGAGTAGATGTGTGTAAAAAAAAAATACCTTGTTGCAGTTTTTGGGAAACTTTGGGAAATTATTAGAGTCAGGAAGCGCACATTTAGCAGGCCGATACATGATTAAAACCCAAAAAATGGACATCAGAAAACATATTAGTCAATTATGAAGAAATATAATGTAAAAGTACATCGAATAAGCCTTTTTTGATGCTTTCAGTGAAATTTAAAAATATATTCCCTCTTAATAAAAGCATTTAATAATGAAAAAATTATTAAAATGTTTTATTATGCGGGTTAAAATAAAAGATGTTTAGTAGTGTCAGAAGATAAATTTCCCACCTGATATCTATTAATCCAATTCCATCATCAACAATTGAACCATTCATACATTGATAATATGGAACACATTCACAGTCATCATCATTTTCCTGTTGGTTATTGGTTCCCGAAAAAGTATTTCCATTATTATTATTATTATTATTGTTGACATTGTTGTTGGTATTTTTTTCATTGAAAACCTTATCTATAAGACTATCTAATGTTCCATCATTTCTATTATTAGTTGATGGAGTTGTTGTTGTTGTTGTTGTTGATGGTGTTCCAAAGACACTTTTAATCAAATCATCTAAATTATCATTTTGCGGAGCTGCAGTGGCTAATCCTATTGTTAGTACTAAAATTAGGCCCAATGTATTTAGTCTCTTCATCATTTTAATGAATTTACCTGAAAAAATGAATTTTTTTTCAAAATCAGTAATCCATTTAATATTAATGAGAAAACATCATTATCAAGTTATTTATAGACAAATTTACGTCACGGATGCTGGACATTTTACTTGCGTTCCAATACTACGATACATCAAGTGTTCAACGTAAAATGTTTCCAGTAGAGATCCCAAGGACACTACTGATGTTTAAATATTGAGCAATCGATGTTGGGATTCCCCGAAATGTTTTCATGGTAGTTTATGAATTATAATCATTTCAGATCACCCAATTGATAATTATTAACTATTTTATTTTGTTTTTTTCTAAACATTTAATAGGATAAAAAATAATAAAAGTAAATAAAATGTGTGAAAGATTCTATCGAACACTTAATTATGCTAATTCATAGATTCTTGAGAAACATTAGATAACCCCAAAGTAAACATTAATCATTAACATTCTAAACAAAATTAAAAAAATAATAAATATTTTTTAAAATGATTTTCACTTACTTTAAAGACTTTAAAATGTCATATTAAATGATTTAGAAAATGAAAAAAAATAAATAAATGAAATAATTTGGAGTTTCTTATTATTTATTTCAACATTTTGATGACCGGCTTTTAAAGTTCATCGAGATTATCGAATATCTATGAATAAGTTATATATAATGTTCTAAAACTTGTTGTTTGTTTTTGAAAAATAGTAAAATACGAAAAAAGGAAATAAAAAATAAAAAATAGTTGAATAACTTTTGTAAACTTACGTGTTCAAAATTGTGTTGAATTGAGTTTAGATATTTTCAATGATGACCACTGTCTCTTCCAAGTGACGGCGTACGATTGATGCGACCCTGACCGATGCCACGGATTTTCAATGCTCTCTGAACATCCCTACTCTCCTTTCACAACTTGTTTCTTCATATTTATATACATTTGTTCCCCACTTATTGGTCAACAGTAACAGCAATTTGCAAGTGGATAAACTCATCCTACAAATGTCGACTGTATAACTTGGATTTTAAAATTATTCAGTTGGGTTTTTACCCAAGGGTTTCCCCTAACCGTAATCTAGGACAAAGTCTTGACCATTTTGCAAAGTGCATTCCAGGAATGGACTCCGCTTTTCAAATCAAAGTCTCCATTATGAATTAAAAGTACTCTTACAATAATATTACTAAAAATTAAATATTATTTAAAGTTTAAATAAATCAATTAAATGATTATTATTTATGAGAAGAAAATTACAAAAATTTTTATTTAAAGTTCATGTTAAATTAATTCAAGATAATTATTCAAACTGATTTATTACTGAAAATAATAATAATCACAAGAGCCCATAGCTAGATAATTGTTGGTCAATCCACGATCTAAATGGAGCCACATTAACGTAAACTGCTGGCACATTTGATTCTCCACAGCCAATTCCCCACGAAACAATACCCACCTTGAACATGTTAAATATTTACATTCAAAGTTTTATTAATAAATAAAAAATAAAAGTGTCATATTGATTACTTGAATGAATTGTCCAGTCGGTGTGGGACACATTAGAGGTCCTCCACCATCTCCAGTGCAAGTGTCTTTGCTCTCTTCACCTCCAGCACACATAAAACTCGAGTGTAGTTGAAAATATTTCCCTAATCTCGTATCTCTTAGACGATTTAGACATTCATGTCGGTCCACTATCGGCAAATCGATTTTTTGCAAAACTTTTTGATATTTTCCATCTAAACAGACAATCATGATTAAAGAAAGTTTATTTTAAAATATCATTTTCAAGTTTATTTGTCTTACCGAATCCATCTTTACCCCATCCACTAGCCAAACATCGTGTCCCAGCATCAAACATTGTTGTTCTCTCCGGCAAACATATTGGTACAACATTAACAGCATAATTAACTGGTGTTTGTAGAATTAAAACTGCTATATCATTATACAATCCACCGCTGTAATACTGGGGATGCGTGACAATGGCTTGAATCTCGGCTTCTTGGAATGGAGCAGATTCATTGATGAACAATGTGTTATATTCTCCAACCCGTGCTATGATGGTTCCTTTTTGACGGCTAGAACTCGTAAGTTGAATAAACATTTTTCTAAATTATATAAACAACCATCAACATGAGTACAATCATCTCATTTATACCTACTTTAGTACACAGTGGGTGGCACTTAGGACTGCTTTAAGATGAATTAAAGACCCTCCGCATAAGAAAAGTGCCTGACCAGTGTCTTGACGCGACAGTAGTGCCACCATCCATGGAAATTCAGCAAAATATGCACTACCGTTATCAGTAGGACATTCATCTGGGGAGAATAATTAATATATATATATATATATGCACATAATACAAATAAACTGACTGCTAGATAAATGCATTAATGATACGTCATTGATTACCGGGTTTACAAGGTGGACCAGGAACGCCACACGATGGTTCACCACTATTTGGGACTGGCTCTTTATTGACAACCTTTGAAGAATTAGTTGTAGTTGGACGTGACGTGCTGGTAGACAGGGAGATAATTCCTTTTAGTTTGCAACAAACTTCATCCAATGGCAAACACAGTCTGAATCTTGAATCAATAATTCCAGCAGCATCTAATTCAACTTCATTTTCAGCGGTACATGATGCTGACTTGACGCAACGACAGGCATTAGCAGTTCCTTCGTTCTTGATATCCGATGTGAGATTAGCACGTGGATCAATAGCTACAGAAGTTTGAGTTTGATCATCATCAGGAAAAATAACACCGTAGTCTTGATTATTCAGCGGAAGTTTACAACAAATTTCAGGTGGCACACAAATATTAGTAGCTTGCCGGGATTGTCGAAAACGTGGATCAATCACTCCTGAACCTGATACTATTACGTAGCCGTTAGAGTCACATTGTGATGGTAAAACACAAACACACATATCAGCTGAAAGCTGAGAAGTAGTAGATGAAACTGTTGATGAGGTGGTCATTGGTCTAGTAGACATTGTTGAAGTGGTCATTGGTCTAGTAGACGAAATTGTTGTTGAGGTGGTCATTGGATTATTAGACATAGTTGAAGTAGTGGTAGACATTGTTGAAGTGGTCATTGGTCTAGTGGACATTGTTGATGATGATGTTGCTGCCGAAGTTATGGTCGATGAAGATTTAGTAGTAGATTTCAAATTAGTAAGTGACAACATGTTATTTTCATTACGAACTTTACAACAAACTTCATTAGCTGATGAACATGGTAATGATGTTAGACGTGGATTAATAATCCCTTCACCATTGGTTATTATGTAGCCATCCTTATCACAAAGGTAACTCGGAACACAAATACATTCTTCGGAAGATGAAGTAGTGATTCTTGGTGTAGTAATTGAAGGAGTAGATCTTGTAGTTGGAGATGAAGTGATTATAGGGCTTGAAGAAGGTGAGGTAGCTAGAGATGTTGAAGGTGACGTAGGTCTAAATGTTGATGATGTGGCAAGAGTCATAGTTGGAGATGATGTAGATTGGGGTGTTGTTGATGATGAAGTGGGTCTACTAGATGTTGTTGGTGGTGAGGTGGGTCTAGTGGTCGGTGGAGATGTGGGGATGGTTGTTAGTGGTAAAATGGATTTAGTAGTTGAAGGTACCGTAGATGTAATTGCTGGTGAAGTTGTAGAGATGGTTGTTGGTTGTGTAGAAGATTTAGTGGTTGGTGGAGGTGAGGTTTGAGTAGCAGAAGTAAGTGTTGTCACCATTGTAGTTACTATAGATGTATAAGTAGATGAAGTACCCGGTATCTTTGTTGTTGGTGGTAAAGTTGTCGGAACCTGTGTTGGAGTAGTAGAAAAGATCAACGGTGTTGTCGCCATCATAGCGGGTTGTGTGGTTGATTGTGGTGGGGGCTGTGGTTTTGGGGGCTTGCAACAAACTTCGAGATCTCCTGTACATCTTCGAGGCCTATAATTAGCTCTTTAAAACGAAAAAAAAAAAAAAAATTTAATAAAGTATTAATAAATAATCGTATTATTCAGGATAAAAAAAATTACCTAATGTCTATTAGTCCAAGTCCATCTGTAATGATAGTGTTATTGGCATCACACTGATAATAAGGGACACAAATGCAGTCAATTGGCGCCTGTGTTGTTGTTATTTTTTGAACAACTACTTTGGACTTCAATTTATGTTTTAATAATCCAAGTAAGAAAGGATTAACACAATTTAATGTTTTTGATGCACATGCCGCTTGACTTGTTGTCATTAAAATTAAAAAAAATATACTTCGAAACCACACTTGCATTGTTGATGAATTATTTTTTTACACAATAAAAATAACTTATTAATTGATCATTTGTTACGGAGAGTTATCAAAAGAAGGAGAAAGAGAGAAAATTGATTGATCTTAAAAGTATATTTAACTTTGAAAATAATCGTGTTCCATTCAGGTGGAGGTTTGATAGTGAAATGAACAAATAACGTTGAGGATTGAATACTTATGCCTTGAGAGAGGTGACGAATGGATATTTAGGTCATTGGGTATGTAAAGTACAACACAATTGTTGTATAGTCATAGGCACAATCATTACCAGCCTGTATAGGACATAACGATCAATCGTTGGATTTAAATGTTTGTTGGATATAAAAGTGACGGAAATAATTGCACGCTACTGTTGATTACTATCTCTCGATTTAAGTGGAAAAAAGATAAATATTTTTTAATCATTATTGTCACCATCAATTAATTGGTTACATTCATAACAATGACAATCATCAGAACGATAATTAACTAATAAAGATAGTTAGATGATCATAATTAAAATTTATGTATAATTAGATAAGTTAATAAATATAGAACAATATTATTTTATGTACATTAATATATGATTTTATCAATTAACTTGTTTAAAAAAAGAAAAGTAAGTAGAATTGGATGAATGAAATAATTGTCAAGTGACACAAGGATGTAAAATTTCCCCATTTAAGTGGGAATTTTGATGTTTGACCTAAATTATTAATAATAAAAAAAGAGATTAGAGGCAAGATTGCGTCATACTTCCGGGTCATAAACAATGTCATAACTAATCATTTTGAATACTTAAATATTTTTTATGTTTGGAAAGAGCTGTGATTTTACCAACCTTCACTTTTTGGATAATTGTTTTTTATTTTTATTATTCTGCTTAAACTATTACGCTAATACTAATTAAAATTACTACAAGAACTATTCGAATAAATCATTAGAAAACTGTCAGAACATAAATTATAAATAAATCCTGATGCATTTCAAGATCTCTCGTGACGATAAAATAAATCGGTCATTTTGTTGCGTTTATTTTTTTTTCTAACCATATTAGAATGAATATTTTATTAATTCATATCACTGAATTATTGGAAAAAAAATAGAAAAATATTCTTCTTTACTTCGTCATTTTAAAATTATATTAATTATTATTATAATTTGAAATCCAACAATTCAATTAGTATTTGTTTTACATAGTAGTCACAAATAAAAAATTATTAACTGTAGTTATAATTATTTATTTCAAAAGATGACTTCATTCATCAATGTTTACTCTGAATATCATAAAAAAAGAAAAGTTTACAAGGACAGTTTTTATTTTATAAAAATTCTTTTACAAAACATAAAATGCATCATATATATATATATATATTTATCAAAAACACTCAAATATAATAATAATAATAATTGTATAATAACGACATAGCTTAATATTAATCGTTGATAATTATAGATATATATTAAAGAAAATATTATAATCTGTATTGAAAGTTTTCACTGTTAATGAATGAATACAAAGTAATGTGTAATAATTGATTGGCACGGTTTTATGAACTGTGAATAGTTATGAACAGAATTGAAATGCTATTTTAATCTAGAGTTTATTTAAACTCTGATGGATAAATTATTTGTACAATTGAAGAATTATTGAAATTATTACAATTTAATTAAAAGTTGAATCTGTGTGATGTCAATATTAGTATCGAATCTGTTGTACAATCAATGGTCGCACTGAATATTACAATAGTTGATAGTACTGTTAACACGTTTTTAAGATGAAATTACTTAAACGATAATGTAAAATATTCGTACTTACACTCGCTAAAAGACCTTTCAAAATAATTAGTTTATTTTTCACACACTTTATTATGTACGTTTTAAGGTACTATGTAAAATTTAATTAAAGTTATTTTATTATTATTTCAACTGATTAAATTTCAGTTAAATATTAATCAACTTTTTGCAAAAAAAAGAAAATGAAAAAAAAAATAAAGAACAAAACTGTAAGTTTTTTCTTTAGCTAGATCATTAGGAATTATATTCCAATTATTAGATATTGATAATTATTGCAAAAAAGATTTCAAATCTTATTGTTTACAATTGTAGTAATAAAAAAGAACATCAAAAAAATACGAACACAAAAAAAAACAATAAAATTATTATAAAACAAGCATTTATAATTTTTTTTTTTAATCTTAGCTTAATTATGTTTTGTATTTATGTCTACTTTGTTTTTCATCTTTGATTCTAAAGAAACAATTATCTAATAATCTTTAATAATTACCATTGTTTAAATCTCAAAAATACTAAATATTCAATATTTATCATCCTTCATCTCTCGAAACACTATTGTATATTGTATGTTACGAAAAAAAAGTAACACCTTTGATTAATCTCAGAACTGAATGATTATTTTTTGATATTGTTAATGTTTGATAAGGAATATTAACTCATGAAATATCTAGAGTGAGAAAAAAAAACACTCATCTATTTTAATATGTTGTAGAAGATGATTAATTAAAATTTGGCTTCATCGATTTTTATTGATCATGTAATTATTGTATTTAATCAATACTTCAGAAACATTAATACGTAATTTTTCTGTTTAATCATATCTACTCAATAAACAGATAATATATATAGGTCGATTAAGCGATTTAATAATTCAGAGATTTATAAAATTTAAAATTATTATTTTTTTAAAAAGTACTAAATAAGTAGTTTTTGTTTTGAGTTGTATGAACGAAGCATATTTCTAAATGGCATCCATTATCAATAAGAAGTAGATTTTCAAATCGTAATTATAATTATTCTTAAACTAAAAAAACTGTTAAACTATTGAGTTTGAGAAAGATGAAATTTATAAAAAATATTCCAGATTTTCAGTCAAAAACATAAACTTTCATTTTCATCAACTGTCATAATCTTCATTTCTTCTTTTCAAATTTTCATTTAAGCTTGATTTTAGTTTTTGGCACTTAAATATTTGGTTTCCATGATTATTAAGTAACGCTATGTATAAAATTAAATAACTCTTTTGTCTTCTTAATTCTAGTAATTTCGTGTGTCTTATAAATTTTTATATAAATCGTTTATATAAAAAATATACTCCATATCGATAGTTAAGTACTATTTAAACTACTACTACTACTACAATTATAACTGTATTACTAAATATACAAACTAATTATAATAAGCATGATTGTCGATGGATTCAATGAACTTGGTAGGTTTACATTATCCACCAGGGGCCTAATTTATTTTTTCCTCTAGCGATGGAAAGAAAACCCGCTTTAAAAAAATTAACGAAATAAAAATCAATAAATAAGAGTAAATATAAAACAACTTACTTGGCGCGTTTTTTTCCTGTTGAATTTCTCATTTCTTTCAGCGTGTTGATGATCGGCACCACTTCGGGGTTTTTATTCATTGGACAGTACTTGATTGTGTGAGCATGATCGCCTGATGTCCCACATATTGGACATTTATATTCTCTGAAAATAAATAATTAAATAATAAATGGATGTTGAATCAACTGAAATGAAATAATTGGTAAATAAGTTTCAAACCTCAGGACAGGACACTTGACAATTCCATCAGCATCTTTAAGAATATGTTTTTTGTAGTATGAAGCATCTTCTCCATTATTTTTACAAAAAACACACTCTGTTGGAAGTGGCTTCTTTCTTTTACGACGATAAGTGCATTCTGGAAGTTCTCCAGTTTCTAATTCTGGACAATATTCATAGTCTTTGCCATTCTGACGAAATTCATCTCTTATTTCTTCAACTAAAAAAGAAATTAACATGTTTTATATTTAATTTTCAAAAATGAACATGAAATAATAGTTGAAAACATTGTATCAGTTTAACAAGTCGGTCGGTAAGTCGGCAATATAATTTTCAAAGCAGTCGATAATGAAGAAAATGTTTTATTGGCATGTACATTTTATCCATTGATGACAAATATTAACAAAAAATTATCTCAACAATATAATTGTGTGTCAATTCAAGCGAAAACTTATTATGTAATTATATTTTTAAAGAATTTAATGATATTTTCCTATGTAAAAAAAAAAAAAAAAATAATAACACATTGTTTAGTAATCAAAACATTAGTACAATAAATAATGTGGAACAAAGTCGGAAAGAATATACAAACAAACTTGAAGATCTAAACTCACACACTGCATTTGGATTCAATGTTTTCGTCTGTTCATTTGATTTGTCATTGGATCAAACTTAATCTTGATTACGTATAACGTTTGAGAATGTTTACATTTCATGTGATGATGATTTGTATTATCTTGATGTGTTTAATTACACCCTAAATGTCACGTAGATCATTCACTTTGATACATTCCTCAGATCAAAACACTGCCGATATACTTGTTTGATTCACCGGAATATTATATGGATTCTAAGAATTTTAATTTCAATGTGAGACACCGCACATTACAATCCTAGCAGTTATTTTCTACTGATTTGACACAAAAAAAATATGGAATTTTGATTATTGACATTCTTTTAATATAATGTTTACTTTGTAAGATGAATTAGTTAATTATAATTTATTTTCAAAGTAAAGTTAAAGTGTAATAATAAATAAATGTAGAAAGTGATTGGTGAATAAATATCTTTTTATGTCATCGTTGATTGGTGGCGAATAATTTATGATATTCTTTCGTAGGCATACAATTCTATTGAAATCTAGATTTTTCATAAACTCAAATGCCTTTTGATGAGTTTGATCTGATACCGCCAATACCACGAAAAATTGAATACTTTTTATTTTTTGCCTATGGCTTGACTTTCTCCACTATAATACCAATGTAAACAACCAATGTTTTTTTTTCTTTCACACGACTCTTTATTTCATTTCTTCGATATAAAATATACGTTGCGACAATAATCAACTAATAATTAAGCGTCTTCTGAAAAATTCAATTAAAACATCATTGTATTTATTTAATTATTTAAAAATTGATTAATATTTTTGATCAGTTAATACACGTATGAATTTGGAAGAATACTTGTATTAAATATGAAGTATAAATAAATTTGATTAATTAATTAAAACTAATCTAATTATTACAGAGTATTTTCTGTATTTTTTCACGAGAACAATATAATAGTGGCAAACACGATGTGTTTATTTATTCTTCAATATGATCACCATAAATTATGATTTTAAACAGAAACACTCATAAATTTATCCCTCAACAGTTATTTTATTGGAAATTTGGATTGAAAAAAATTTCTCAAGAAAAATAGAATATGAATGGAAAGCCGCATGTGTTCTTGTTGTTGTTTTTATTTTATTTATTTATGATTTACGATCACTCTTATGGCTGAAAAGATTCATTTAAACATTTTAGCTGATAGTCCATCTCTAACCAGTTAACAATGCACGAACCCCTTTTTTTATTGCTCTAAGACTCTTATGTGGAAGAAAACCAAATCTAAACACATGTTTGGACTTGCGTGAACTCGAGGGAAAATTCGAAACCAATATGCGCGAGACAAAGAAGTATTTTTTAGCAGAATACAATAATGACACATGAAGAATAAGGTCGGATGTTAAGATTCACAGACAAATTGTAAATACGTTCAATAATAATAAATTCGGAAAAATGACGTTAATGAAGATAATACATGAGGATATTTTAGATAATGTTAAAACAGGTGGACTATGAATGCAACAAGAAATTCATAACCCGACGTGATTTTCTCGAGAAATCATAGGAAACATGAACCGATAATAGAGTATCAAGATAAATGACTTGAAGCACGGTCTGAAGAATAAAAATGGCCGATATCTCACGAATGTGCTATTCTAGCAATCTCATTTTGATTTAATGCAAACAATTATCTACTTTACTGTTTACTGACCTTACATTATTTTTATTATTAATTTTAATAATTATTTTGAAAAATAACCTCGATCAAATAAAAATGAACTTGACAAATAGATGAATAAAATTGATGCGCAGAATTAAGAATGTAAATAATTATTTGATCTTACCACTGGGTGTTACATCTTGGAATTGATTTTGTTGACATTGAAGACTAAAGTTGACAAAAAGCCGCCGCAATTCATCCTCCAGACTCGGGTTGGTGGGAAAAAATGAATTGGCCAGATTAGGCATAGGTAATTGATGTTGCAACACCACAACTTTCATCATTTTCACCGAGTTTCATTCAAATGTCACCAACGAAAAATGATTTCTCTTTTAATTTATAAATTCACGATAATTGTAGTCTTTTTCTAAACTCGAAAATATCTTTTTAATCTATTCACGATCACAATGAGACAATGTTTACACTAGACTTGATCATCAACAAATACCAAATATGCATTCACAGATCTGCGAATCAACTGCAACTGAATTGAAAAGCCGCCAACGCTTGTTGTGTTGGGTCCGATAGTGGTTGAAGGAGTGGGGGATGGTAGATGAATTCTGATTAGTTGAAATTGTTGAGAGCGCCACCATGATGCTCAAGACTCGGCTTCCTCGAATTCAAATTTTCTTTATCGAACTGCGCATTTTTTATTTGATTTTTTCACTTCAAAAATATCTAAAAGTGTTCAAAAAAGTGGTTTACAATGTCTTACAGTGTAAGTTGAATAATAAATTGATTTGTAATGAATTCTAAGGTATCATGGCGGGCGTTCTTGTCATGAGCCTTTCACTCAAAAATAATTTGTAATGGAATTATTACTAAGCTTACAATTGTCAAATTTCGCACACCACTTTTTTGATTCACTTGTAAATATTTTTTACGTGAAAAAAATATAAGAAATGCGCAGTTCACCGACAAAAATTTGAAATAATTTAAGGGTAGTAAAACTCAGCTTTAGACAGATACAAAATTATTAGATTATAAAATGATTATTGAAAGAAATAATCGAAAAAAATATGAATAAATAAATGTTAAATAATATTGTTTATTAATGAGTTTTTATATAGTATCTGGCTTATTTTATTAATAATGTATATGTAAATGTATATAGGCACTGACCAAATATAAGTAGATAATTATGATACTAAATTGTTGACAAACATTTACAAGTTTATTGTAATTATTATGTATTATTATTATAATTATTTATCCTTAAATGCAATAAAATAAATGAAACAATATTATTTAAATAAATAATTATGTCTAACTTGACTTGATTAAATTTACAAATATGTTATTATTTTTTAATTAATCTTATTCCATTATTATTAGCTATAATTACTAATTATAACAAAACAATACTATTAACACACTAATAGAAAAATAATTCTTTCTACTTGTATTTTTTATTCTAGAATTGATATTTATTTATCAAAAACAGTGTGTAGGCAATATTGATGCAGTTTTCAAGTCTATTTTTTTGTATCTCAATCAACAATTATAGTAGCAATAATAATGATAATTGATAGAGAATAAAATAGAATTAATTCTTTTCTATTTATTTTATTTATTAAATATATATTTGTATATTTAAATCATAGTTATATATGCTTTTTTTTTATATTCTATCAATATTAATGATAATAACAATAATAATAATAATATAATTATGACATGAATATTAATGATGATGATAATGATTAATAAAAACTAATAACTATTTAATTGTTAATGATATTAATACTTCTAGTCGTATACTCTTGGTTGTTAAAGCAGCTAAATGAGTGGTCAATCATTTGAGTTTTATAACTTTGTTAATTAATGATTAAATTATTTTGTTTCATCCCTACAATTAATAATTTATTAATCATTAATTAATAATTTGTTTGTTGTTTTATTATTATTATTATTGTTATAATTTTTATCAATTAGTCAAGTACATCATCTATGAAAGATTTTCAAAAAATGTTTATCTTTTATTTTATTTATTATAGATAAATACAATTGATTTTCTATTCTCAGTTATTTTTTAAGTCTCTTTTTTCTATTTATTTTATTTGTTTCATTGCTTTTCTGCTCATTATTTTTTTTTTTAGTTTAGTTGATTAAGGTTGTGTGTGTGTGTGTGTGTGTGTGTGTGTGTGGATTTGGGTATTTTTTCATTGATTGATATGTAATAGTAATAATTAAAGAAAAAATAAACAAATAATTGAAAAAAAAAAATTAATAATCATAATAACAATAATAATAATGCTTAAACAATTCATTTGGTATTTCTGAGTCTTATCTTTATTTTTATTTAATATAAAAAAAAGGTAATAATAAATAAATGTATATTCATATATTTATGTACACAATACACTTAGTTTTTGTTGTTGTTGTTGTTTTATTTAATCTATTTTTTATGATAATAATAATAATAATAATAACTTAAATAATTTATTTATATTAATCATGCATTGTTATTATTATTTTAATGATTATTTCCATAAAAAATAATTTTTACTCTTATTTATATTTACTCAGAATCATTTGTCATTATTCTCTTTATACAAAATTAGTATGAATTGTTTATGAAATAATATTAACAGATCTATAAACAATAAATATTTTGGTGAAATTAATTATTGAAATTTTTTAAACAATTGTTAATACAAAAATAATGAATACACGAAATGTTAATTATTTAATTTATTATTATTTTGTTTTTTTAAATAAAAGGACACTTGTTGTTCTATTTAATGTTTTATTATTCAAATAAATTCTATATTTTTCAGTTTTTTTCAGAATAGATTTGTTCCTTTTTTCTAACTCATAATTCATCATTTATTAAATAAACCACTTTCTTTGGATTCTATAAATCTTTGGCCTTGACCGATTTTTTATCAACTTTATTCATTTTTCATTTTTTTTTCTTTTTTTATTTTCATTATATTTCTTTTGTTTGTTTCTCATAGTATCTGTTTATTTATATTTTTTTGTTAAATAAAAATTTAATACATCTAATTATGAGGATTATCTTGAAAAGTCTTCTTCTATCAGTTATTATGTTTTTACAAGTGTCCCTACTATCACTTTAATTATTCATAGTTATGATAAATACAAAATAAGCTTAATTATATATAAATCAATGTTTTTACACTTATTTTTTTTTGTTTTTTTTTTTACTAAAATACAGTCTTATAAGAAAGATTTTTAAATTATCAATAAAAGAATTTATTTTAAATTCAAAAACTGATAAACTTAAATGTTGATTACCTCTTCAATAATGATAATAATAATATTCTCCTAACTAATAAAACTAATGAATTATCATTAATAATAATAATTCTGTTGAATGATAATTATTTTCAGTTTTTACCCGAAACTCTATTTACATTGAGATAATTACAAAAAAAATATACAATCTCAATATTACATAATTGGTCGTCGTTTTAAAAAATTATATTAATTTATATTATTTGTTGATAAAAATAATTAATAATTAAGCATATCTTAATCTATATAAAAACCTTAATAACAGACAAAAATAATTCAGTTTGTTCGAAATTGTTTTGCTTTACATCTAAACTCGAATAATTGCCATTTTTAAAATAAATTCCACTTACTAATAATTAATTATTTTTTAATTGGTTGATTTTTTTCCCTTTTGAAAAAAATAATAATATTAATTAATACATTAGGATAAAAAATACTCTTCTCATCCAGTCCAATGTCGTTAGATACTAAATATATTAAACATATTAATTATGGATTCACTAGTACTTATTTTTCAGCCAACATTTTACGCCATTTATTATTGAAATTAAATAATTGCACAATGAAAATTTGTGGGGGTGTCGTATATTCACTGTTGTTGTTGATGTCATTATTATCGTTACTATTTATTCCTACTATTATTATTATTTTTTGTTGTTAATCTAATTATTATTTTTGTTTTTAAATATTTCAACTATTTACAATGGACGTAAACACATCTTGACTGGATTTTATAAATAACATAAATTAAATGAACAGCTAAAAATAATCTATAAAAATATTTTACATCAATTTCAACCAATCATTGATTCTTTTATGCGTTTGTAGCGTTATAATTGATCATCATCATCATCATCATCATCATCATCATCATTTTTATTTGTAAACTCTTTTCTCAAATGAAATTTATTTTTTATTATTTTTCATAGTACGATATTGTTTTTTTTTTTAAAATAATCTTGTACGAATTTTGACTAAAATCACAGTTTTTTAATTATCATAAATTTGAAATAAATTTTCATTCCAAAGAATTTTAAAATAATTATTTAAATCACCTTATCATCATCATTATCAATTTGATATTCTTACTCAAGAAAATCTTAAACATATTTATAATTTAAACTGAGAAATCAACGTGTCATCAATAATGATTTTATTTTTTGTGTAAAATGATTGTAATGTATTAAAGTAGTAATTGTTTTTTAGCTTTTTTATATCAATCATAATATATACTGTATATATAATGTATTGATGGTTAGGGAGATTACATTTATATATCAATTTTGTTTGTTTTTAAAAAAATGCCTTTTATCTTCAATTATTAATTTTAATTATATTATTTCTTTGTTATTTTAAATATTTATACTTTTAAATATACTTCTCATATATTCTAATCGAAAAATAAAATAAAAAACAACTACATGTAATTTGCATCTCATCGATAATCCATCCCTAGTATTATCGATTATATCTTTTACATTTTTTGTCATAAATAATTTCGAATATTAGTCTATATCATTATTATTGTATATTATTATTATTATTATTATTATTATTATTATTATTACTATTATTATTATTATTACTGTTATTATTAATTATTGATTAATCGAGTAATTTTTTCATACATTTACATATAAAAAAGACAAAAAAAATATAATTTTTCGTTTTGTTTATTTGTTTTTTTTTTTTGGGTCCATTATTGGGACTTTTTTTAGTTTTTTTTTTTATCAATATGTCCGTTTTGAAAACAAATCATCATTTCAAAATGACTTTTTTCTTGCCATTCCATGCATTATATCTTTATACATGACTAAATACTCTACAAAATTTCACAGTCTGTTCCGAATTACAATTTTTTTTTTAATTTCTTTTTTTTTTGACGTCAATTTTTGAAATTTTCTCGTCATTTTTTCTTCTATTCATCACCAACGTGAGTCTTTGACATAAAAAATTGATTTTTTTATTTATATCAGACTTAACTGTTTGAATTAATCAGTGATGAATAATTCTATTCAAAAAATAATTAAATTCTAATCCACAATATTTTTTGATGACATGTACGGTATTAGATTTATCATTTCTCATTAAAGTAATTCATTATTAATTCAAATTCGCCTAATTATCACTTAATTTTTAAAAATAATTATTCAAAAATATTAATTATTTAATAAATCAATTTTTAAAAAAATTTATTATTTAAGGATGTAAAAAATTTATAAATTTTCCATGCAAATAAATTTTTAACAGCCGTTTTTAGATTATCATTTGTTGACTCATTTTAGGAAAAAATGCTTTTTTTACCAAATAATAATAATAATTAATTAATTAAAATTATTTTTGACAAGATTGTAAAATTTTTTTAAATAAAATGATGATTGAATGATATCATTGTTATTGTAGTAATAGTAATTATGATTATCATTGACAATCAAACGATTATTATCATTATTATTACTATTATTATTAATATTTTGTTTATTAATATAATAATAATCAAAAACATCAAAATGTTGATTGATGTTATGAATGAAGTAAGGCCTGAATAGTTAAGGTTTATGGTCATTATTCAACGATAACTGATCATTTATTTTTTGTGTATCTCTCGTTGATGGTTGTTGTTGTGTCGTTATTTCACTTACTGCACCACCACTCATTAATTTAGCATTATTATTTTCAGAATTAGTTACTTTTGAATAATCACGCTTACGTTGTAGACTCTCCGTTTTAACAATAGTAATGTCTGGATTATTTTCCAAAACTGTACTTGCTTTAACATTTGGTGAATCAGCGTATCCAACTTCACGTTTTATCGTAGACGTTGTGGCACCTGTTGTCGGTGGTGTTGTGTTGAATTTTTGAATTATGTCATTCACATCTTCTGTTTCATTGATGTCTATTGCACTAGCACCACTCAATTCGCCAGCTAACGAGATCCTGTCTGGACCTTGTAATGTAGATAAATATGTCGCTAATGTGTGGACGGTTACGTTTAGAAATTCAGCTGCTCGGAATAATGTTATTTCTTTACGTCGTAATTTTGATAGAATTTCCGCTGGTCCTGGTTCCGACCAAAAATCTCGAACTCTACAATTTATATACATTTCAATATTATATTTACATTTCGTGGTTTTTATTTTATTTTATACAAAAAATTAAATAACCTGTAAGGATGTTTAAGGCAACCATAACTGTCACGGTATCTTCCATACAACGTGCCATAAGAAACGCCGAGTATCTCAGCTGCAGTCTTCATTTCTAGTTCTTTATTTTTAATTGCGTCCATTACTCGTCGTGTGAACGGTTCTTCCCAGAACTCTTGACGTCGTCCCGTCGTTAAATAATCGTTCATCTTGACTACGTCACGAAATTGCTCTGGAATTGTTGAATTTGTCGCGTTAGAATTAGAGGGAGTTGTTGGTGCTGTCAAAGATAAATCAGACAATGAAAATTACTATTCAATTATTAGTTGTAAATTTATTTCTTGACATTAAACTCACCTTTTTTTTCTTGGTCTACTGTTGAGTTTTCTTCCTTTGGCAAATACGCCAACTGGAAATAGTTTAAAGTTGAATAATAAAAAAAATTTTATTTATTTATCTTTAGAATAAATAGACATTAATGGATACATTACCGGGGGTAGTGGGGGCTCATTGTTTTCAGTCATCATAGTCTCATCGTCCCAACTCTCATGGTCACCGCCTTCACTCATCATTTCTTCCTAAAAAATCACCCATTATATACTATTTGAGATAATGTTTGGAGAGATTAGTAACTAATAAGAATATTCACACAATATAACAAAAAATGAATCAATAACGACAAATAATAAATAGTTGAGATAAAACTCAATTGATAAAGAGAAAAAGAGGATGCATTTTTTGTTGGTGAATAAATCTTACAGGAAGTGTTCGTACGTTTCCAGTAACACATGAGACTTTAGGTGTGAATACATCATGTGCGGTTGGTGGATCATCTAAAGGCGGTCGACCTCTACGTCTTTGTTTAGGTGGTGGCGTGTCATCAACTTCTCCTTCTCTCAATACTGTCTCAACACCAGGAGTTCCAGCAGTTCCCGGACTATGACCACTATTAGACGTATCATTTTGTGTTGAATCGCTACGCCAACTAACTTCCGCCAGTCCTTTTATATGTAAATCTTCAGCAGTCTTGAGTAGGGATGACAGTCTCGTCTGTGAACATCATTCATTTACTAACTCAAAATATTCTATGATTATTTTAATAATGTAATATTGTATTGTCATTGGATTTACTAGTGTATGGTGGATTTGAGCTTAATCGGATAGATTAGAAAATGGGTCAAAATTGACTTGCAAGATTTTACAGCAGATAGAAAGACATTGGAAGTTAAATAAAAGTTTGTAATAATAAATAATGTCACGATCGAATTCCAAACCGAGAGAGAGAGAGAGAGAGAGAGAGAGAAAACTCTTAGTACAAATACGATAAAACATGGTATTTATTGAAAGAGAGGGGGGGAGGAGATGTAAATCATTTTGCCTGCGGTTTGGGAAGTAATTTAAAACGAGGTTTGGAATGTTTTACTTTTCTGCCATATTATAAAATGTGTAATTTGAAAAACTTTTCGACGCAAAATAAATACTTACATGATCAATATTTATTTCACCTTTGTACATAAATTCAACGAGAACTTTGATATCCGAAAATTTAACGTCTCGCATTATAACTATGGGGTCTTTTTCTTCATATTGTGATAATATTGTATCAAAATATGTACTACATGCACTCAGCACAACCTGAAACAAAAAACAATCGAATCAATTTATTAAAAAGAAGGAGAAAGAATATTTTTTAATTAAAAATGTAAAAATTAATATTTTTTTTTTCTAAAGCCGCGCCCAAAGTTGAGTAGCGTCAATAGCTTGAATATTTAATATCCAACGAGAAGTCTGTATTGATTTTCTAGAATTTTATGCCGTCCGCAAAATAAGGTAGTAAAAAGGAAACGGGGCCGAAGGCGTCAACTTTTCACTACTTTTACCCCTTCTTCAAGTGCTAGTTGTTTTATTGCCCCATCCCCACTGTCCCAACAGCCCCCGCGCACATTTCTCCTCCTCGTCTTGACTCTCAACACCCCCTAGAGTCGATCTATTATCGTTTTATTACTCATTCTTTCTTCCTTCTTTTTATCGTTAAAAATTGTAATAAACGTAAATTAGATTAAATTTTAATGAAAAATTATTTTAAAAATAAAATTGGGAGGAGTAATGAAGAAGGTGGAAACGAGAGAAATACCAACGGAATGTACTTAAATTGGGGAAGGTGGGGTAAAACAGGATAGTGAAACAAAACTGATGTTGATACCATGTCGCTTCTAACACCATTTGACGACAATCAGAGAAAGTTTTCAGTGTTACGCACTGCAAATCCAAAACAATTCAAATGTTGACAATTTTGAACACCATAAACAAACTATAGAAGTTTTGTCGAGGTGCTGTCGAGGTGCCTGTTCAGTGCTTTGGAATTGCCTCGATTTCATGTGTTAATTGTATAGGAATCTAGCAGGAATCGAGGCAATTTCTACTAGGGTATTAACTTCGATTGAAGGTGATTTTTTAAGTTTAATTAACTCTTCTAAACTTAATATGTCCATCATACCTGCCTGGTTTGCAAATGTTCAATTTTTATACATAAACTATAGAGCCTTTTAGTCATTTCTGACGCACTTCAAGGTGTGTTAAAATCTATAATTTGTTTACGGGGTTCAACATTGAACACGTGTAAATATGCTTACTATAACACATTTTTAATTGACACCGTTTACTCGATAGGTGGGTAATTTCAGTTATTTTTCCGTCTTAACCCATCAGAACTCGAAAGAAGAATGACTAATTATTTTCTCAATAAAAGTTCCTACTTTGTGCAATTGACAATGAAGGATTTTATTTATAAAATACCTTAAAATTCCCCGTCTTACTCCACCTCTCCCTACTAGGGAAAAAATTTCAAAAAGTCAATAAAATTAAAGAAAATAAAAAAATAATAATAAATGTAATAACCCGAAAAAAATGAATAAAAGGAATGACGCCAACGTTCGTATACAGTTGAAAACTTAAGGAGAAAAAAAGTAAAAGGACGAGGGGAAATGAAAATTTTTTTTAATAATGGAAAAAATTGAATTTATTATAGTCAGTTCATATCAAAAAATTCCTGAGCGTCTGCAGAGTTGAAGTAGAAATAAAAAAATATGAAAAAGTGGTGGTTTCATATATATATATATAAGGTAAGAAAGAGACGGAGTTGAGGGGGCGGTTGCGAAAAAACATTCAAGCAAAAAGATAGAGAAAGAAAGACATGAAACACTATTTTTTTCTCATTCCAAGTTCTTCGAATTTTTCTTTTACAGAACTTACAAACAATAATCTTGATACAAACACACAGAGTCGTTAATCTAAAACGAATGTATTTTAACTAGAACAATTATTTTTTTCAAAGAATATAATTTGTGTTCAAATAATTGTGATTGAAAAAAAAGATAGATCAGTTGATATTATTAATTAACGCTGTTATTAATATAAGTGAAACAAATTTTAATTATGAATTTTTTCCCCTGCCAATACGTACTAGATATTGAGGTGAATAAATAAATAAATTGCAGAAAAAAACTGGAAAAGACAGAAAAGTAAACATTAAAAAAATGACAGGTGTGGAAACAAACTAATGAGGCTGGTTATTGATTTTACAATTTGGCGAGTTTGTATACTCTATAGAGTTAAATAAAAAGTAATCAATAAATAAAAAGTATATATAATTATATACGTGCACATATTATTATTATAAATGTGAATAAAAATAAAAATATCAAGCAAAAAAAAGAAACTGTGTCATAAAAAAAAAATTCCATCAATTAAAATGATTTTTATTGAAGGGTCTAGAGAGTGAAAGATACTTATCGAACCTATCGACATAAATACTTGTATAAATGAAAATAAAACTTAATTTTTTTTTACATGAATAAGTTACATAATAATTAACTTGAATATCAAAGTTATTTTTATCATTAGCTTATAAGATGGTACACTGAGAAAAATTTTCTTTAAATTTTACTGGGACACTACAGTAGTGCGGGACCATATGCGCGCGCGTAGTAAAATTTACTGGACAACCCAGTAAAATTTCTTAGGTAAAAAAAACTTTCCTATCTGTAGAAATTTTACTGGGTTGCCGCATGAATTTTTACTGCGTTCTCTAGCAAATTTTACCAAGCTTTTTAGTAAAAATTCAGTGAGTTTTTCGGCAAAATTTACTATCTTTGTCAGTAAATTTTACTCAACTTAAAAAATTTATAAATAAATAATCACTAAAAAGTATTATAATGTCTAATTTATAAATGAATAATCAATATAAATAATCAATAATTAACAAATAATCAATGGCATTGACAATTTCATTGTTTATCAATCACCCAGTTATTGGTTATACACTGAAAAAAATCGAAATAGTTGGATTTACTACGTAATATTAATTTTCCATTTGAGAGCTCATAGTAGAGTCCTTTTCTTACTATAAAAGGAGTCAACTATGAAATCTTAAATGAAAAATTAACATTACATAGTAAATCCAACTATTTCATTTCTCTCAGTGTATCTTGTAGAAAGGATTTTAAAATATTCACTTTCGGAGATATATAAATAATAATTAAACAATAACTGGGTAATTAATAAACAATGAAATTGTCAATGCCATTGATTATTTGTTAATTATTGATTATTTATATTGATTATTCATTTATAAATTAGACATTATAATACTTTTTAGTTGTTATTTATTTATAAATTTTTAAAGTTGAGTAAAATTTATTGACAAACATAATAAATTTTTTTTACCTAAGAAATTTTTCTCAGTGTAGATTGGTTATTCCCTATTATTTTCGAAATGTGTAATTTAATTCTTAGAAAATGATAATAAAACGTAAATTTAATATTATTCAGTATTCTTGATCATAAGTCAATATGCATTACATTTCTTCATGCGTAGATAATCAAATCACGAGAGTGTATTGTGAGTATTTAACATATACATGATTGATACAAATAATTATAAGTTATTATTGTTGAAAAAAGTGGTAAACAAAAACATTGAGATAAAATCCTTGAATATTCTGAACTTAATCGTTTGAATTTCTAACTAAAATATCAATTTTATTTTATTTTTAATTATTAAGAACTAGCTCACAGAAATTTGCTCATCATTTATTATCGGCAGTCGGTAATTGCAAAAAAAGAAATTAAGGCTAGGTTTTACTTAAAGTTTTTGCCCTATTAATAGTAGCAGAAAACGTTTGAAAAATTATACGACAAAATACATACATCGTAATTACTGGATTTTATTATGTAAAATGATTTTATTTATAATATAGGAGGTATACTTTCTATATGCTGTGATATAGCTCGGATGTCGGCAAGTACCTTTTTCCAGCAAAAAATTTGTTAAAAAAGAATAGTTAATTATTTTCTCTTGACGATCATGAAGCATGAAGAATTTAGTAATAATTCGATGACAATTTTCTTCCTAATTAAATTTTATTAAAATATATAAATTGATAAAATAAAATGTTCAACAGTGGTATTCTACATGAAATAGGCTTTATTGTAATACTAAAATCAATGGATATAATTTTCAATTTACTTATATATTAGTTATTTCCCGATTCCTTTGGATTTTCTAGGGGAAAATCGAAGTAAAGTCTAGCTTTTAAAACCTTCCATTATGGAGACATTTTTATTCGTATGTGATGTAGACTACTAAATATGGAGTAAAAAATGAATTTTAAGAAAAACAACATAGTAAAAAAAATATAAACATTAAAAAAAAAATATATATATATATATATAGTATTTTGTGTAGTATAGATAGATATATTTACCTTGTGTGCTCGTAATGTTTGTCCTTCACAAGCAAGCGTAACATCACAATACGCCTGTCTCTCTAACAGCTGTGAGAACATCGTCTGTAGATTACTGTGGTGGTATTTCCACCTTAAACAGTACTGCTGTGGAAACATGTTTGTCATAGCTGGTGCCAGTTGCGTTGCAATCGCTGAGGCTGTTGATATACTATTGTTACGTTGCCGTTGCATGCGCGCAGGCCTTTTTTCCTTAACTTTTTTTATTTAAAAAAACAAAATATCTATTTTATTTCCCCCTCCTCGTTCGGGACAAACGTTTTTTCGTTACTTTTTTCTCATTTCATTCATCTCAATTCAGTCCGATCATCGTATGCACATGTTTTTTTATTTGTCCAGGATTTACCAGTAGTCTTGAATAAAAATAAATAAGTAAAAGAAAAAAAAATTTGAGTTAACTATTATCCAGTGTTCAAATCATAAAAATTTCGTTCTTTACGCGAGTCTGAGCTCACGTATCGATGATCTGGAACAGATAAAAACCGAAAAATGTAAATTAGTATGAGTGTAACATTTTTTTTTGAAAATAATTTTATTTATTTCAGTAAACTTTCTCGCAATTTTAGAGACTAAACTTTCTATTATGGCGTCACGACTATGATTATAAGGTTCGAATTTAAACGGAAACTTTCAGAAATTAATTAGAAAATGTTTTTCAGTTACAACCAATACAAGTTGTTGTGAATTTATAATCTCCAACACATTGATATCGATAAAAAAACATGGTGATGAAGATTTTATTCCAACTAAAATCGAGACATATTTTGATTTTTTATACCAACTTAACCTCCATCATCATACACCATCAATCATCTAATAATTTACATAATGATTACATTAGGAACAAAACGATTGTTAGAAGCGAAAAGCGTATATTAAGTGTAAATATGTAACAAAAATTAATAATCATAGTAACAATTGTAAATACTTACAAAATAAGTAAACGCACAATATACGTAAGTCAACCACATTCCAACGACCCTAACCTCCCTGATTCTACGTCACTCAATAGCGCGTGTGTTATCTCTCACGTAAAAGCTCCATTCACAAGTCTTTTTTTTCTCTCTTTTTCTACCGTGATATTATACGCCGTCCTACTTCAGTCTGTTCCTCACTGCATGCTCTATAACACTACTTACACGTTGTGTTGAGTAGTGTAGTAGGTTTCCGCTTTTATTCGCTCAAAACAAACGCACATGCATGCATACCTAACGCTATTACTAAATGTTTACACTAGAAACGAGTCATCAAAGTTGTTGTTTTTTTTTTTTTTCATTCTCTCATACTACTACTTTTTTAAAATTAAATAGATAACCTCCATGTCAATCAATATTAATTGAATATTTTCATACTATCGATTTAGATCAATTTATACATATATTATTTGTGTTTCGATAATTATACTTACATAAACAATTAGATTAAAATAAAAAAAAAAAAAAAAAACATTTATCAGTTTACAAAGATGAAAAAAAAAAATGTCAAACTTTAACAATCAATAATATCGGAAGAATTTTGAATGAAATACATAGTTAACAATTTAAAAGCTATGAACATGTATTGCATTTTCAACATTCGACGTATTCCAATACACATCCAATGAATTCTTTAATTAAAGTATTTTTATTGTGCAATTGAAGAATTTTAATTGAGTTTTTATCTGCAATATAAAAAAAAAGACAAAAAATAAAATACTACAGTTTAAACTCAATTTTAATTTAAAATTTACATGAAAAGAATAATCATTTTTAGAGAAGAAAATAAATAAACATTAAGGCTGAACATTGATTTCTCCCTAGAAAAGAACTCGATATACGCGGCAGCAAATTACATTGACTAGATTTATGGCCTATGGTCTTCTATAGAAAAATATGTTTACTCAATTTTCAGAGTCTTTCCACTATTTGAAATGTGACAGTGATTTTATTTTGATTATTTGTATAAATTCTTTATTCAGTAGGAAACTATGAAAATGTAATTCGATTTCACAAATTTAAAGTGATAAAATTTCATGTCCTATATTAAAATTTAGGATTAGAATTTGAATAAAGCGTCGAGTGTTGTAAATTCAACTCATAGCATCGCGGAAATTAAGGAGTTATGTTATAAAATGCAACGACCTACAATAGCCGCAAATGTTGAGATGTCTTTTCTCCTTCTTCTTTCTGTCTCTGTTTTCCCCTTCTCTACATACCAGCCAATTGCCTTACCAGCACGGGTATTTGGTCATTTTCTTAAGCGCACAAGTAGCGCTCTCTGCCAGTTTCAGTGCTTTTTACACCCCTTTTCCTTAAAAAAAAAAAAAAAAAAAAAAAACCATCTCCCCTGCTGCTATCACTACCGGCATCCCCTCCTCTCAGTTCCCCACATGCTGCCTCCACTGATGTCTTTCTTTTCCCTCCAGTACAATTTAAACTGATTCTGTTACCCTCACGCGGTCAAACTCCTCCAACGCCTCCCTCCCTCTCTCTTTCTCTCTTATCTACGGTCTACATCGAATGTTCGCGGCTTTTGTTACCCCCTCTCTTTACGATATTCCTTTTTTCTCTAAACATAACCTCCTTACACACTCTAACATTTTGGTGTCGTAAAATAACGAACAAAAACAGCTAAAGCTGCTCAACATGTAAGTATTCAACGTACTTTTATTCACAGTAAACATGAAATGGATGTCCTCTCTGCTCAAATATACATATTTAGCGTTAGTTATGATCCCTAAGAAAGAATGTCATTCCAAGTTTTGGATTATTCAACTAATTGATATATTTTTTTATTAAAATAATTTTTCAATAAAAAATTCGATGAAGAGAATAAAAAAGACGTTTTTACTATCCGATATTATGGGATTAATTAATTGTGTGCTGAATGAAATGTAAACTTGATAATATCAAATTTTTGTTTATTAATAGTTAACAAATTTCTTTTGTACGATCATACACTGTTCTTTAGAGTAGCTTTTTATATTATTTTTATAATTTTAACAAGTGTTCCGATCATTCTTTCGGCGTCAATGTATCTTGTGTTATTGTTGAATTTACCATTTTGAAATCAGTTTAGATATTCAACAGTCATTATGATAATCAACAGCTGCCAAATCAATCGACGAAAATTTATAATCAAGGTATTTTGAATAAGAATTCATGTGAATTGGTATTTCAAGTAAATAAAGAGGACTAAAGTCAAGCATGTGGAGTTAGGTTTAATTATAGAAATTTCCATGAAACCACAAATATTGACTCCAATACACCATATTATCTATTAGCAGATGACTAAATATTTTCAAGTATTTTTATTGATTTCTCCATAAAAATTATGAATCATCAATTTTTGTTTTTTTTTCGTCTGTATTTAAATAAACTATAATTGAAATAGTAGATAAGATGACGCAACTTTGGTGAAATGCGCGAAAAAAAATAAACTTTGAGTCATTAATTTAAATGAATATTTTTCAAGTCTTAATAGAGTTTTTAATGGAATTTTATTTAAATTAACATCAATCAGCACTCTCATTTTCCTGCGCGATCTACCGCAAAAAATATCTGACATTGTGAAGTGAATTCACGCTCCCTCAACGAAATGATTAGGAGGAAGTGAGGACAAGGGCCACTTGTTGGGCGCGTCCGAGACACTTTTCTCTATAGATCTACTTGGTACATCTCAACTCCATTTATTGAAAGAGAGAAAAAAAGAACAAGAATCAAGAGACAACAAATTAATACATGTAAAGCATAGAATAAAACGATTGTACTTTAATGATATCTTTTACTACTATAATTGCTGCTGCATCAAGAGTAACTGACAATAAATGAAAACTTGACATGTCAAGTTAGTCAACAATCGAAAAAGTAAGTGACTTATTCTTTATAAGTTAAAAAATTAAAATTATCATCCAATCATTGACGTACAACATATTCTAGTCATGTAGTAATCACGAAAGAGTCGAGACAAAAAATATTGATTGATATCTAAAGGCATTAACATAATAATTATAATAAAAACAATAATGGCAAACAGTGATGTAGAAATGAAAAATATTTTTAATATTTAGTGAGTAATTCTATTGGTAACGTCGTTACGGTCCTGAGTGCTCTGAATGCAAGTGAAGACAAGAAGAGACATTCCCCTTTTATTCGTATCTTTCTTTCTCTCTATAACTATTTCCTTTCTTTCTTTGTCTGACTTTACCAAGCGAATAATCAAACTCAATGTGTAGAGTAGACACAACCGGTTTTCCCGCGCGCATTCACCCGCCTTTTTCATAAAAAATTCGAACCAGTTTGTAAAACTAAAAAATCCCCTACCTTTTACGTCCCAACCCTCCTCATCCAATCCGCTCTCTTTATTTTCTCTTTATTTACTATCTTACCGCTGCTTTAATCTAACATATTTCACTACGTTCCTCGCGCTCTTCCGTCTTCTCTACAGTCACTACAATATTCCAATGATTCAATAGAAAATAAATAACCTCTCCCTCCCAATCTCTTCTCCTTTATCAGTTGGAGGTAATTTCAAAATTTCGAAATATTCCTCTCAATTTATATTTTTCTCAACTAGAACCACTTTATTTTTAAAAACGGCGTACAATTATGACAATAGAGAAGAAATTAAGGAGATTTTACTGGAGAGATCGCACAGACGGTTAAGGGGCAAAGAGGAGCAGATAAAGGTGGGGGGATTAGCGGCTTTGTTTGAAATTAAAAAAAACGTCATTGAAAGAATTACTAAAATGGCGATCGGGTAGTAAGTATTGATTTTCGAATGAGTTCAAAATTTCCATAATGGAAGCTTCATCCACCACTAGGCGTATTCCGAGGGGGGTTAAGGAGGGTAAGCGGGGCCAAGGGGGAATATTGAGGTAAAAGCAGGAAGGAAAATGAGGTACAAAGAGGGTGAGTGAGAAAGCGAAGAAGGATAGAGTTTTATTAAAGTAAACCAGCAATGAGGATAGATTATTAAAAAAAAGAAAGGTAATAAAGAAAAATAACCAAATAAGAAAACACTCGAGTCCAAAAAAATTAATTACAAAATAAAAAATACTAGATCTCGTTAGATAAACTTCTGGAGCCATACAAAAAAAAGCGGGATTTTAGAATAATTGGAAATTAAAAAAAAAATTAAGAAAAATTCTCATTCATGTAAAGCGGAAGTGTAATTACATCAATAATTAACGATAAAAAATAATTGACGATTCATCATAACCTAAAATAAATTATCTCCCTTAATAACGACCATGGGAAGTAACGATTAAATTAATAAGATTTACTCACGACTCTCTCACGACATTATTATCAACTATACCAAGTTGTACAATTTTTCTTACTCGTGTTATTTTTTTTCTTTTTTTGCTCTAAAGAGAGCGTGAGCGCTTCTCAAGTCGTGCCCTGGGTCAACCGTCGTCCGTTTGTCGTAGTCTTCTTCTATTTCTTCTTATCCTGCTTCGACTCGAATATATACATATAACATACTTAAAGTAAATTTTATACCAACGGTAATTTACGACACTATAGTCTTCTTATACCCGGCTATACTACCAACTAATATATATATATATAGATGATACTACACTCACTAACTCGGGTACGTTGGTGAGCAAAACCCACGCTAGTGGTTCTTGGTAATCGTTAGATACACGATCGCACATCTAACCTCAAAGTAGGGGTCATGAGAGTACGGGAAACAACAAGGAACTTGAAGATTTGCATTTTCTTTATTCTTCTCTTATGTTAAATTGTTTTGTTTTTATTTACGTTAATGAACTCCAACACAACTGCACTCAACGATTTAACGGAATAATAGAAAAAGTCATCTGATTATCTTTATGGAGGAAAAACGTTATGATATTTGTTACTCTCATTTACTGAGTTAGAATGATAAAAATCAGAAAAATTTTTATTTATTCTAAGAATTTCATTTTTAATGATTGATTACTTTTTTCCTCTTCTTTTAGAAAAGTTGCTTTTACTTTATGGCAACATTTGACAATCAACTTACAAGACAATAGGACTGATACAAATTTCTTCTTTAAATATTTTCTTTAACCTCTTAAGATTTAAACATGAATCAAATGAATTTCAAACTTCGTGAGCGCAATTGAAAAAATGAAACATTTTCAAACTACCAAATTTGAATAAAAAACAATATAGGGCATACGTATGTGAATTGGCAGTCTTAAGGGGTTAATCTTTAGGCACTTTATTCATTGGACAACAAAGAGTCGTTTCGTGATAAGCAAACTCTTCATTACTGTAACAATAATTAATAGACAGCGCATCGAAATTATCCGTCTTCGAACCGCATTTAACCAAATATGGAATTTTGATGTTTATTCTGAAGTAAATGAAAGAAAAAGAGAATTTAGATATTTTGTTTTATTAAATGAAAATATTGGATAATGGATGATAATGATTGTTTGAATTGAAATTATTTAAATAAATTGTTCGATCCGGAGAATTGAGAAAAATTTTGTTATCCAAAATGGCGTCGGCTGGTAGATTTATATATGTTAGACTGAATAAATCAACTTATAATCTAAAAAACTTTTAAATTATCGCATTTTTTTAAAAAATGTTTTTCTGGCCGTCTATTTTACGAGAGAAAACTTTTAATGTGAGTTTACTGTTGGAAATTTTCATTGTTATTACGTAAAAATAAAAAAGTAAAATAAAATAAAAATATGTATATATATATATATATATATATATACATATATGCATGTATGTATGTATGTATGTATGTTGTGTAGATGTAGGTAGTAGGGATGTATGTGTATAAATACATGGAGAAAATAATGATAAAAAAGAATGAGCACTCAATAACAAAAATAGGAAAAAAAAATGAAAGAGTAAACGAGACATGTTTTATTATACACTCGAGGTCGTAACTTTGAATATTAAAAAACTTTTTATTCTTATCATAATTCGTAGATTAAAAAATTTTAATTAAAAAAATTCCAAATAATATTTCCTTGCCGCAAAAAAATAGTGGGAAAAAATGGCGGATAGAAAGAAAAAAAAATAAAAAATAAATATAAAAATGAAGATAAATATATACATATTTCCAAGTGCGGGGGATCTTTATCAAAGTCGACGCAAGTCGGTCGTCATGGCAACGAAATTGGATTTTTTTTTCCAATTTTTTTTTCGGCCCTCACTTCAAGCATCGTCCCCTTTTTCCTCCCCCCCCTCTCCACACTCCCCTTGCGATTCGTGCCCCTTTTACTCGCTCCCACTTCTCTTCTGGCGCTACATCATCTTTTTGCTCGGATGGTAAAGGTAGAGAGAAGAAGGAGAGGAGCCACACTACAAAAGAGAAAGACGCAAAATAGCAAGCGAGAAAGGGGCGAGAGGGGTGATGTTAAAGAAGACGAGGGGAATCAACGAGAGACGCGACAAAGATTAGAGAGAGGGGGAAAGAGTCTGATGGACGGCGGGAGAAGCCAATAATTCGAATTGAGAACAGCCAATGGCTGTGCATCTAATTTTTTTGTCGTATCATCGAGGTCGAATCCCTCTTGGGTCGACGATTTTATTTTAATTTTTTTATTATTTCCTTTTTTTTTTTTTTTTTTTCTTAATAAATCTTTCTTTTTCTCATTTAACTCCACTGTGTTACGACTGTATCTCCAAGCTTCATATTTTTAATGAAATTTTAAATTAAAACATTTATAAAAGAGAATTCCATTCGCAATATCGAAATACATCTCGACATCAATTTATATCAATTTTTTACTATTTCTCCTGATGGCTTTTTATTTTCGAAATAAAATATCGGATTATTTTCATTTATTATTTTAAATTATTGAAATATTTATTGCTTTGAAAAAAATGATTGAAAGTAGGGTAAGTCTGAGGTAGATAGCCAATTGAAATTATTTATAAAACTGTTGACTAAATGTCGCTAATAACTGTTCAGTTTACTTTGCATCGTGAGGGGGATCAACATTTTGGCGAAAAAAATCGAAAAAGTAGCAACTCCTTGAGTCCACGGTTGTATAAATTATTTCGATTGGCCATCTCTTTCGGACTTATCCTAATGAAAAAAATGGATTATTAGGAAAAGAGCACGTGTTAAGAAAGAAAAGATCAATTTTATAAAAATTTGTCTAAAAAATTATTTTCGAAAAAAAGTTTTATTAAAGTTTCACTATTCAAAGCTGAGAGCATTTCATTCAAATTGAAGCAATGCACGTATACACGATGAGTGCGGTGCTTTTCATCTTTCTCACTCTCTTTTTATACTTGGCTGTGTATTTTTCTCCCTCTTTTATTTCTGGCTTTAGTTCTAACATTGCTTCTATACTTGAACTTTTTCTCTCTCACTCATCCACTAGACAACATTGTATTGTCTGTCTGACTCACACCCGACTCGACTGCCACCACCATATAGTAGCGTAGCATGTAGAGAGTGAAGTCAACATGCTTGTATACCTAACCTGACCTACGCACTCCAAAGCACGAGATCGCCCGAGGCTGCCGCGCAATTTTTACTCATTTTCTAATTTCCGCTAATCTGTTAATGTAAAAAGCTTCTATAAATAAATAAAGTTTATCACTCAAAAATAATTCAACACTTCCGGTGACTTGATTTTTCTAATGAAAAATTCAATATTGATTGATTGATAAATTGTTTTAGGTTAGATAAACGACGACACAATATCAAAAAGTATCCAAACAATGCGATCGAGTATGTGTTTTTTACAATAAATAAACCACCTTCAAATGTAAACTCTCGATTTATTAAAATTTCGATAAAAATTCTTTGCATTCATAACAAAATGAAATTAGATAAAGATAAAATATACAAAAGCAAACTTTCTCTCTCTCTCTTAAAAAAAAAAAAAAAAAAAAAAAACCGCCTACCATACTAGTGGCAACGTCGCTTAGTGGAGCCGGCGCGCGGCTTTCCTCGGGAATTCTGTTATAGATTAAATTTTTCTACCGGCAAGATATTGATTGTTGCTTTTTATTAATGTAACATTAAAGTAGCGGACGGGTGAAGCTATTCCGCGAGAGCGCGGTACAAGAGGGGTATGAGGAGATTGTGGGGGTGGGAGAAAAGACGCGCGGAGGCTAAAGAACACACGATGGTAATAAGAGTGGGGAAGATACGACTTTTACCATTGAATCGACGCTTATGATTGGCTACAATTTTTAATAGTGGGAGAGATTTACCACGTGAGGGGAAATTTTAAATGGAAAGTAGCGTGGGGAGAAAATTGCAGGGGGCAAAATAGAGGAGGTGGTGAAGGAGGGGAAGAGGTATAGGAGGGAGGAGGGATGGTGGAGAAAAGCGACAAGACATCGCGGAAATGTCTCATAAATTAGAAATATATTTTTTTCTTCCACGAGGCAGCGAGTGAAAGAGGGAGAAATTGGTAGTGAGAGGGATAAAGTATAGGGGAAAAGAAGGAAGAGAAAAAAAGGGTAGAATGAAATTTTAAAAATAAAATATCAAAAAAGGATGAAAGATTACTGGAAATATTTTTTGGCACAAAGTTATAATAATAGAAAATAATTTATAAAGGTTATAAAATTGTCTGAGTCGACGAATTTCAAAGCTATTTTTTCTTTCTTTAACCTCATCACTGTCACCAACCCCCTCATCCACTTTACTTCATTGCATTTGCTTTCTTTGGCTCAAGATTTTAACATCCTTAAATCATCCGACGCGACAATTTAGACATACGGCCTCTACTACTGTTATTATTATTATTATCTTGATACAATATTGTCTTTTTTTATTTTAACAAAAGTTCATTTTTTCTTAGTCTTATTTCAATATTTGCTAAAATATATCGCACATCAGATTATCGGATGATTGTTTTAATTTTTCAACTAATCAGGTACAAGTCACTCATTTATTCCAAATATTTTGATTATTGGCCAATGTTATACGCCGATGTAAATCCATAAATACGAGAATTTAGATCAAATATGTGCAATCCAACCGATCATAGCAAAATTAAGTTGAAATTACCTTATAAAACGATGAAATGTCCTGTTTGTAAAAAATTCTTTATTTTTTAACATTGTAACACGTAAAAGTGTTTACTCTTTCAATTGGTGTAAAATTACCATTCGAAAATACTTTGAGAAATTTTTTGAATTGATTACAATTAAATGGACAGTTTTTAATAAATAACATTTGAGGTTAATTTTGTATCTGTTTTTATTTTTAATGCCAGTGACGAGATGGAAACAAGATTACATTAGATATTAAAATTTTCAGGTGGGAGACTAAATGAGACTAACAGTAATTTTTCATTTGAACTTCCATGATGAAAAGTAAAAAAATTTCAGTGAGACATATTGAGTAACGACATCATGTACCTCTTTTCCTATTAGACTATCCCCCTCCTTCCCTTACGCTCCATTTTCGCTTCTTACTACGTTCACTACATACATCAAAGCTATTCTTCGCCAGAATTCATCCTTCATTAACCATCTTCCGCCTCAAAATATAACCACGCGATCGAATACCTAAATGACATAATTCGCACAACTTTATACCTGATTTCTGTTTCTACTATTTCCACCACAACATTCCTTCTCTCACTATTTCAATCGAATCTAAAAAATGAAATCAAATCTCTTTCTCTGTTAGGTTATAAGGGACAAGTGAATATTAAGTTGAATTAAGCAAATTTTAACTTAATTCTCACATGTAGGTAATTATTTTATTAACATTAAATCAATGATTATATTTATACTTCACGAAACTCACATTAAACACCGTGAAAATTAAAAATAAGAAAATTAAAAAAATCATAAATATTAATAAAGGTAATTAATTTTAAGGGATGAAGGAATAATTTAAAACTTGAAATTAGTTATTTTTGCAACTAAAAAAAAAACAATTAACAATTTTTATTTCATGATAATTTTAAATAACGAGGGTAATATTTTAAGGCAGTAATTTTCACCCGAGCTTCGTTGAGTCGTTTTCAGCCCCTAAAATAGGGAATAAAATGCAGGAAGAAAAAAAAAATGTAAAAAAAATCGAACTGAATTATTCGTTGAAAATCGTATGACGATAGGTAACAACGTCAATAGGTGGTACTGGGAATCAGAGGGAGGGGGAGTATTTAAGGGAGTCAGATATAAAAGAAGAAAAAAAAATATGGTAGGGGGTTTCATCCCTCCCACGAAATCACTCTCTTATATATCTATATACTTTTGTCCAGTTCTGTTCACCTTCTTTCTCTATCTTACTTTAGTTTTCCCCTCGATTTTTGATAACCTCTTTCTTCCTTTTGCACGTTTCTTTCTATATCCGTTCATTATGAACACTTTAAATGAAAAAGACGAGGAAGGTAAATGGAAGTAAACTTGAAGATCAAAGAAGGTAAAAAAAAGGTCAAAAGTTAGTGGGATTGATTTTCGAGAATATTTCTTTTTTTTTCATAAAAAAGTCGAAGCTAAAGTTGCATCTAAATTTATATAATCAATAATCCACGAGAAAAAAATTGTAAATATTAATCAAACATAACAGTGAATTAAATAGTTTCGTTGCTTTGGACAGCGAAAAAAAAATTCCTCGAAATTTGACAATAAAATTTAGTGACCCACACTTTTATTTTGATCTTAATTTATTGAACAAATCTATTTTTTGTCATATGTGAATATTTTTTATCATCAATATTTGAAAAATTATCTAAAGAAAAATTGAATTATATTTATTTTTAAGTGAAAGTAATAAAGTTATAGGAGTGGAGATATTTGATTGACTCGGATAATTAATTGACAAATCATTTGTGAGAGTACTCTTTCTTTTGATAAAATTCTCAAAATTAGTAAATAATGTCATTAATGAAATAAAAAACATTTTCATTTAATCAATAAAAAACTTTGAAAAATATTTGAATAATTTAACATAATTTCGCTCGAAAAACGTATTCTCATATTTGGCTTGTTATGTATTTTTGTTCTTTAAAGGTGTCAATATGTGAATCATATGCTTAATCTTAGAGACTTCAAGTTCTTCTTCTCGACCAATAACAGAGATGGGGGGATTTTCGATAAAGTAAAAATGTGTGATTTATATAAAAATAATAACATAATTTATTACATCAAAATTATTGAAATTTTATAATTACAATTGAAACGTTACCAACAGATGATTTGTTTGACTCGGATTAAAGTAAATTACAATTGATTGGTCTTCAGTTGATGCTTTAGTCAGCGCAGTATTCACTTTTACTCGCGAATTAATTTAAATACTTATTAAAAATAATATGACGACTAAATGAACTTTATACAAAAATTTATTAACTTTAAAATATTATCAATACATTATCAAAGACAAACAAGACTTGGGATTTCAAATGATATTTCACAACGATCTGATTTCGATCTTACTTTTTCGAAAATTGATTGCTGCATCAAACATTAAGTTTTTATTTAGTCGAATGTGATAGAATATGAATTTCCTTTGTTTCGAATGCGCACGAGTCCCTTCGTATGTCTCTTCTATTTTAGGGAAATTTAACGCTTTTTACTCGGCACAAACACTTTGTATAAATTTTATTGCTTATTGCCACATGCCTTTTCCGAAAGCAATGAAATTTAAGAAAACAATATTCCTTAACTTAAGTTCGGAATCTTTAATACTTTTCTATTTTAAAAAAATCTTAGAAAACTCCAAAAAATGACTTACAGTAATAATAATTTACTCCAATCCTTACATTTTATGACTATTTATTTTAAAGTTTGCTTGTATTATATTAACTAATTATTGAAAACAGTTAAGATATTTAAAGACATTACAGGCTCGAGATCAAATACAAATGACATTAGATTAATTATTACTTTTTGAGACACCATGGATCGAAAAAAAAAAAAAAAATCAATTTAATGAATCATTAGAATAAACCAATAAGGTAGAAGTATCAAACACCGAGAAAATTATACTCAAAATGATCGAGCACAATAAAAATATCCCTACTCCACCCCTTTCCACTCGAATTTTCAATGTATCCCTTCAGAACTCAACATAGCTGCCTGCCAACGTGTACTCTAATTCTTCGATGACTGCAATCTCCGAGTTTAAATCATATTTACTATATTAAATATCATTTTAAAATGCAAGAGTTATATATTCAATCGAAGTAAAACTCAATAGAGATTTAAAATAACATATTTTTCTCTAAGAACTGTTTGCCCTATTAATTTAAGTAACAATTAAAACAAATATTTCATTATGACTATTCAAAATTTTGATTTTTAACTTCCCACTAGGAAGTTATTGAAATTGGGTCGATTGGTGAAATGTAAATTTCCATCATATCTCCACGTTTTAAGATATTTCAAGCATTCTAACCAATTTTTAAAATGATATGTTTGTACGTCCGTGTGTACACTGAAAAAAAGAGATATTTATTTTAAATATAGAGATATGGTTGGTATTAAAAATCCAAAAATCTTAACATCTAATAAATTTTATTAATAATAAATATTTCGTGAAGTTCTTCTGAAGTAACGGAAATTTTTCGATATTTATTATAAATAATTTATTTACTTGAAATATATATTTTAGATAAATATATGTAATTTTGCCTTAAATCTAAGTAATATTTTGAGTTAAAACAATGTTTATTAGAAACAAGGAAACTTTTCATTTGATTTAAATACACATATGTTAATAGTTAACATATCAGACTTGCATCAAACAATTTGAAAACCGCAAATCAGGCCCGGATCCGTACCCTACATTATTTTTTCAAGTTTACTACATATATAGTAGTAAATATATTATATTAATATAATATTAATATATATTTAAATTTCTTACCAAGGATGTAACATAATGTAAATTTTAGATTCATTCACCCGACTAGAAATTAGTTCAGGTATTTTAATTAATTAAACGATTTATTACTCAGTATTCATGTAAATATATTATTGGTATTCGTATTTTAGAGAAATATTACATATGTATCTATATTACATATCAAGATGCTGATATATATGTAATTGTCAAAACTTAATTAATAGGTCGATAGCCGAGCGGGTAAAAACACCGGTTGAAGATGCGTCAAAGTAGCGTCGTAGGTTCGAATCCCCCCAAGTACAATAACAATTATTTAATTTTATGCGGAAATTCCATTAAGTATAATTAACTAATAATATTTCTCATATAAAAACCATAAATAAGAGAATTTTTCATATATTTTTTGTTTGTAATAAACAAAATAATTATAATGAGGGCTTACACTTGTCATTAGTTGAGTTATTTGCGATTTTTTAACAGAATGTTACATTATTTTAGATAAATAAACTCTTACTCATTTAGAGTATTTGAAATGTTCACTTTAAGAATATGCTTATTTATTATTAACATATTTATACTTGTTAGAAAATGATTTTCATATGTAATGCGAATATATTATATATTAATAATAAATATGTATCAAGTTCGCCATATTCAACTTTTCAATATATTTATAGTAAATAAATTATATTAACTATAAATATATACTTTTTTCAGGGTATATGAGCATTTTTTTCGTTTCCGATATCTTAAGAATGGATTAAGATATCAAGTTCAACCAAAATTTATTCGAACGATAAACAATCGAAAACTGTAGTCATTGATCAACTAATGCTTATATTACATGGATTTGGATGCTTTCAACATAATCATGTTATTAATGATGAACTATGGAATTTAACAATTACAAATTGTTTATAACAATGTGAATTTGTTATAAACAATTAATAATAGTAAGTTCGTTGTCCAAGCACCGAAAAAATGTGCTCAGACCTATTTTTTAAGTTAGAAAAAAATATGACTTTTCACAATAATTTCCTTTCTCAGTGTAATGTTAATAACTATGTTTTTCGATGACAAAACAATCCCTTTTCCTAGTTTTGATTCACAATTTGGAATTTAATCTTATAATTTGATGTGTTTTTATAAAATGAAGATGAGATGACCAATATCAATATTTTTCGGAAATTGTTCCTCTTCATGTATAGCTCAAATTTCAAAGAATCAATATTTGTACGACAAAAGATTAATTTGAGGAAAAATAGAGCACTCGTAACTACATGGGAGTATTTTCAATACGTTCCATCAGAAGTGTACAAATTCTCATTCATTTTTGATATCATCAACTCTCTGTCTGCTTGAAACAATGATAATTACATATTTTAAACAAAATGAATATTTTTTAATTAAACAATATAACAAATTTACCATTCCTATCAAATCAATTCTATTGTTTTAAATTTGTTTGAAATGTTTATTAATTAAGAAAAAAAGCAAAACTATTTTGGTACAATTATTGTGAAAGAATTCAAAATAACTCAAAATCTTTTGTGATTGAATATATCTTGATTTATTTTCAGTTTTTGTTAAGCCGTTGGCCTTTTCATAATACCCCAAGTTGACCTTTCGATTAATTAACTAAAAATATTCCTGAATATCAATTTCAACGTGAAATGCCGAAAATGAAATCAGCGTAGAAAATAATTTTCGTGAAAAATTTATTTAAAAATCAGTCAAAAATTCACAAAAATAAAAACATTTTTTTTCAGTCACAAAATATTAATTAATTACAAAAAAAAAGACAAATCATGGTATTTTTTAGATTTAATTTTACTCAATTCATTTTGCGTATTAAATTAAAATACATTCGTCTATTAATTGTTAACAATGACATTATTGTCATTGTGCACTTGTTTTTTCATCTAAATTAATTAATAGGGATAATTATTATGTAAAGTCGTCACACCATAAACTTTTTAATAAGAGTAAATTTTTCCCTTCGTATAAAAATGCAAAATACCCCCCCCCCCCCCTCTTCCATCACACTATTTTACTATTTTTATCCCCCTTCACTTTAAAATTGAAAATATTTAAATAAATTCTTTCAATAAAATAAATCTTTTATAAAAATAATTTTTCTCACGAGTTCGTATCGGATTTACACAAGTGGCTTACAGGCTTTTGACGCTTGAGAGTCTGTAAAGAGATCAAGTGTTTGATAAAGAGGTGAAAGGAGTCAAAATAAAAAACTATGAAAAAAAAAAAAAAAAAATAGAAAATTAGTAGTATAAAAAGGGAAAAAGATGAAAGAGTGAAAAAATAAACATGTGAGTTAAAAAATAAATAAAATGCAATATACCTATATATACATACATATATATATATATATATATATAGAGAGTGAGTGAGTTAATGTTGACTGAAAAGAGCTTTGAAATGCCACTTTTCTGTAATTGTACGAGCGTTTTAACACGTTACATGACGTGCGATTTATAGGTTAGATTAGTATGATTACGGAAAATAAAAATAGTAATTTTAACATTTTTAACAAGGTATAAACATCAAAATATATATATACATTATCATTTGTCATATATTTTTTGCACTACTTATAATTAACTAATAACATATCTCAATTTGTTTTCATTTTGCCAATCAATTCTTTATAATTTTTCAAGGTATTTCGGATGCTATGGACAGAGATGAAAGCAGTGTTTGAAAAAAAAACTTATATTTTAAAATAAGATGTAATATGCATTACATTTATTTTAGTTTATTTTTTTTCTTATGTATGTTCAACAACCGATAAATTTAATTAATATTGTTTCGTATACGTTCCGTAACAAATAACAAAACATGGTACCACCGTATGTACAGCTAAACCTTTTTTGAAAAAAGGATAATAGTAAGATAAAAATAAATTGTTGGAATGCGAACATCATATTTTGATTTTCAATCAGTTCCAATAATTTCAAACTTTAGACATTAGTTTTTATCGTTTGCTTATGAATTTCTAATTTTCCAAAAAATTATCTAATTCGAAAAGAGTGGTACTTGAATGCGCTGTTGCTATATTTTTCTACTGTCTTTAAACTAACAAAAAAGATAAAAATAGAGGCATCATGGAATTTTTATTTTATTAATAACTTTTGTTTTATGTGGTCAATCGTGTTGTAACTCCGTGAAATAATTCAATGCAGGTTTATTTTTTTATATCATGTCAAGTTTATGAATGTCGAGAATTATATAAAATACTATTCACTTCCTGTCATTTTAACCCTACTCACCTGCATTTGTTGGCATTTTTAATATCAAATATCTCGAAAAGTGTATAGTAAAAAAAATTTTGTTAATAAAAAATTTTGTGCAAAATTGTTTTCTCTTTCTATTGGTATAAAAAAATGGGATGTTAAGTTTGAAAAAATTAGCATCCAAAATACGTTAACAATCAATTTAAGCTAATAAATACTAATAACATTCAAATGATTTTATGTATCTGTTTTTTAATGTATTTTAGTGTAAATTATCTTTATACATTGTCATGGAATATTTTTCTCGTTTCATGTTCATAACATAACCCGATTTCCCGCACATTCGAATTACATGTTGTCATTGTTATTGTATTGAATAAAGATATTTACTTGAATAAATAAGAAGAGAAGGGATTATTGTCGTACTTTGTGCGACGCGCAACAACTTTTCGTCGTCTGTACTGCAAATCTCAAATTTTTAAGTGTTTTATTTTAATAAACTCAAAGTACTTTAAAATGACAACACCTATTTAGTTAACATTGTAGATATTTTTAATGAACCTGAAAGTGTTTTAAAAGTGACTACAAAGTTAATCAAATTGATGACGTTAAGTGCATTGAAATAAAACACTATTATTTTCAGTGTGCTACCACGTGATTGACCAGTTACATATTCTTATGACTTGAAAAATATTTATTAAACAAAGTTTCTGCAAAGGAACTTTTTGTTTAATTTCATCTCTACAACACACTGATGTACTCACTTTGAACGAATTTTGTAACACCCTGTATATGCTATGTGCCTACTAACCTTCCTATTTATTCGCATCTTTTTCTTCCACCAACCACACACTATCTTCATCTCTCTCTTGTGGCGTCAATGCTCGCTACGGACGACCGATAAGATTTTTTTTCTCACTGCAATTATTCAACACAACATTCCCAACTAATCAGTTTAATATTAACAATAAACATAATCATTAAAATAATTTTCATTTTTTTTTAATCCTCCGATTGTTTTCTCGGTATCATTATTAATTAAATCAAATAAATGATTGTCACATTCAAATACATATATTTCCAAACCTATTTTTACCATACAAATTAAAATTTTCTCATTTTTTTTTTAGCACTGATTTGCTAACGAAGTGACTTCCGGTGAGAATAAGAGTGTAATAAAATGCAATACGGATGCACTTGAAGAATTTCCATGAGAGCGGTGACCTTGGTATGGCCCCACGGCGACTTTTTTTGCTGTAGGTCTCACTTCCGGTGCAATGATCGAGCTATTCACCACCACTCGATTCATTCCATTTTATATCTCACATCATCTCGTATCCTCATTACATGGAAATTTTCATTTTTTTTTTATTATTCAATTTAAAAGTGTTCAAAATAAGAATCGACTTTCACAGTTTATATTTTATTATTTCTAGTGAATTACTTGCATTATATTGAGTGCAGTGTAATAATATTGAAAAAATAAGCGGCGCGTAACAGCAAAGTTATTATCGAGTGCATCGAAAACAGTAAACGGCCTTATTTTTGATCGACACAAAAAAAGTGTAAAAAAAAAAAAAAAATTCATTCATTTCAAGAAAAAGCCTTATCAAAAGTTATTTTTTTAAAATTTTTATCGATACGATTAATCGATAATTGATCATCAGATATAAACAAAAATATTTTTGTCATTCCGATCGATAAAAATCGATTCATTTTAAATAAAAAATAATAATAATTTACCAATACATATAACAATGAAATAACTATATATATTTAAAAATAACGAAATTATAAATACAAAGTGATGATAAAAATAGTTGAATAATAATAAATAATTGAGTTTAAGAAGGAAAAGGGTTAATTATTTGAAACGATAATCGATAAACATACACATATACATAAATATAAATATATAATAAATGTACATGTAGTCTATGTATGCATAGAAATAACGATTAAATTTTTAAACGAAATCGACGAGGGCTCTAGAAATAAGCCTCGATACGTTATATATACATTCAATATACAGATATACGACCTACACACATACATGTTATACATTGATGCTTGAAAATTGAACCGGCGTCTATCGACATAGTCTCGTCGTCGAGTTGAGCATCTACGAAATTAATATCGATTCGATACTGCGTCGGTTCCTTTTTCCCAACTCCCCGAAGTAAAAGAGAAAAAAAATAAAAAATAAACAAAAAAGCAAAAAGGAAGCTTTAAAAAAATTGGAAAGAAAAAAAAAAGTAAATAGATAGAACGGGCTAAGAAGCGCGAGAAAGAGAAAAAGAGAGAGGGAAGAGTAGGAAAAAAGGCGGGAGGGTCCGGCGTTATCGTTAAAGTATAAGCTAGACGGAGAGTGGAAGTGAAAGAGGGGGACAACAAAGTTGGAACGAAGAGAAGAAAGAATAAAAGAGAGAGAGAGAGAAAGAGAGAGAGAGAGAGAGAGAGAAGAAAGCAGAGGGACATGGTAAAAAAATAAAAAATTTTTCCTTCGAAACGAAATTTTTTTACTCACTCCGCCTCTTAAGACTCCAAGCGAGAAGCCAGATAAAATTTTTTAATTAAATTTTTCAATTTATTCCCCGTTAATAACGAAGAAACGTTTTTTGTTAATTTAATTATTTCCGCTGTGGATGTATATTAAAACTATATACGTAATGGCGGGACTTGAACGATATTAATGTGAAATATAAAATAAGATTGAAAAAAAGGCACGGAGAAATGATTGAAAATTTTCCAAACAATTCTAAATATAAATTATTCTACTCACTTGACAATTATTTTCGATGTAATTTGAGTAAACAAGATATTTAATCCTTTATTTTTGCAAGTGTGTACTAATATATTAAATAGACGAATCAAAATGATATCTTCATACGTCTTGTGACACTCAATAAAATAAAAAAATATAATCACAGACACACACACACATTTGTATTTCACAGAAGAAGATATTCAATGAAAGACACTTATTTCACAAAGTTTAATATTAAACCCCATGAAGAAAGAGAAGAAGACGTTCTATGTGTTTTGATACATGGAAATACCAAATAAAAATGATTTGTCACTCGTTGATATTCATTTTAAAATATCGACCACATTATCGATACAATTAGTACGGAGATAGTACGTTGTTGAAATAGTGATTAACATGTGAAAAAGATGTTTATTGTTTTATTATTATTTAACATACAAAAAAACGTGCGTGACAAGATGGCGTTAAACCCGCCCGCACACGATCAGGTGGAAAACACCGGAATGTCGTCTACGAAAGATCGACTGAACTGCTCTGTTGAGCCGAGAGAAACTCAGTGGGGACGCGCGAGAGTGAATAACTTTGGCTAATAGTGGGGATAAATAAGATATAGTGGGGGACACTGATGATGCTTAGAGTAGTGGGGTAGAGAGTGTGGGACATTTGGGAAAGGGAGAAATTTCTCCTTAACACTTCGCATTACTCCGTAACCCTTCGTAGATCCTCGGAAAAGTTCCGACGCGCAAATTTTATGTATTAATTTTTTCCTTTTTATTCACTTGTTTGTTTTATTTTTAACGGTTCTCTCGTCGTTTCATGAATATTGTTTGAGGTTATTTTGTCGTCTGTTTTTTATCTTTAGCAGACCCATGAGGAAATTAATCAATATTGAGATTGGAAAATGGTTATTGTATTTATAAAAATCTACTTTACCGACGGATTGATATTTAAATTTTTTTTCTTCTATACACATTTCAAGGGTATTTATTACAACTTTTGGTAATTATTAAGATTAATCTACACGTTCCTGATGACCTTGAATTTTAGAATGCTGTCAAATTTGTCATTTTGAATAATGATATATAAATGGGACGCGGTACACATAATTAACATGTATGTACTTTTTTATGTTTGAAGATTTAAATACATAGCTGTAATGATTCTTCCCTGATGGTAATATGAGAGTATTTTTATTTTTGTTATAAATTTAAAAACAAAATTCAGAATTATATTATTTTATCATAAACCATTTATCTAATTAAAAAATAAAGATTTAAATAATAATCATATTTGAATGCAGTTATGACAAAAATATATCATAAAAAATATTAAAAAGAGTCAAGGACCTTTTGTTAAATATGTTGGAGTTTATCGATCGTTTGTGATCGCACGAGGCGTTGTAGAGAAAGGCAGGGGTAATTTTTTTTCTTTATGGACACTCTCTCTTGATATGAAAAAAAAACAAAAAGCTAATAACGAAATAAAAAAATCCAACCTCTAAATATAAAATCTCTTGACACTTTTACAATGATATCGGAAAGCCGATAGGGAGCAGCAAAATATCCAACAATGAAAGATGAAAGGAATGAATACATAATAAAAATGATTGTTAATATATATCTAATGGAAGACGAAGAGGAAGACATTGATTGTCTTGCGAAAGTTTCATAGTAATAAATGAGGTTAGACATTCTATCATGCAAGAAAATCTAGTTTATATCATCTTTTTTCATCATAAAATAAGAACTAGTTATTATCACGTTTGTACGGTAATTTCTCGTAACGTCGAAAAAAAATGGGAAAGTTGAAAGAATTAAAATATTTTCTAAAAGATAATTAGAAAATAATTAATATATTATCAATTACAATTAAATGTCACTATTTACTGTGAAATAGAATCAGAAATAATGTCTAAATCTCACAGAAATAGTAATTAATCATTTTTTACATTTTAATTCCAAACTGTTTTCCCGCCAAAACATGCGCGGCAACATGACTGACCCAAATGTGTCATTTTTCAGTCATCATAACCTACTGTTATAGATATTTCAATAGTTCATAGCATTTCATTATTTTATTAATAGTCAAGCAAACTAAAAGTGATGAAAAAAAATTAATGAAATTTACCTTGAATGATGATACGCCATAGGGGATTCCCTAACTCTGGTGATAAAAGTTTTAGAGTGAGCGGCTTTTTAAAAAATATTTTTCTATGATGATAAATAAGTGTGAAATGACAAAATGTTTGCTGGAAAAATTCCATCGCTGATGTCGTCATGAAACTCGGACGACTACTGAATGCATTCGTCAATACTTTAATAAAATTCCGGAGTGGAATAAAAATAAAATGTGAAATCTGATAAAGACAGAAAATAAGTTGGTAGATGGAGAAATGACAAAGTTAGAAAAAGGTGAAATAGCAAGCGCAAATCAAAGGACAGTAATTAAAAATCGACCATGGATAATTAAGTTGCCATATTGGGTGCCTTTTGCCACTGTTTCCAATCAATCTTAATTTAATAATCAACCCAGCCAATTAGGTGACGTTAAATTATTTGCCGTATTCCCATTGGTTTATTAATTCAGATATTTATTTTTATTTTAAACTTTTTACACAGATTTTTCTTTTAATTTTTATCCTTCGTCGTGGATTTCCCACTTTTGTTCCGTTTTTTTTCTTCTTCCCTTCCCCGTCATCCCATTACTGAAATAAACTTTATTTTCCCACCCTCAACTTCTTTTCCTTACTCAAACACTTTTTAGTTTTTATCGAAATAATGTTAAATTTCTATTCCTCCGAGAAATGTTTTTTGTTTATTCATTAATCAATATTCACTTATTTTTCTTTAATTTTTGAAAAAATAATGCTTTCTTATTATCTTTTTCATTACGTCAATTAAAAACTACAAAATTTGGTTACTTTTCTTTTCAATCGAACATTTCTTTAAAATTTTCAATAATCAAAAAATTGAGTATGTATCAGAAAATGATGATAAAATTTATTTCCCCTTGTAAAGTAGAGAATTTTTTTATCGACCAAGTCGATAAAGAAGAAATATTTTATGTTTGCCGACACAGATAATATGAATTCCACTTTAGCCGATTTGCATCATAAATCAACGTAAACTATATATCGATTATCTCATACCGTAGACACATGTACACTTTTTTTTACACGGTTTTTTACTGATAAAAAACAGTAAAACTATTTTGAAATTATTAAATAATTCTTATAAAACATAATAGCGTGCTGAAAATGGTAAGAAATACGGAAATTATTTAAAAATTATCTCCAGTTTATTAAAGATATTCTTGACCAGTTTTTGAGGAGTTTCTCGTGTGTACTGTCAATGTCAAATCCTAATTTTACATTTTTAATATTTATGAAAAATAATCAATACGAAAAAATATTAAATATTACGTTCATTATGATATGATAAATTTAGTTTGTTTATTTAAAGTTCAGTGTAAATTAAATAATTTTCTTGTGTATTGTGTGTGATTTTTTGCAAAAGTTCAGTGGTTGAATGAATAAAATGTTTGAAAAAAATTTTTTCAAAAATAAAAATCATTAAAAAAAAGTAAAAAAAAATTGATCTCTAATGTCTATGAAAAAGTTGTAAAATAGTTGATAAAAAATCAATATATTTTCTAACCTTCTTTTTGGTGAAATAATTTTTTTTAGGATGTCACGGCATTCTCAAACGATGATTTTGTGGTTAAAGATTGGATTAATAAGATGTTTGAATGTACAGAAGCACAGCAAGACAAAGAGGTGAGTCATAACTCATATTTCACTACGATTGTTAATCAAAAAACATTTTTAAAAATCAGATAAATGCGGAATGTGTAATAGTAAATAATTAAATCGCGAAAAGTAGGGTTAAAAAAAGTTGAAAAAGAATGAAACAAACAAAACAGAGATAATGAATTGACAGTAAAGACAAAAACAAAACAAGAAATAAAATGACTATTTTTTTTCGATTTTTCGTTAAGCTTAGCACTTTTTTTTCTATGTCAACCCCGCCCCCTATTTTTTAAAATACTTCGTAATTTTGCCGTTCTAATAACCTGACGCTGCTAGTTTATTCCACCTATTTTTGACATAGATCGCTTATTTTCATTTGCCTAAAATATTTACATGCTTCATTATTTACTATTTTCCCATTTGTATTTATCTCTATTCTACGTTCAGTTTTCGATCCAAAGTATTGTCGAAAAATGTTTAACTTATTTATTACAATAATTACTTACAACTAGAAGTTTTCAATCGCAAATAAAGTTATTTATTAACAGAATTAAAAAACTTGATTATTCAGGCGTTCGTATTATCCTTGGTGATGAAGCTACAACTGTATGTGCAACAAGTAAATGGATCCCTCGAGGAAACGAATCAATTGATTCTGTCGAGTCTGCCTCGCATTTTCCGTGACACACAATTGTTGCAGCAAGAGGCTGTTGCTTTAAAAGATAAAATGAAAATAGTCAAGGAAGAAATAGCCAAGGCTAGTATTACATTTCAATATTACATTATAATTATTACAAACTTCTAATACAACTAATTATATTTTTTATATCAATTTACTTTCTACTTTAGGTGGAAAAAGACACAGCATTGTCGATAAATGCATTAGAGAAAATAGATAAAATCAAAACAGACTTGGAACATGCTAAACAAAGTCTTCATGAAGCTGATAACTGGACTGTTTTAGCTAATGATGTTGAAGAAGTAAGTCATTTATTACAATTATAATAATATATTATTGATGAATTGTTTAAAAATTACTATATGACACAGATGAATTAGCATCAACTTGATCAGTTTTATAATTATTCATTACTTGTTGACAATAAGGTACTCCCTGGTCCATTTCAATATTTTGATTTAATAAAACCTATATATCTAAAGTATTACTCGTTTGGTGATTGTTCTTACATGCTCCATTGATGTCAATGCATCATGACCTTTTTTTTATTTATGAGTAATATATTACTACTATATTATGATATTTTATTGATCAACAGGTATTTGAATCTGGAGACATCGAAAGTATTGCTCAGAAACTATTCAGCATGCAAAAATCCTTATCCATGTTAGTTACAGCTTCAGACTATGAAGATAAAAAACTTCAACTTGAAGGTCTGAAGAATCGCCTCGAAGCAATCGCCAGTCCTAAACTCGTCCAAGCTTTTACATCGAAAAATTTAGGTCAGATTATCACAATCATAATAGAGACTAAATTATAAGTCAGACTAACTTTAATCAATTTTACTTTCAGATGATTCCAAGTTTTATGTGGTGATTTTTAATAAGATAGATCGTTTGGATCAACTACTCAAATATTATCACAATTGTTTGAAAGTCATATTAACGGATGAATGGCGGAAATTGTCAGAATTTGATCAGGAAGATGGAGGTATAACAAATTTGCTACATAAATATTACGACAAATTACTATTGGAGTTTCAAAATCAAACAAAATGGTGTAATCAACTGTTTCCATCATCATCAATCACCATAATCATCAACATCTACACTGATTTATTTCAAAATCTCAATTCCAATCTCGAAAACTACATTTCATCTTCTCTCAAGCAACATTCGGCCGCAATTCAGTTATCACTATTGCTCGAATTAAAGCAAATAACAAGAAATTTTGCGATGAATTTGCAGAATTCCATTCAAGTATTCGAATATAAAGTGTCTAATGATAAATTGAAACTATTAGCTCAAGCTATTTATTATCCGTACGTTAATTACGTGGCCAAGTATGACATTTATGAATTAGCACATCTAAATGATCAGCTAAAAAATCTCCATCTGAGTAACAATGATTTTAGTGAATACATCAACTCTTTGTCTTTGAGTATCTCGAAAACTCTAGACTTTGCAACCCAGTCAATCAAAAGATGTGAAACTTTCACAGAAGGTTGTGGTTTCTATCAATCCATCAAAGCATTAAAGAAATTTTTTAACAGTTATTTAGACAATTACGTTGATTGCATAAATATTATTAAGAAACGATACAACAGCAACAAACAAGGAAAGTACGAAGACTGGAATTTATTTCAACAATGTCTGACATTGATGCAAACAATTGGTGATTTTTACAAACAGTTTGAAGATTTTCAGCGAATCTTGATAAGTAACATCACTGAATCGTACGAAAAAATGACGAAGAATGACAACACTCCATTCAAGGATTATAAATCGTTACTTCTAATGAAAGATAATGTGAAGAATTATGATCAACTAATAATCAAAGTTAAAAACAGAAAGGCTGAAAATTTCGAAAATGTCACCGAAAAAATTCAAAAATTATGCATCGATTTATACAGCGTAACCTATGATGTAGTATTTTTACCTATTTATCAACAACTAATAACTATAAAAAATGTACCGACGTGGTCAAGCTCGGCACAGTCTACTTTGACAACTAGTCACTTATGGGATTTACCGGATTACAGTTTTTCACCTCAAGAGTACATTACACAAGTTGGCCAATATTTAATGACATTACCACAACATTTAGAGCCCTTTTTGCTACGTGATAATCCGAGTTTAATTTACGCATTGAAAGCAGCTGATGCTCAGTACAATTCTGCATCAGAGTCAGGTTTCACTGGTGTTCTACTTGGAATTATTGCCAAAGGCACATGTCAAATGTTTCAGGATCAAATATTTGGAATATGTCAATTGAATTTGGTAGCTTGTAAGCAATTAGCTATTGATATTGATTATCTAGGAAATATTTTCGATGAATTAGGATTAGTCTTATCGGATAATTTACAACAAATGTCGAAATTATTAAGATTGACTCCAGAAGAATATCAAAGTGGCTGCAGTGGATGTAATCCAAGGATTGTCGCAGCAGTTAGACAAATGCGTAATATTCAATCTTCTGGTTAAGAATTTAATTGTTAATAATGAAAAATAAATTTTTGTAAATATTAAAATTAATTTTTGATAAAATATTAAAATGGCCTTAAACAATTGTTTCATTAAATACTTGGACGATTATTTTTTCTTTGTAGTAATTTTCTAGTTGCTGTACGCAGGATGGTACTTATTATGTTAAAAATATATCTGTGGACTAACAATAGAATCAATATCTAATCAGCAGTTGGCAATGCTTTGAAATAGTCATGTTTATTAATTTGTTGGAAACCTTTATTTGCATTCGAGTATAAATAATCATTTGGTTACTTTTAATTTAGCTGCAATCCACAAAAATGTTGATAAGTGTAATAATAAAAACAGTATTTCATGTATTTCTTTTGATCAATTCAGTAAGTTCATTATTAATCGATGATGAATGTTATCAGTATTATTCAATATTTGGCATTCACATTAATAACATAAAAAGTAAGAGAATTTTCAATTCTACAGCATTATTGAATAAATAATATTTTATTGTTGATATTATTTCGTTTGTAGTTGAAATTTGTCAAGAAGTAGACGTCGTGCATTTACCGAAAGAAGAAATGCCGCGGTTCGTTCTTTACATTGAGGATAAAAATAAGAGTGAAATATTTGTAGCACCTGTTAATCAGCATCATGGTGGTTTATTGATGAACAAAAGCACTCCAATTTTTGTTTTATGGAATAATGTTTTTAATCACGAAGATTCTAATGAAGGAAATTTAACTCATGTTAATGAGGTATTATTGAATAATTTACGATATTGTTTACAGATTTTATTGAAAAATGACTGTTTATTATTTTTTAGTTTGCCCCAGATTTGGCCAACTTTTCATTTTATTATAATCCTTCAAGAAATGTTGCTCTGGTGCTTTTCTACTATGGCTCTTTTTCCGTTGTAGTAAATATAATTTCGTTAATTATGCTTTCCGATCATCACTGGACTAGCGATGATTTTTTTTTAATCATTTTTGCTGACAGGAAGGAGTAGTTGGAGACTATACTTTACGGTTTATTGAAAGAACTCAGAAATATATTTGGATGAAAATGCGACATCCTTACGAAAGGATTCCAATTAATTGCAAGTTTATTTTTTTTTTTTTCTTAATAAATTATTGGATTATTCATTTAAATAGAAAACCATTTGTAGGGAAGAGTTTGGGAGCACCAGAAGTCGAGCATCTTGAATTATCAGATTACAATTTAAATTCTCATATAAATGCAGTCAACATATCAACTGTTGTGTTTCTTGACAACTTGTCAATTCAGTAAGACGACATAGCATTTCTGTAAGCCCAGCAAATTCATTAATGCTTGTGAATCATTTTTAGAGAGAAATCCCCAACTGAATTAGTAAAAAGTGTTCTTATATACTTTAATGCTGTTAATATGCTTTACGCTAATTTTACATCACCAAGGATTCAACTTATCATCAAAGCTCTGATGGTACCAATTGTAAGTATTTGATTAAACTACTTTGAATTTTAAAATTACTTTTCATTCAATGTTATTATCTATCCTAGACAGTATATGGTAATATTTATGATGTACTTCAACCACAAAAATTATTTGAAAATCATAACGATTCTTGGTTGGAACCAATAGTTATTTTCAATATGATGATGTAAGTATTTATTGAATAATTGAATTTTATATTAAAAAATAATATTAATTGGATGAATATTTAAAGCACACCTATCTGCAAACATAGCAATTCTAAAATTTGCGTTGCTCATGGTAAGTTCAACATAAATTAAGGCTGGGCTTTCCTAAGCTGAAATCACTTCAAATTTTTATCGTCAACTTATGATTTTTTTATTCGTCTGTTTTCAGATACAGAATATTTATAAATATTGAAGAAAATGGTATACAGGGGGGGGGGGCTAAAGTTTGACCGCGTAAGTACAATAATTATTGCATAAATGATTTTTGAGTAAATTCTGAGGTGCCATGGCGGGCAATTTTGTCATAAACCTTTCACCAAAAAATCATTTATTATGCAATAATTATTGTACTTACGCGGTCAAACTTTAGCCCCCCCCCCTGTATACCATTTTCTTCAATATTTATAAATATTCTGTATCTGAAAACAGACGAATAAAAAAATCATAAGTTGACGATAAAAATTTGAAGTGATTTCAGCTTAGGAAAGCACGGGCTTAATGTTCGCGTTTAAATTATATTAGATAAATAATAGTCCAGTCCTGGTGCAATTGAAAATAGGCTTAATAAAACATCTCATTACACCATTTAAAATCGAGCATTTCTTACAAATGAACATGGTAATCCATTGTAGATTAGTAGTTAAAAAGATATGAAATAAAATATGCCGGTTAGGGTTAGCAAAAGTTTATTTTTTTTGGAAAAAAGTCTTTGACTTAGACATCAATAAATTACAAATGGTGTAATGAGATTTGTGATTAATATTTTACCAGAACTGAACTATAAAAAAAAAAAAGAAGTAATTAAAGACTAATGATTTAAATTAATTCAATTACAAGGCAAGATTACTAATAATCGATTGTATTGTGATGAAAAAGACATTTCGAAAAAAAGTCCATCAATATACCATATCAGACACATGAATTTGCAGCATGGTTATTCAAAAGCAGCTCAAATGTTAGCTTTATCGTGAGTATAAGAGGTTTAAAATCAATTTTTCAGTTGGAAACAAATAACAACATCGCGTGGGCTTTTGTGTCTATCCAATTGATTATATTAACATATGTGTGTTTGTTGATAGGTTAAACACCTCCCTGCTACATTATACTGATGAATGCAGTGGAATAATGAACGCTTATCAAGATCCACCTGATCTACCACTTTGTTGGAGTAATTGTACTATTAATAAGCTTTCTAATTATTTCAGGTATTTTCAGTTGCATAATCTTAATGAACACAAAAAAATTCGACATTTTTTAACCTACAAAATCATCAATTAGATTATTATTAATTTTTAGGTCAGTAAATGATAGTTGCTTCCGAGAAACTGCACTATTATAACAACTCGAAAAAAAAGAATAAAAACAAAAGAAGAAAGCTCACCAGTAACGATTTGCTCCATATTAATCCATAGTTAAAAAAGATTTATAACGATTTGAGCTCAAAAAATAAATTAAACTCAATTATAAAAATCAACAAACACCGTGTAAACAGTGTGAAATAAACCAAACTTTGGAAATAAAATTAACTTTTTTTTTAAACCAAAACAATGAAGTATCGATAAATGAATATATACTAAATACATGTTCAGTAATCACACGCATGGACGCCATATTGGATGTTGTTCCTCTGTGTATATTAATTACAAATAATGTCGTTGCTATATTGTTCTTTAAATATCCTTTGAAGGTCATATCATTATTCCTTTCTCCATTTCCTGTTTGTTAGATGCCTGCCGGATCTTATCTGTTAAGTTTGAGTGGAATAATCATCGAGTTTAATTATTAATCCTTAATAGAATCACGATATCCGGTGTCAAAGAAGAGATTTCCATTTGTATCCGGTTTATCAAAAGGCTTTCCTTGAGTCGAAATGCCCCAACCCACCAAAGATGTTGTCTATTAATTATTAATACACATTATGATACTCAGTTATAATATAATAATCTTTCTACTTTCTTCCTCAAGGCTTCTTTTTGTCAGCTTATCTATTCATTTATCAAATTTATTCCTATTTTTTTGTATTGTTTCTTAATTAATTACGCATTAGAGGTAATATTTTTCGAGTCTAATATTATTGACTATTTATGCGTTAATTAAATAAAATAGTTTCGTTATTTATCAATTGATTAATCAACATTAATAATTACTAATTTTTTATTTGTCTTAGATGTGTAATAAAGTTAATCTTCCCACTATTTTACAATACTCTTGAATTGATATATTTGCTCATTTGTTCTTTTATTCATTGAAATAAAAAGTTTTGTTGAGTTACTTTCTCCTTCACACATTATTTATTACAATTATTCACCTATGACATGTCGTCAGTTCTTTTATGTGAATTACGTGCAACAATATTTATTTATCATCGTCATCTATTTTCCATTATCTGATACCTCCTCCATCTAGAGTACAAATACATTCTTAGTTCAATATTTATAGTGATTTATAATCAAATATTAGGGGATAAAGTTTGGTAGGATGGCAGTGACTTTTAAAAATAGCACAAACAAGTAATGAAAATAATTTAGTTAAATAATTGAAAATCTACTTTTTCATGTTTATCTCAAAAACTATGCAAGATCCGGAAAAAAGTTTCAAACAAAATTTATAGAGTAAGAAATTTTACACAAAAATGTAATTACATTTAAACCTCCATTTCTTATAGTTCAGCTGAAAAATGGCATTGAAAGTTTGATATCAAAAATTGTTGACTTGAATTTAATGAAAATTGAGACTTACTTTTTCATCGGCAAAAGGAACAGGTTCGGGAGGCAATAAATCCGGATTATAAGGCGTACTTAATTGAGCTTTCCATTTTAATGAAATTTTTTTCAGTTCTAAAGCTGTCTTCCTATCTAGATTATCTTCTATAGCTGTTTCATCTTCAGAGTTTACCTTACAAACAATCAGTTTATTAAATTACATTAGTTAACGAATTTAGAATTTTTTACCTCAGATCCTGAATTCTCAATGTGCATGACATATCCATGTTGCATACAACTGTTGTCAAACACAAAGCAACCTCGACCCAAGGCCTACAATTACATTCCTATCAGTTAATTGATTAGAGTTAGTTCGACAGATGATCAGTTGGTACCTGATTTTTATACCAAGAACAGTAAAATCTATAATTTGGGTAAACCCATTGTCCCGGGCCCATCATTTTATCTTCAATCCAATTTCCAATAAATTTAATACGTGAATTATCAAATTCATACGTGCCAAGTCCATGTCTTGAATTATTTTTCCATGATCCTAAATAAATATCTTTGTTTGGATAATGATAAACACCAAAGCCATGCTTCACATCATTTTCCCATTCACCTAAATCACCAAAAATTATTAAAATCATTCTGTTTTTTAATGATAAAAGAAAACAAGAGACGCCATGATTAAATGTACTTTTGACAAAAACTATTTTTCATAATAATTAATAGTATTTCAATCAAATTATGTTAATATTGGAATTTTATGATCAGAAATGACTAATTTTTCAGCAATGTAGATAGTTGTTTCAGCTGTCTAGTATTGCAATACTTTACAGAGTAATTATCTTTCTAACCTTCATAATAGCTGTCATCAGGATACCGAAAGGTTCCTCGGCCGTGTTTTTTATCACGCTGCCAATGTCCTTTATATTTGGAACCATTTTTGAAGGTGTATTCTCCATAACCATGTTTATATCCTTGCCGATAATTGCCAGTATAAATATCCCCAATGGGGAAATGTGATCTACCAAATCCATGCTTTTCACTTTCTTCATTCACTCCACCTTCGTATTTCAACTTTTTTTCATTTTTCAAATTGTTTATCCAGAAAGAAAATTATTAGACTATTTTTGAATTTCAATGATAGTTTTATTTATTATAATGAAAAAAAAGAACTCATGACAACTGGATATAATACAGTTTTACTTACATCTAGATGATATTTTTCTCCCTCATATTCTCCTTTAAAATCTTCTTCATCAACAGAATTGCGCATCTCAACTAATTAATCAATAATGAATTAATGAATAATCTACTTGGAATTTAGTATAATAAATATTAAAAAATGACATTACATTTATTACCAATGTTCCCTTTAAAGATTTTTAAATGTGTTTATTGTTGATAATGATAATTATTTATTTCCCTGGCAACTAAAGAAAAATTTCACACAAGTTATATTTCATTTCATTATTCAATCAATATTGTTGTAATAAAATAATTACTTCTGAACTTCTTCTACTATTTAATATCGGTGACTTGTAAATTATCTGCCAGTTAGAAGACCAATGAGAGCTTGCTTTTCTTTTTCCTTTTTCCTGACTGTTTCTAAATTTCGTTGTTTCCACGAACTTTTGCGCAATTTTATCGGCCTGGATCCAACATATCGTCCTGTAATAATATAATAAAATAAATATTATTTATTGAAAGGAAAAATAAATGATTTATATTAATTACAACAAATCAATTAGACAATAAAATTTTAAAGTTAAAGAAATGTTATTATGGTTAAAAGGTTTGAAGAATTACATGAATGAAAGATGCAACAGGCTGTGACGTAACAGGATGAGTAGATAAAATTGATTTATTCAATGTATAAAATAGGGGTTGAATATCTGAATGAATATCAAGTGTTTTTAATTCTTCTTTTATTTTTTTCAACCATTTTTCTTCCTAAATAAATCGTTTTATCTTTTTTTTTGTTAAACTTAAATCAACATTTAGGTCAAATTTTCAACGATTATTTGTGCACTTATTGTTTATTAATTCATTAATTACATTAATTATTAACACGTTTCATTTGATAATATGATTCGACATTTTTCCCTTCTCTTTGTTATATTTATGTATTTTATACTCAAAAATTAATTATTTATCATTATTATGTAATGTGTATCAATTTTTATTTCACAACAGAATTCACCATTCATTGATGGATTATTAATACTTGGCAATAAATAATTAATAATGTGATGAACTTTAATGAATTGTTATTTTTACTTTACTTATTTAAAATAAATTTAGACAAAATGGTAGAATGAATGTGCAATATTTTGTCAAATATAGATTACCAATTTATTATTATCTTTCTTTCATCTGACATTAAAAAAACAATTATGATCCTACTGTAAATCCAAAGCGTGTTACACTTATCATACCCATACATGTTCAATATTAAACTCGTTAAACAAACTATAAATTTTAACACACCTTGAAATGTGTGAAAAATAACTACAAGGGTCTATAGTTTGTGTATAGCAATTCAACATTTAACACACTCCAAGTGTGTCATTTTAACTCACCTCAGATTTACAGTGTATTTAAGTAATTTTCACCTTTCATGGACGTTGGTTGAGTTTGATGGTGATAATTAATAATTGATCATAAATTTATTATTGCTATTATTGTTGTTTATTATTAAATTATTATTGGTTTGTTACAGAAATGGAACATAAGGGTACAAAGAGGTAATGTCTATAAAATAAAAAATGGATCAGAAGTGTAATTAAAGTCACAATAGAGCAAAGTTCGATTGGACACACTAGAGTCTCTGAACAGAACTTCAAACTCTAATCATTTATCCGTTCATTTGTTCATCATTTCCATTTTTGTAAAATTGTAATTTTCAACTACATTTTACTGTATATATAAAAAATTAAAGAGAAATATTGTTGACTATTTTATTAAAAACATTTCTGTAAAGATCAAAATAAATATCTTCGGATTTTCTGCTATAGAATTATTTCAACTCCTACATTATTTTTTTATTTCTAGTTATTGACTATTTTATATATTACGACGTTATTTTCAAGTTCTTACAATAAGAACACGATACAATTTTCTCAATAGATCTAAATCATAAAAGCGAAAATGCCTTAAAACGATTGAAATAAACATTTTCGGTTTAAATTAATTATATTTCTTCGGTAGTATAATGGTAAATATCCTTCTTTATCACTAATTATATAATTAAAGAAATATTAAAAAATAAATGCCTGAAGAAAAACAAATTTAATCGAGTTTTTTAAAGAAATATGTTGAAAACTGAATTAATTAATAATAAAATATTCTCTTTTATGGAATAAAATGGTCGGATTGGTTCGTTTGATACGGAGAATTGGGTGGGGAGGAAGATGATTCTTCACTCTCTTTACCGATACGTAGAGTTCGAGTAGGGGTTGAATTATAATACTGAGAAATCATTGCCGCAAGCACTCATTCACTCTTAATAAGTTCGCTCATAAGGAAGGATAATATCCTGACAGATACTTGTTTCGATAAATAAAATTCATTCCAATCTTTAACGGGTTTCGTGCTGTTATCTTCTTTGTCAATTATTATAAAATTAATTTCATTCAAATTCAATCGAAAGGGAGTCATTGTTTGGACACTTTTTACGTAAGTTTATCAGATTAACTAATATTTGGATAGAATTAAAAATGTAAGATTTATTTTAATTGTTGAAATGTTAAAAATAGTTGAAAGTGTTTTTAAAAATACCTTATTATGAGGTAAAATTAGATTCATGACATCAAAATAGAATATTCATAAAAATAAAATTGATGTGGCATTACAAACATTTTGGTTTTTTTTAACTTGGTATTATTTTAGTGTATGTATCACTAAACTATTTAATCATCGCCCACATTTATATTATGATCAGAAGACGCCAATACTTAAGTTAAAAATACCCGGGAATTACCAAAAAATTTTCTACGTGTGTTAACACATTTCACTTTCATATCTATTGATGAAGAAAATTTCTCATAGGTTTTTCTTCTTTTTTAGTTTAATATGGAGATTAGAAGGAACTTGTGTTGTAAAATCATCCTTGTATTAACAATTATGGTGGTGTTTACAAAAAAAAACGAATGCTATCCAATGTATCAACCAGGCCGAGATGTAGAATGGTGGAGAGGAAATGTTGTAGACCCTATTTGGTTACCAGCAAATACTTTGCCAGATGGAGAAAATCTACAGAATGAATACGGTTTTTTTGAGTGAGTCAATTTCATTATAAACACTTATTTTAAATAGAAAATATGTAAAAATTCATCTAAGAAAGAACACATAAGAAATGTTGATTATTATCAATTGAATATTATTTATTCATTTTTAGTATTTATTTTTTCAGTAATTTTGTGTTTAATTTAGCTAAAATTAGTGAAATCTAATTTAGATAGTCAAAAATAGATAGATTTATCTAATATAAATTAAATTTGATTGTAATGGACTGTTTTTATTTTTATTTAATAAAAATTAATTAAAATGTTTGTTTTTTCTACAATGGCTATTAATCAAAAACAAAATTAATTTTTGATAGAATTCAACCTCAAAGACAAATGAATTACATTAACAAGCCAGAAAAAGAAGGATTTTTTATTGAAGAAACAGAGACAAGATCACCTCCAGTAATAAGACAAATTGGGAGTAATCGATTAGTTAAAAAGGATTCATTTGTTTCACGTAATTGGGGGGCTGGAGGCCTTCCCTTTTCAGTTCTCTACATGAATCCACATGGATCAAGAAGTAGTCAACCGACAGGTGAGTTCATTCAATCCTAATTTATTTAAATCGATAATTTACTTCGTTATTTCTTGAAGAAAATAAATAATATTTAAGTATTTTATGTGTGGTTAAAAATATTTGGGATCAATTCTACTTTTACTAGCTCAGTAAGGATGCAATTTAATTAGAATATCAAACCTCTTACAATTCGTAAACAAAAAAGTGTACGTGTCATCGTATTTTTTTTTTACAATAAACAATTTTTTCCGGCCCGAGTCCACACATTTTTATCAATAACTCTTCAAATATCTATATTAAATTTTAAAAAATACAAAATAACAATCCGAGGGTGTTTCATAATTAATCACATGACTTTAGACATTTTTTTCTGTTATATCTTGTCCAACTGTTCTTCTCTTACATTAATTAATACCTTTACTTTAGTATTATATTACTCGCTAAAAAGTTACATATTAATGTTGTTGTTAAAAGATCCAACGAAACAAGCAGATACCAAGAGACCAATGGCAGGAGTCGAGCCATCTGCACCGCCAAAAAACACCAACACTAGACTTACCACTCGAAATGGAATAAATGTACAACAAAGACGGCAATACTCCATTATTCCTCAACTTTTTATATCATATGGTTGGAGTTCTTTGGGAAAGTAATATCCGTTTGTCGAATCTTATCAAGTTTAAATCGTTTGTCTATTGAATATTACCTATACTGTATGATGAAAGTTTAGATTGTATTTCGGAAATGTTACAGTTAAGGCGAGGCTGTAGTAATTATTTAAATAATTCTTCTTCAATCTAAATAATTTTTTACTAATCAACTGATGACAAGTACATCTGCCATGACACCTCAGAATGCTACAAGTGCATATTCATTTTCTTTTTTCCAACTATTATAAACTAATTACATTAACAACACTCGTGTTGTCCACTCTATAATATACTTAAATTGAGACAAAACATCCATTATTGACGACGTAATTTGCCAAAAATTTTTGTTAGATATTTTCTGAGGAAAGTCTGGCTACAGCTCAGCCTCAAATCTAAAAAATTACTAAATTCACTATACTTCTATTTGAAATAAAAAAGACATTAGTTTGTGAAAGTTGTATTTCCTTTTTTGCTAAGTGTCAAGAAATGAAGTAAAGGCAAATTTATGATAAAGTAAATGCTTTTTTTACTAGCGGAAATGTTAAATTGTAAATCTAAAATTTATTTGATTTGCTTTTATAGGGATATCGAAAGGAAAAAGCTGCCCAACACTGAATAAAGTCACTTGAACGAAAATACAATTAAAACCTTGAAAAATTTTACATAACTCGAAGTGATTTGATGGTTTTTCACAACTGGATTACAATTTCTGTATTAAAACATTTACAAGAAATTGAGGACTTCATAGAAATAGACGTGACAGTATTGCGCGCCAATTTTAAAATTCACTTATACTTGGTAATAATAAGAGCACAATACACTGGAAAATCGAATAACTATTATCATAGTTAATTAATTAGGAGATTTTTAAGTAAATGCACTCATTCATTTGAATTATAGATTGTGAAGAAAATTTGATAAACTAGTGCAATTGATGTAATTATTTTTGAATTATTGTACACAATTGATTTGTTGAATTGCATATTTACTTATATTAGTTAATTTATTTAAACACTTTGGCACATTTAAGTACTTTGTTATTATTTCTGTTATCTCAAATATTTTTAATGGTATTGTTAGAAAAAATATATATATAAATGTAAAATTAATAAAAGTGAATAATAAAAAGAGTTACAATTAGACTCACCATTCATCTCCTTCATCGCCTTGATAAAATCCTGCGGATCTTTAAATGAAACAAATCCAAAGCCTTTTGTTTTATTAGTCCTTTTATCTCTCACTACTTTAGCTTTTTGAAAACTCGGATATTTTCCAAAAACTCGCACCAGCATTTCATCTGTTACGTCATTACCAAGATCTCCACAGAAAATTCTAAAGTCATCTAGAGAATACAACATAAAATTTTATTTATTACTAGAACATTGTCATTCATAGTCGTAGATAATTATTTAATCAGTTTTATTCAACATTATCAAATTCATTTAGTGTCTGAGAAAATTAAATTCCTGTCATGACTGATGGTTGTTTTTCTAGTTTTTCATTAGTTGAAATAAATATTATTTCAAGATTCTACATAAATACATGTGTCTTACAATTTTTATAGTACTCGAAAGAGATTAATTTCGAATAATCAATTTCTAAAACAATTCTATATGGTCAATTTTGTGAAATTTCACGAAATCGGGAATTTACAGCGAATTCTCTCATTTTCTGGGTATTAGAGGCTGCATTTTCAATATCCAATTACTCACAAACCATACGTTCAATAATTAAAGTTGACTTTTCTTGATTTAATTTTATATTTTTATGTTTCCCAATTGATTCTCAGTTTATTCGAGTTTAACCACTTGAATTAATTGTAATTGGATTGGTTTTTATTAATTGAGCTTGTATAGAGAAAGTTTACATCAGCAATGAGAGTCAAATGATAAAGATAATCATACCATCATCCCACTCGAGAAGTGAAGGATCTTCCCACGTTTGTCCTCCAGCCATTCTGATTATTTTTTTATTTTTTTTCCCTTTTCCCTTAGGATGGCTTTCCTCAGCATTGGCATTGGCCATAATTGAACTGGCTTTTCCTTGACTAATAGCCAATTCCGCCGCTGTTGATACTCCTTTAACCTTGGGCTTCTTTTTTCCGTCATCCTCAGGTATTTTTGTATTTATAATTTGTTCAATTATTCCTGGATGAATCAGCGGCGTTGATGTTGATTCGAATGTCTTTGGCGCCGGCGTCAAAATAGGATCCGTTATGTTGGATATGTAAGGATTGGTTATTTGTGCTGGTGACGAATAAGTTGTAATGGGAATATTGTTTGCTGAAATATTTAATTTCATATTTATTAACAATAATAAAACAGACTAATATGACTTTTAAAATTCATAAATTTTATCTTATATATTTTTAACTTAAAAATAATGTACGTTTATACAACGTGTTACAACCTTTTTTTAGATAATTTTATGCTTGACAATAAAGAGATGTCATAAAATGAAGTTGTACTTCACAAATAGCAATTATTTTTAGCACACGTTATATTATTAAGAGCAACACCTTAAAAGGGTGATACCGTCTTCAATCAATAATAAGATTAAGTTTCTTCATTTTTTAAATAAAATTGTTATTTTTACCTTGACGAGCAACTTGTGGAGGAATCAAAAGTGGTGGCGGTGGTGGAGGTGGAGGTGGTGGTGGTGGTGGCGGTGGAAATCCCATCATAGGAGGAAATGCCAAAGTAGCAGCGGCAGCAGCAACTGCAGGTGTTGGAAGTTCATGTTGTTCCAATTGTCGTGCTACCTGGCTGTATGTATTGGCTCCAATGACTGGTCTTATCAGTGGGGTTACTACTTGTCCACCGATTTCCGCCTCAAACCTAACATTTGGAACCAAACAAATTAAAATGAATAATGAATCGAATTATATTTACTATTACAAAATAACTTAGATTTGAATGAAATTATCTCTAGAAGAGTAATGATAAAACAAAACCTAACCTGCTCATCTCTTCTTCCATTTGACGCAGTTGTTTGTCGTTCATGATTTGTTTTATTTAGTATTTTTTTTTCTTAAATATGAAAAATATTACACAATAGTTAATAATTATTTATCGTAATTTTATATATCAATCACTTTAACACTAATTCTTTTAAAAAATGTTACGTTTACGTCGAAACCCATATTTCACTCCGCGTATTTTATATGACACTAACTTCTCGTACGGACGAAAACTGAAACTACCGTTGATAGTTATAAAATACCAACGTAAGATAAGGTTCAAAATGATCGATAAAACAGTTTAGTGTGTATTACTTGTTTACTTTTTTCAACGTATCGTGGTGCATTGTGGCTTAGATAAAGAAAGAAAATGTATTCACACGCTGAAATAATAATTTGACATTTTGTTTGTTAAAAATAAGAATTACGTGGAATAGAAAGAATAGATAATGAAGTATTATATTAAAGTAGTCAATTTATTCCTATTTTTTATGATAATTAACAACAGCAATTGTGCAGAGAGTAGTGAGGAAGATAATTCGACAGACTTGTATGTGATTGAAGGCAAAGTTTTTCCGTGGGAAAATGCTGGAGGTACTGATTGGCAGCTTACAACCTATGTAATGGCCAACGGGCCAGAGTTCGAGCGTTATGGATTTTTACGGTAAGTTAAATAATAATAATAATAATGAAATAAATCATCATATAGGTTATAATGTTGATCGTTTTTTAGGGAAGATGGAACCTTCACAATATCAAATATACCATCAGGATCATACGTAGTGGAAGTAGTGAACTCGAATTATGCTTATGAACCAGTCAGAGTAGAAATTAATTCAAAAGGAAAATTCAGAGCACGGAAAGTTAATTTTATTCAAACTTCGCAAGTAATTCAAGTACCGTATCCATTGAAGTTGAGACCGTTGACGCCTTTCCGGTACTTCCAAATCAGAGAGCAATGGAGAGTTACAGATTTCTTGTTCAATCCTATGGTAACTATTACATTCACTATCTCTGGTCAATGAAAACAATATTTGGCATAGATAAATATCTGAATATGCCTTGAGAGAGGCAATTTTAAAGATTAACTAAAATATTATTTATATTATAGATTTTAATGATGGTTTTACCATTGATATTAATTATGGCTCTACCAAAAATAATGAATGATCCAGAAACAAGAAAAGAAATGGAGCAATTTAATAGTCTAACGAATTATAATATGCCAGAAATGTCAGAACTCATCACGACTTACCTATCTCGTGAAGATAAGCAAAAAAGTAAAGCAGTCAAAGCTGCTAAAAAGAGACAATGATTGTGTTTATAATCATCAAATGACACTTTTCTTGTTTATCATATTTAATAAGTAGATGTACAATTTGTTCAATGTTTGATAGATTAATTATTAAAGTTGTTTATATTATTAGACTTTAAGAATTTTCATGGTTGGATTTATCACATTTTTCACTTGTAAACATATAGATATTTCAATTTAATCACTGATCAATAGTTTGAAATGAAAAATTCTAATTATGCTATTTAAATTATTTGTAAACTATCCTGTGGAAAAGATTGTATTTACCAATTATTGAACTTCAAATAAAAAGTTTATATTAAAAAGATCAAAGTGGTATCAGTAAAAAGTGAATGTTGATTGTGATAATGACAGATTATTTCATTGTAATAATGACTAATCAAACAACAAGAAAAAGTTGACAGCAAAGTTTCATTATAAAAATCGAACATAAATTATATGAATTAATTAATTTTTATTTCTTTGTATTCTTGGAAAAATACAATAATTATTATTGATAACAATCAACTTGGATAAAGTATTGCACGTACACTAATATGGCAGTTCTGTTAGAGCTCTATTGAAAAAGGTTGATTTATACTTCAAATTTTTTGCCATTATTTAATAATTTTGATTCAAGTTATTTTATTTGAAACAATGAGATACTTGATCATTCTTTTAATTACTAATTATCCATGTCATTCACTAACTATTGCTAATATTACTTACTCCAATATCACAAATCTAAACACGATTGAAAGTTTAATGTACACTTTATCGGTAAGTCTTGACCAGAAGTCAACGATAATTTTTACGTCTTTTATTACATTTTAATTTCAGGTGAACTTTCTAAAAATATGTGACCTCAACTTGAAGAAAATAATTATTTACGACAACGTTTCAGCTGAACAAACTTTCTTTCCTGTTGCTGAAATTCAGCCACAGACTTCTGCGACTCTAGTGTCTGATATCATTCTATGAAAACTGATAGCTTGATATGGATTTAATGATGTCAGAATCAATACAGTTGTGATAGTATTTCATATAAAAAAGCATGGAATATTTTGAATGCTTTTGGATTCCCTCGTACAGTCGTGACAGCCATATTATCTCTTTTGCTAGTTCATTGGCAGCTACAATTTACGCCTCTGTTGTAGAGGTAACGACTATCCCCGGTTGAACAATCCCATAGAAACCGATAAGAAAAAAATCTATGAGAATGAATCCGAAAAATGCATCAGAAATTGAACTTGTTTTATGAGAATCTATAAGGAAATTTCTCATAGATTCTTATACGAAAAGTCAAATTTCTGATGCATTTTTCAGATTCAATCCCATAGATTTTATTTTTTTTTCTTTTTATGAGAATTTATCGGAGAAATCTGTAAACGACAGTTTATAAGAATATATGAGAATCTAACGGATAGATACCCACATAGCACCAGTATCTGAAAGTCATCTAGTAGATATATTTTTACAGATATCTATTAGATATCCAAAAAATGATATCTATAAGATAACCCAATCTAGACACATCTTCTGCAGACGTCTAAAAGATATCTTTCAGATCTCTTAATTCAGATATATAAAAAATACGGAAGCCCGAAAGGGCCATCGTATTTTATACTATAGATGTTACTATCTAAAACTTTTCATCATACATAGTATGTCGTTATTTTCTACTCCAATCACAACATATATACTATGTTGTTTTCTACTCAAATAACGCGGGAAGCTGACATTCAGTATCAATTGAGTGAATTGTTACTAAATACTTTTTTTTTATCTAACAAAAGTTGACGCGATAAACCAATATTTTCACAGAATTTTTATTGAATATGAATAACTTCAAAGTATGTTTAATTATAAAATACCATCAAGAAGGATGTAAATATCAAGAGATAATTAATATTTTATTTCATCGTCATAATATTGTGATCTCGCTTCGTCAATCAAAGGATTGAGTCTTATTGGTCTCAACTACGAAAATCATGTATTGATTTTTGGATTTCATTATTTAAAGACATGAGAGACATGAATATTTATAATGATTTGAATCCAATAAACGTAGAATGCCTAAGATACTGTTTTGGAGCATTAATAAAGAATGATTAAGAAATCGCTAAACAAGAGTGGAATCGACACATAATTCGTAAGCAAAAAAATACTGGATTGCTTCATGGGCGGCCAAATTATTTATTTTACTGTCCTGAAAAATTTAATTCAAAAAATTATGGAAAAAAAGTAAATGATCAGAATATAAATAGTTGTTTAAACAATTTTTCTTTAAAGCCTCATATTTATAATCCAATATTCAATGAATTAGTTTCATTGTTATTACCTGGTGCAATTCATCCCACAACTGTTGAAAAGGCTATTCGTTTATATGTAAATTTGACAAATTGTATCAATGAATTTAATAGTCATCACTCTAATTAATTGATTAAACAATTCATTCAAATATACATTAATGGGAATAAAATATATACATAATTATATCTTTTTGGTGGATGTACAATAACGAGCCTGGGAAAAATTTATTTCGCTATTTTTTGTAAAAATAAATATGTATTGAGTATTGTATCGAGTATAGATCAACTATGAGAAATAAATTATAAATTTAAATACTATAAATGAACTTATTTATTTTAAAAATGAATTATTACATTTTTTGAAATGAACATTTATTATATGTTTGATTTCTATCGAAACTTTCCAATTTTTGGATGAGTGTTACAAAATGTGAAATAATACAATTTTCTATTTCATCTTTAATGAATTCTTTCTTGGCCAAATCAATAATTTGTTGAACGTTATTTTCAAAATTAGGATTGAGTTTGAGTTCTCTCACTCCGCCAACCGGTTTCTTCATCTGGTTGTATTTTCCGTTTGATGTTTCATGTAACCATCCAATATGAAGGATTCTGTGTTTTGACTTTCTAACACCAATAGTCTAGATGAAGAAAAACATTTATTTAATGCAATATAAAGAATAAAAATTAGATTATTATTGTTATTATTTTACTTACATTAGATGAAGTTTCTTCAATCACTTCTGAAAAACCAGATTGCAGTATATTTAGAATTTCTTCTACTCGGTTTTGTTTTCGTTTGGAGATTGGAGTTTCATAATAAACTTGATATTCTCTGACATCTTTATCCAGTACAAATTTTCAATTCGTCACATTAAGCCCATACGTTTGACCATGTTTGGAGTAAAACAAACCTTTAGCTTAAGGGCAATACTGTTTCAAAGTTTCTAAGCTAAGACTTCCTCCAGAAACAGGAAGATTAATTCGTGCAGACTCGATATCAATGATAATTGTCTATTAAAGAATAAAAGTATTATGATAATCATGTTTTATGTAAATATAAAAATTTGAGTTCAACATTATGAAATCTAACCTTTGATTGTGCTGAATCCATGCTAAAAAATAGGTTGTAAAGCCAGCTACACTGGTTTGCAATAGCTGAAAACACTAAGAAAGATTAAATGTAATTAGAGATCCATTAAGTATGTAGTATTTAAAATATTATATGAATATAAATTTAAATCTAACGTTAGACTGAAAACTTACCACTAATACCTCAAGACGTTTGTGAATAAATATGGCGTAATGTTAGCTTCCCGCATTATTTGAATAGAAAACAACATAGTATATATGTTGTGATTAGAGTAGAAAATAACGACATACTATGTAAGATGAAAAGTTTTAGATAGTGACATCTATAGTATAAAATACGATGGCCCTTTCGGGCTTCCGTAAAAAAATCACCTCCATTCAATATCTGTTCAATGTTGGCAATTCGATTGTAAACGTATACATTGTTGCGGATGTTTTCTTGCAATTTTAGGATTATCTAACTATACAAAGATACATATGTATCTGTATATATTATAGTATTTTACTATATACACGTGTATGTCAACGTACGTTCCTCACCCAGAATTTTTAAAACCATTTTGTATAACATATTATTATTATAACAAATTTAAATATTATTAACAAAAAGAAATAGGTTTTTAGACATTGTACATGGTTCGTAACGTTATTCTGGTTGAAGAATAAATTCCGCGTCGAAAAAACTTAAATATGTTGAAGAGATCCCGTTTTCTATTGTCTATCACAAATTTAATTGTTATAAACAAAAAGAATAAGCTTCTATGCTCTCAGTAAACACTGAATATTGTAGCAATGTTACATTGAAGGAACAGAATGTAACGTGTGACATAACACTTTGTTACATGTACGTAATGTTGTTGCAATGTATGATGAACGTAACAAAATAATATTGCAACTGTTATCTCCCTGAAACATAACATCGATATAGCATATGCAATATTGTAACATGAGAGCAATATAACTCCTGTTATAAATATGTTACATAAAAATTTTAATATGTAACTAAAGTTAACATTAACATAAATGTAACATTAATTTTATTTAACATAGTTATTAACATGTTATGTTGCATCTATGACTATGTTTATGTTGTGTCGCAGCCATTACCTCAATGTAACATAGTATTAAGAAAATGAAGTCACATCAGTGTCATGTAACTTACGTTACATTTATGTTATAGGGTAAGTCCGGGGTAGTTGGCAGTTTTTCTATAGGAAAAAAGAAATTTTTATAGGATTTTAATATGAACTTTATAATCCTATTCAATTTTCTTCTTTCCTTCTCAACTTTGCAATAGGATTTGACGTTATTTAATAGGATTTTAATACTATCGACACTTCCTATGGAATTAAAGGTAAACCTATACATTACTACAAAAAAAAATTAATTTAAACAAAAGGAAATTTTAATTCACTCTAGAGGTTTCTTATTTATACGGATTTGTTGTTTAAATATACACCTGAAATGAAATTTATTAGAAACTTTGTCCGAAAAAATCCTGTTGATGGTGAGATTCGATCCTGGCATCCTCGGCTTCACAGTCCAGTACGCTGCCGACTGAGCTATTCTAAAACATGAAGATAAGACTTTCGTCCAGTCTATTTGAGTCGAAAATTAGTAATAATTTAAACATTAATCGAGTTTGCTTTCTAGCAAGTATTTCAAAGTAGAGAAAGAATAATTGTCCTTTGTTAAGACATGATAGGAAAAATGCAACTTAGAAATTATATCTTTATACCAATATTTTATAATAGGATTTTATATTATTTAAAAAGAGAATATTAGGACAATTTCTATAGGAAATCGATAAATTCAAAAGGATTATACGGCATAGAAAATATATTCTCCACTGCAAATCCTCTAGGAAAAATTCAAGTGTTTAGTGATTAATCACTTGAAGTGCTTAATAATTTATGATGTTTATAATAACATATATTTCGTTTACTGTTCTATATTTTTTGTTTGTAATTCAATTATTTTTGTGAAATAAATTTCTTTTTAGGGGACTCGAACCTACGATCGTTCACGTGCATCCAACTGAAATCTACGTTATCCAAATTAAATATAAGCTAATGTAAACATATTTTCATTACGTTGCTGAATATAAAAAAAAAAAAATATGAGCACACTTGAACTGTGCTTACACAACGAACTTTCCATTATTAATCGTTCCTAACAAATTCATATTGTTATAAACAATACAAAATTATTGAAAGTCATTTCTCATTATGAATGACATTATTCTGTAAAAAAACATCCAAATCCATGCGATATACACTTTGAGTGTATATATGTTAAGTAGATGTATATTAGATGTTAAGTAGATTCCGTTTGCCGTTGTTTATAATAAATGCAATTAAATTTCTCATTACATTACAACGAATGAATAGCTTTAATTTATTCAAATAGACGGTTCAAAAATAGCATCTTGAGTTTTCCAGTTTGGCACAGTGGTCAAGGTTCAAGTCTACGATCACAAAGGTTCCAGGATTGTGTCTGTAACAGCATCAGTGATTACCTCAAAAGTCATTTTCACCATTAATAATGAAACAGTAATAATCGAATTACATTTTTTTTAATAATTAGTCTAAAATTGATCGAAATTTTTGTTTTAATTAATATTATTGTAATCCCCAAATCATTTATTGCTTTTAAATTGGATGTCTTTTTTTATCCGCAAAAAGATATCTTATAGCTCTCGAAAAGCGGCGCATAAGACATCTTATGGATATCTTACTGATATCTTTCAGATACATTTGGATGCTTTTCAGATACTTTTTCAGATATCCAGCTCTGGGTGAAGATATCTATCAGATATCTTTTAGGCTGTATTCCGAAATAGAACCCAGTATACTGGCCAGTGCGAATGACATCATAACATCGACGTCATACTGGTGATTGGCGTCACCTTATTGGCCCACCAGTACAATATGGCGTCAATTAATGACGTCATTTGCATTCGCCAGTATACTGGGGAACATTTCGGAACACAACCTTAGACATCTTTTTGCTGGGTGGGAATATACAAATAATTAAAGTATTATCTAAACAGACTTTTTTTTTTAATATTCTTTTTCAGTTGATATGTACAAAAAATCGTGAGATCCCACCGAAAACAGCCCCCTCCTTCTTGGCTGTACAAAAATGTGCGCCAAACATAAATAATGACAATGATAAAATTACAAAAAGTCCTAAAATCATTCAACGCCGAGTTTTCAAATCTAAAAATCAACAATAATTGAAATGAATTTTTTTTTGAGTGGTTTTTTTTTGAAAAAAAATTTAGTACGTTTTATGACAATAAACATAACAACCATGAATATGTTTACAAATCATTGATGTAGACATTAAAGCGTAAACAAAATAGAATTGTGATATATATGTTTGTATGCATACATGAACACAAATGTAGATGAATGAATATTATTTTTCAGTGAATAAACGATTAACAACATAAATCGATTAATGAGAATTTCCAAAAATTGAATTAAATATTCAGATAGTTGGGTAAATGGATAGAATTTAATTCTAAATACAAAAAAAATAAACATAAAATAGAAAGATAACTATTTGTTCATCTTAGAAATACTAAAACTAGAAATATATGCCGGAAGAAAATGATTAGTGAATAAACGATTTATAACCTCTATATCCCTATCTATATATAACGATAATAAGTCTATTTACTCCCATATCATTTACCGTACCAACAGCGGTACTTCTTTCAGTACTTCTGGCGGTACTTTTTCCAGTATCACTTCCGGTACTTCTTCCAGTAACTCAGCCAGTACTTCTACCAGTACATCTTCGGGTACTTTCTCCAGTATTTGCTCTTATCAATTTCACTAGTACTTATCATTTACTCTAACATAAAATAATAAAATTTCTAGTCGAATATTGGACAGAAAATTATTAGAATACTGATTGAGCTCCAATTGACTTGGAATGAAGTAAGCTATCAATTTTAACGAGTACTTACCATTTACTTCAACTTGAAATAATGAACATTCTAGTCAGTATAATTTTTATTTCTTGCATACCCAACTGGGCTTTTACAGAACAACCTTTGATACACTTTTTTTTTTTAAAAATCAAACAAAAACTTACAAACCAATACTGATCTGGCCTATTTATGAGAGCACTGGCCCACACTGCAAACCCAAGTGTGTGATTATGTGTATGAATTTCATACGTCACACAGATGTTTGGCGTGTGATTGAAATTGAGCGCTTGAAAAACACACAGATAAATTTTATTACGCATGAATTTCACACTTCTGATGCATTTGATTGAGATCAAATACTAAATTTGTATGTGAAAAAATCAAACATCAAATAAAAATACATTTAAAGTGTATGAAAATCATTTACAATGCAGCAATTCACATGTTTAATTCAAAATCATACTTTAAAAAAATCACATACGAAAAGTATCCACACACTTGAGATTAATCATAATAACAATCATAAATTAATATGGCTGAAACATGTAATGTGTGATAAATGCTCATTATCACGTTTTAGAAAATGAGTAAGACAGCTTAAAATTAATTGTGTATATCATTATAAATAAAGCATATCAATTTTTCTTATAATCCGTTTATTGTTAGAAAAAAAAGAGAGCACATTATTAGAGCATCATTACATTTGAAATATCGTTCTCATTATTTAAAAGACCTATAAATTCTAAATGACCAATTTTTACATTGATTAATGAATGAGGAAATATCAAGTCTTGGAATCTAATTATGCTTTGAAGATTATCGGGAAATCGCTCTACATGAAAAGCATTTAGCTTCGGATGAAAATAAGAAGTTAGATAATAACTAAAAATAAAAAGAATTTCCTCGTCAATTACATATATATTATTAATTTGACCAAATTGAGGAAGTGTGCAATCCACGCATTCCAAAAGTATGAATGAATTTAATGTAAATACAGTGCCGTATATTTCTACTTTTGGAGTTTGTAATAACTCACAATTTACTCTATCAGCAGCTGGTATGAATCTTTCGAACAATTGAGAATTCGGTAAATTGTTCAATAGTACAGAAATACCGCTAGCAACTTTATGACCTTGGTATAATATTTTTTTTGAGTCAGTTTTGGGGTATGATACAAATGCTGAACATAAATTATTTTGATGTCTATACATTAATGAATAAGCCATGTTTTTAAAATTACGTATTATAGGTGCTAAACTTCTGAAATAAGCATGTGCACTTTCATAACGAAAGCACCACTGCTGACGTGCAGGCCCAAATAAACGTATATCTTGCAGTATGTGAAATAAAAAATGAAACTTAGGTATAATACAATTCGGGTATATACGATTGAATTGACAAACATAATTTTCGATCATACCTTCTAACAATACAAGGGTACATTCATGAATTTCATATGCTAATAAAGCATTCAAAATTTTCAAAAATAAAACGTGTAGATATAACTTTTCATTAATTTCGTTATCTTCAGTGTCGATAACACAATTAGCAATAAGAAATGGGAGCATATGAGCTAGTACGAACATTTGTGATGCGTTTTGGTGTAATTGACCGTTATCAGCTAAATGCTCTGCTAAAATGATGGCTGGAATATCTCGTTTGAAATGCCCATAATAATTAAAGTTCACACGCCAACGATTCAGCTCATCACCAGTAAAACATCTTTTCACATTAGTTAAAAATGATAACAGCTCTTTACAAGCTACAGCCACAACACCTTCGATTACCACATGCATGGCATCTTGCGGTAAGCCTTTAGTTACGTCAAAATCTGGAAATTTAATAACGGACTTCTTGAATTTACGCCATATCTTCGTGACCAAAAATTACGAATTGTTGTAGACACATCCGGTAAAGAAATAGCAGCAACATGGTTATTATGAGAAGCTTTATCTCTTAGAGTAAAATTTTGTATTGAAAAAATTGTTTTCCATTCATCCTGAGTTATCATACAGTGACGACATAATCGGTAGGCTGAAGTAGATTCTTTGAACCCTCCTAATTGAGCTGACGCTGGTGTGTCTCCACAACAAAATAATAGGGATCCTTTATAAATTTTTTCATCACTGCTACTCTCATTTATAGTGATTCCTTCAGCTTTTAGAGTAATTATATCTTGTATAAAGGGTTCCAGTAATTTAGATAGTGCATTGTTTTTTTTCAGCCATTCAGTTCTAGCTATTGCTAATAATTGGATTGCATATTTAGAATAACGGTGTCTAGGATCGATGTTTGCAATACTCCAATAAAAAATGGAAATTTTTTGAGCTTTTGCACTCACTCCTAGAGGACTTGCTACTCCAAGGTCGTCATAGTAAAGAATAATTCCTAATGCTTTAGGATTATTTTTAAAAAAATCACCCTCACGATAAACTTCACCATCAAGAACGGTTTTGTATAAACTACTATCATATTCTTCTTGATTATCAATATTACTCCGAACTTCATCGTTACATAAAAGCATTTTTAAATTTGAAAGAAATGGAACAATATATCCATAACGGCATACTTCTTGCAAATCAGGCACGCCTTGTTTGGTTTTCTTCCACACAAGTTCTTTATATAAAAGAACTTCTTGAGGTTGTATCATATCAAATTTCTTTTCAAGGATTGCGTCAAATTTTCTTATGGTATCCATAGTTGAAAAAATTGCTGCTGAAGAATACTGTTCCATGAATAAATTGTGAACAACATCAAAATCAATGGTATTCCTATCCGGGTCTTTTAATTGTGATAATTCATTCTATGAAAAATATTTAATATAGTTATATAAGCAATTTTTGAATAGTTTCATAACAATAAAGTATCCATACCATAACTATTGATGTAGTCATATTAGCGTAGTACTGAATCCCATCAATTATTGTTTCCATTGCTGTTTGAGAAATTTTACAATTCTCTCGAATGTTCAATAAGAGTTTTACTGCATGGCATTGGATCTTTTCGGTTGGAGACATAATGGGCTCTATGTTCTCTGCACATTTGAAACAACAAAGAAATCATTAAGACGTTCTAATTTATTAACATTTTTATTTTATAAGTCGAACTCAACAAATCAGTCATGAAAAATGAGGTTATAATATACATGAAATCATTTTTGTCAGTAAACATTTGTTTTAAAGAAATTCTTAAAATATTATTTTATGAATAAAGATGAACATTTTTTGTTTATCTTTGATTTCGTAGATTATATAAAAGATTCTACAAATATTTAAAAAATTATTGAGTTTATTTTCAATATAGAAAGGAAAAGTATTAAAATAAAAAGCTAGAATAGGTTAGATATATGACTGAGCTGGATTACAAAGTGATAGAATTAGTGAGTAAATGATGTTTTCGACGATTTTTTCAGAGTATACTTATTTATCAAAGCAAAAAGAGCATATATCACTATTTACTTTTTATTAGAAGACATTGATTTTGTCGGAATCATCTTCATAAAAATAATAATAGTAAAATGACATACCTTCAATATGATTATTTGCAGCATCATGTTCATCTCTTATTAAATCATTATTTTCGTTAATATAATTAATTTCATCAACCATATTTTCATCTGCTCTAATATTATTTCTGGGTTTTCTCCAAACATGTTGTCTAAAAGATTTCCATTTGGTAAAGGTGACACCACATCCATGATGTTTACATTGAACTTGAAATTGTGGATCGAACTGGTGGTATCGAGCAATGTGTTTTATTAAATCGTCATTTGAGGCACAACGAACACAACACATCATACACTTCAGTAAATTCTCCATTGTTATTACTAAATTCAAATGTTTTATTTGAAACTCCAAAACTTACTAAAACTCAACAAAACCATCATATGTCTACACGTCGCCATGAGGAGCTTCTAGAGCATCAGTATCTCTCTTCTTACACACTCACGCGACCGAACTCTCTTCGGATCGGCGCGAATAGTGTGCGCAGTAACCGATTCTTTGTTTATGAAGTTACAAATCGCGTTGCTAGAGGGACACCATATGTTTACCGGAATTTTACAGAGTAGAGGACTTCCGTTTGGACTCTAAAAAGATATACACTTATTTTTTCAAAGCGTCGTCCTTTTTTTGTATTTTGGGAGTAAAAATCGTAGTCTAACTACACTAGTGCACGTTTTAGCGTGTATTGGCTGCCTGGGGTCGTCCGGAGAATGGACTCAGAGCCAGGAGGAGAAATAGCAGAAATAAATAAAGGTGATGCAAATGCACGTGGCAGACATAACCTTACCGAAGTAGATGCAGATGAAGTAAGGGCTTTAGAGCTGTATAGGAGTCTTACAGAAGAATATAATATGGGTGGTAAAGGTAAGAGACTGCGAGTGTATATAAATAATACCTCTGTCAAAATGAGCAATCCTGAAAGCCGAAGCAGAAGTATTAGTCCAATAAGAAAAGGTACAGACAAGAGTAAGAGTAGCAGTGCTGGGACCAGCGCTCCAACTAGCAGAGACATCAGGGCTCAGGTTAGTGAAAGACAGGTGGAAAAAAATAATCTTTATTTTGAAAAAGGAGATAACGGCCCGTATATTATTTTTGTAAAGGAGAGAAGTAAGGCAACAGACAGGAAGCATATGGTAACCCTGGAAGTGGCTCGAATATTAACGGGCATTTCAATTAAGTTCGATAGAATTGAATCATATACAAGGAATATTTGGCAAGTTACATTTTTTTCTCGGGACAAAGCTAACTCAGCTCTTAAAAGTACATACTTAGAAAAACGTGGACTGACAGCTTGGATCCCGTGGCATCAAGTGTTCAGCAAAGTAGTAATAAGGGACATCCCAACGGATATTGATAACCAGGAAATTTTAGCTGAGATTAATCATTCAAACCCTTTGTGGCGTGCAGTGGAGGTGACACGAATGAAGCGCCGACTCAGGTCAGACAAAGGAGAAGTAGAGTGGCAAGATACTGCATCTATTTGTGTAGTGGTGAGGAACGTGGACCCGCTGAATTATGTTTATTTGTGGAATGCGAGGTTAGTAGCAGCTCCATTCATTCAGTCTGTCAGGTTATGTTATCGGTGTGGAGTAATTGGGCATACAAAGAAATTCTGTACGGACGTGGAGCGATGTCTAAACTGCAGTCAAGAGAGACTCGATGATAACTGTGTTAATCTAAGTAAGTGCCGCAACTGTGGAGGAGAACATAGAACATTCAACCGAGATTGTCCAGTAATGATCAAACATAAGGCAATTAATCAAACTATGGCTACTAAACATGTATCCTTTGTGGAAGCAAGGAGGTTAGTAGAAGGGGAGAAGCAATTCAGACCAAAGAATGACATTAATAATTTCCCGGGTGAGCCTTTCGCTCCGACAAACCAGACGAAGGAGTCCTGGAGGCAGATAGCAGCCAGCTTTCAGTATAAAGGCTCTGGAGCGCCACCTAAAGGGGTGAAGTACAACGTTTCTAGTGATAATGAGAAAAAAGTTAGGAAGGAATCTGTGGATAAACTGATGCAGCTAATCGCAAAAGTTCCAAATTCAGATGCACTGATGGCAAGGATTTGGAAAACTGTCTCGTTGCATTTAGAAATAGGAGTAGAGACAGATGCTAGTACTGGTCTCGAGGCTCGGGGAGGCTTTGAGGAGTCACCGTCGACCTCCAATTAATTAATTATCAGTATGGAGAACCATTCGAAGAACATCAAAGTATTACTGTGGAACTGTCAGAGTATCAGACAGAAGAGGAGTGAATTTGCACATAGAGCTGAGGACTTCGACGTCATTGGACTTGCAGAAACGTGGCTTAAACCTACAGACAATTTTTCAGTACCTGATTTTGATTGTATAAGAAAAGATAGAGCTGATAGAGTGGGCGGAGGAGTGGCCATCTTGGTACGGAATAGGTATAGGTATAAAGTATTTAACAATTTATATGACTGCAATGGTAAGTTAGAAGTTTGTGCTGTCAGCTTGCTCATTGAGGGAGGAAATATGCTTATTGTGTCTTGTTACAGATCTCCAAGCTGCCTTGTATCTGAAGTGGAGTGGAAACAATTCTTTTTGCAATTTGACGGCCGCTTTCTCGTTATGGGAGACCTGAATGCTCACCATAGATATTGGGGTGATCCTCGTACTCTTCCGATGGGAATTAAAATTGTTGACTCTCTGGAAATGACTAGGGCGCAAATTATGAATACTGGTAAGATGACATTTTGGTCTCGTCAATACCTAACGAAATCGGCAATCGACTTATCTCTCTCGGATAGTCAAACTCTATTGTCCAGTGATTGGGATGTAGGTGAAGATCCTTGGGGTAGCGACCACTACCCTATCTTTATTGTGTTAAGTGTTCAATTAGAGAAGGGCACAAAGAGAGGCAGTCCTCGGCTGTATACTCTGAATACAAATTGGAAAGTGTTTGCAGATAGAATAGAGAGTAAGTTGTTAGATAGTCAAAATTCACAGTCTATGGAAAGGGAAGTGGATCCTCAAAGCAGGTATTCTTCATTTATTAATATCCTCCGGGACTGTCTTGAGAATAGAAGGGGCCACGGAAGGGGGGCTGTGTCTCAGAGCCAAAAGCCAAGTCGCAAGTATAGGCCCACATGTGTCTGGTGGAACGACGAGTGTAATAAGCTTATTAGGCTCAGAAAAGCTGCCTTACTCAAGTTCAAATATGATAGTAGTTCTGGTAATTTCATAGCCTATAAAAGGGCTGAAGCTAAAGTAAAAATTGAACTTAGAAGAATTAGACGGGAAAGCTTTAGAGATTTCTGCTCGGGATTGACAAGCTTTACTGACCCTTCTTATATTCGGAACAAGATTAAATGTTTTCCAAATAGGTATGCTGCACCTAATAGAAAAAGGGAATATAATTCAGATACTATTGATCGAGTCAGACAGGCTATTGCTTCTTTATGCCCGCCTTGGGCTGCAACTTCAACTCCTTATTTCCATGAAGGTGGTGACAAGTTCCTGGATCTTCCGTTTACGATGGAGGAGTTTGATTATGCTCTTGCTTTTGTTCGTATTAAATCTAGTCCAGGCATTGATCAAATAGACTATAAAATTCTTCGTGAACTTCCTATGGTAGCAAAGCAAGAGCTATTGCATATATTTAATGATATTTTCCTAACGGGAATCTTTCCTGATGAGTGGAAAAAATATCGAATCTTTTTTATTCCCAAGAGTGATGGCAAAGGAGTGAGGCCAATTTCCTTGGCTTCATGTGTTCTTAAGGTGATGGAACGTATTATTAATAATAGACTAAGTTGGTGGCTGGAGTATAATGGCCTTTTGCCTTCTTCTCAGTTTGGTTTTCGTAGAGGAAAATCATGTGTTGATAACTTAGCGATACTTACGTCAGAGATCTCGGCTTCTTTTGAGAAGAATGAGGCTATTGTAGCTGCATTTGTTGATATAAAAAGTGCTTATGATAACGTCGTGGCTGATGTTCTTATCAGGGAACTCGAAGAAATTGGTATTCCGAAGCTTACTTTACAATTCATCTATAACTTAGTCGCGGACAGACGTTTAGAATTTAATTTCGAGCATATAAATGAGAACTTCCGGTGCTATCGAGGCCTTCCCCAAGGAAGTGTACTCAGCCCGATCTTGTATGCGCTTTATACTCGAAAGTTAGGACAGAGTGGTAGCCCTGCTTGTCGTGTACTGCAATTCGCGGATGATACGTGCTTCTATGTTCGATCCAAGTCTGTGCCATGGGTAATAAGAGCGCTTGAGGAATCTATCCATACGGGTAGTACGTTTTTAAAAGCTATTGGGTTAGAAATCGCTCCTGAGAAAAGTAAAGTGGTTGTCTTTGAAAAAGAGGGATTGAGATATAATTGGTCTCTCCATATTGATAATAAAAAAGTTTTTTCGTCCAGCACCGTAAAGTTCCTGGGAGTAATTTTGGAAGAGTCGTTGAGTTGGATTCCACAGGTGGAAGCAGTGTGGGCTAAGTGCCAAAATCCTCTGGCAATACTTAGTTGTCTAAGGGGTACCTGGTGGGGTGCCGACCCCGTTGTCCTGGTACGACTGTACAGGAAATTGATAAGATCTAGGATAGAATATTCCTCCTTTTTGTGGTGTAATCTACCGGGTAAATATACGGATAACTTGAATAGGGTTCAGTATAAAGCTATAAGATTAGCGTTTGGGTATAGAACCTCTACTCCTGTTAACGTCATGTTGGCAGAGGCTCAGGAACCAAGGTTGGTGGATAGGTTCAAGTATTTAGGTCGAAATTATATCTCTAAGGTGTTTACCAGCAGTAACCACCATTTTATTCCTATTCTTAATGAGTTGTTGACCTCTTGGGAGGATGCTACTATTGTCCGTCGAAGTAGTATGCCACTGATTGTAGAATGTTTTCAGGAAGTTGATAAGGTTGGACACTTATTGGAGTCTTCAAAGGTTCCTTTATGTTTTAACTACGAATATCAAGCACTCTGGTACGTACCAAGTGTCTCACTTGAGGAAGGACAGAGTATAAAGGAAGCTAGAGATAAAGATAGGGAGTTTGGTAGACTGTTTAATAATCGGTTGGAAAAAGCGGAGTGGTATTTCACTGATGGATCAAAAATGAAAGATAAGCCGTTTGTAGGTTTCGCAGCGGTAAGAGGAAACGATGGGGTAATATTTAAATGGCGAACGATGACGTTCGCGTCAATCTACTCAGCAGAAGCTCTAGCTATAATAGAGACGCTAATGTTAATATCGAAGTCGGAAGGGTCAAAGTTTGCAATTTTTTCTGATGCTCGAAGTGTTCTACAGGCTATTAGAACGAGACCAAAATTGAATCAGTGTTCGTATTTAATTATGCTCATTAAAGAAAAGTTATTGCAATTAGAAATGAATGGAAAAATGGTAGAGTTTTGGTGGGTTCCCGCTCACGTTGGGCTCTGCTATAATGAGAAAGTGGACCTTGCGGCCAAAGACGCTATATTCACAGGAAGAGATTCTCCGGTGTTGTTGCCACTTGGAGATTTCAGGGCAGTTTGGAGAGCAAAGATGAAGGAAGATGCCTTTAATTGGGCCAAACAGAGAGCTTGTGTCGAAGGCAAAGGTAGAGGGTACTTTGATGAGTATGCTGATGGTACGTCCACGTGGTGGTTTAGTAAATTTAAACTTAGTAGAAGGTCTATGGTATCAGTTAACCGGCTAAGGTCTGGTCACACCTCGCTTAACTCTAGTTTATATTGGTTTAAAATTGTTAATTCTCCTAATTGTGAATGCGGTGAGGAGGAAAATGATGAACATGTTTTTTGGCAATGTCCGTTATATGAGGACCAAAGAAAGTTTTTAGTTGGTAATTTCATTAAGATAAAAATTTTTCCTCCTTACAGCATCAAACCATTTCTTCAAACCATGTCAATTGGTATTGTTTCCGAACTATGTCGGTATATTATGAGTATACCTCGTTTTATTTAAAGTTGATTTTCGCGCTATTGCTATAGTAGAGTGTATACGTGCGTACCTGATAGGTCATATTTACTCTAAGATTAGTGCTTATATAGATTGTTCAATTTGGGTAACTTGTTGTAAGTTAAAAATCTCCTTGTTTCACGAGATGATCTCAGGGTAATTAGCATAAGAAATTTCAGTATTGATAGGAGTTAAGGAAAATATTGTTTAAAAAGAAAAATTTGAAAGTATATTTCGAATTTATATTTTTGTAAATCTGACTTTGTACTGTAGAGGGCAGAGTGGACGCAGTCCGAGCCCATATTGTTTTTCAATAAAAAAAAAAAAAAAATTTACAGTGTAGAAAATCGTTTATGGTCGTTGGTTTTTCAGCTTTTTATAAACAATTTTCAGTACTCATAGTTTTAAACAATGGCTCACAATGACAAAAAAACTATCAAAAAAGTCTATTGTTTAATCGGAGACCGTTGTAAGCCAATAACTTTTGAGAATAATATAAATGTGTTAAACAGTGAAGTGTTACGTACCAGTCTCTTGGCAGCATCTAAACATGATAAAGCATTGCAGTTAAAATTATCTAAAAAATTTATAATTTTTCAAAGAAAAGACCCGGATCGTAATAATCTATTTTCTGATATTGATGAAGGTGATGTTATAAATGATAAAGAAGAAATTAATGTGCTTTTAATAGATGTACCAGAAATAGAAAATGAAATTGATAACTTGACAGACACACTAGAGAATACTGGCCAAGTTACATTGGACCTTGCAGTGATTTATGAAGCTGATGTTATTGCAGTAAGTACATACATTTCATTTAATTATTCTACATTGATAAACGTTATTTTAATATTAATATTATAGGAACCTATCCATGAAATCGGGAAAAAATTGGAAAGCGTTGATCCATTGAAAATATGCAGAAATTTGCAACAATTAGATGACTCTGAAGTGCCGATAAAAAAATCTCGAAAGTCAGAAAAAACTATTTCACATCAACCGGATGATACTATTACATCAGCTTCTATGTCATGCTGTACAGTAGCATATAATAAAGAAACTTGTACATCATCATCTACTTCATCAACTTCTGTAACAACACATGCACAATCATCCACAACAAAACTAAATAAAACTGGAACTTTAACTTACCCGGTACCTCTGCCAGAACTACCTCCTAGTTTGGAAAAATAGCTAGGTACGATTAACTCATCCAAAGATCGTAATCCATTTTTCTATTTCTGGTCTGTGCATCTCGAAAGTATAACTAATGGAGAGCCAATAAAGAGTGATTACTCAAATTACGCCCGAAGCATTGTTGCAAAGTACCCTCAATTTGATGATGGATCAACCAATAACGTATGATATCCATAATTTTTTTAATTTTTAGGTTATAAAAAATAACTCATTTATTTAATTTTTAAAACTATTTTTCAGAAATACATAAAATCACAGATTTCCCAAAGTATCAGGAATCGTCGTGCACATTTAAAAAAAAAAATAGTCTCTAAAGAATGTAAATCCACGATAACAACTAAATCAGCCGTTGTAATTCCAAAAATGTATTTTTGTTAAATCATACATATTTCGTAAAATAGTTTAATATATTTATATGATAAAATTATTAATTTCAATGAATTTTTATTTTAGAAGTAAGTCTACGCAAAAAAAGGACAATGAAAGTGCATTGAAGGAATTGAAAAAGAAAAAAAATGTAAATGATACACCCCATGTTAAATTGTTACTTAAAGAGACCTTTGATATACGTCGAACTTGGATAACAAAGGAAGCCAAATGTATAACAGATATCGTAGAGAATTATCCACAACTCGGGATTTTAAATCTGGTATTATACATAATTTTACGTCATTAAAAATAAAATCAACAATTCATTTCAACTTAATTTAAGAAACATTTAATTTAAAAATTGTTTATGATATTAGGTTATCTACGAATTTCAACTTATAAAAAAAATTGAAATGACATGTTTTTATGATGAAGTCAAAACAATGTTGAATGATTTGATGCTAATTTATGACATTCCCGAGAAGAATGAAGAATCAACGTTAACTGCTCTAAGTAAAGCTCAGGATGAATTAACTACAGCAAATATAAAAAGTTAGATTCATTTCTTTTTACAATAAAAAAGGTATATCTAAATATTATAGATTTTTAACGGCTTCACATGAAGACGTTAACTCGTCTTAATATTAAGACGAATTAATTTATCTATTCATTTTATCGCATAAAAATTTCATTTTAATTTTTAGACTATGTCTACAATCGAGCCATTAACAACAGTGGAAACCGATGCACCAAAAGTGATAATTTACACTCTCGACCATAATATAAATACAGCTTTTATAGTTGGTGGAACTTTAAGAATGAAAGTTGATGAACCATGCATCGAAAATATATTATTTTCATTATTGGCATGTTATTACAGTTGGCATATTTCATATCCTTCTGCTTACGTTAATATATTAACATTTTTGAATATGGAAATTCTGGGAACTCAATTTAAAAAGAGCAGTGTAGTGCAAAAATTTCTTTATCACAAAACATTATTACTCAAACAAAAAAACAATTCATAAGTTAAAAATATAATAAAGTGAATAAACGATTATATTTCAAGTTTTAGGAATTCAATTTTAAACATTTCGTTTACATGTGAGTGTTTTATTCATCATAGAAATGCTATTACCTATGGATAAAATTTTTTAATTGAAATGTTTTAAATTACATATTTATTACATGGTGCTTCTTAGAATCGATTAAAATAAGTTGTTTGTTTGAATATTATTTTCTTTAGTTTTATTATAACCAAATATTAATACTGACTATTCATGTTATAATGTTTCAACATTTTTAAAATATTCATTTTATAAATGTTAATATCACTGATTTTTTATTCTTTTAATTTATAAAAATATTACTGAATAAATATCTTGTGTGTATCATATTTCATGATTTATTTTCTTTACTTATTTAAAATATTATTGAAACTAAATTTATTCCAGTCGAAATCACACATATTTATTCATGTTAACCACCTCAGCGATGTACCTGCACGCACGCTCTTTGAGTACAAAGTCAATTTTCTTTATATCCAACTCACTCCTCCAGATATACTTTGGAGTGTTCCGAACTACACCTAAGATCATTTTACAGTACCTGCTTTGTACCTTCTGTAACTTTGCCACGTCGCCTAGCCCCCACACCTCAACCCCATACACTGCCATAGCTCGCACTATTGTGTTCATTAGGTAGATTCTTTCATTTTTTAACTCTCTTTCAGCTCTCTTTATGACTCCTTAGGTAGCGTTGGCGGCCCTCTGTGCCTTACTAGCCATTTTGTCCATGTGTACCGTAAATCTGTTGCCCGTTGAAAACCAATATCCCAGATATTTGAACTCCTTAACCACTTCGATGTTATTTCTTTTAAAGCTCCAACTCTCATTCGCTTTACATTTACCATCGTTTCTAAACACCATAATTTTGGTTTTCCTGGTGTTCACCTCCAATTGGTTCACATCCACATATCTTTCGAGCGATTTAAGCATCTTGCGCTTTCTGCCATCATTGCAATGTCATCAGCATATTTGAGCACCCTGATTTTCTTTTTGCCAATCACCGTACCACCTTCGCCTTTTCTTTCCCAGATATCATCGATAAAAATATCAAACAGGGTTGAGCTGAGTGCACAGCCCTCTCTGACTCCAACACTACATTTGAACTGGGATGAGACACAGACGTTCACCTGCGTCTCGGCACATGTAACTCTATAGATTTCTCTGATGAAGCGATGTAACCTATTCCTAACACCCAAGTTCCACAACTTCGCCAGCATAATGCACCTGTCCACTGTATCAAAAGCCGCTCTGAAATCAATGAAAGCCACATACAACTTTCCTCTTTTCACTTTTAGTCTGTTGTTTATCACTGCATTGAGAACGAAGATGTGGTTTCTTGTGCTTCGCATCTTTCTAAAACCAGCTTGGCTCTCTTTTAGTTTCAACTCACTGTCCAACCAGCAGTTCAATCTCTCCGCAACAACACCTGTCGAGAGCATATACCCAGAATCGAGTAGAAAAATTCCTCTATAGTTTGTGGGATCATTCTCGTCTCCATCCTTGAATATCGGCACAATTCTTGCACTTTTTATCCATATTTCATTTAAACAATCTTTAAACGTGACAGAGCTCTCTAGACAACACCTTCAAACACTCCACTGGTATGCCGTCTTCCCCCGTAGCCTTTCCATTGGCCATCTTCTTTAAAGCTCCACCTATTTCATAAAGAGTCAACTCGCCATCTAAACACTCAATATAATCATTACTATATTCGTCTGAATCTGTCGCCCATGGGCTGTTTGTCAGATACTCTATGTTTGCACTTCGATTATTATTTAGCAGTGCTTCGAAGTGATTAGCCCATTGGTCTTCCGTGATATCACCGCAGATCGCCGCCTTTTTATTAGCTCTGAACTTGTTGATGGCTTTTCACCACTCAGTCATTCCGCTTGCCTTGTTTATCACATGCCATCTATCTTCAATCCATTTTCGCTTACCTTCATTCACTTCCTCTTTTAGCCTTTTCCTGCAGTCCGTGAGTTGTTTTTTCTTCTCCACACTTTTGTCCCTCAGCCATTCGCTGAGCGCTCTCCACATTTCCCTTCTAATTTTTTGCACTCTTAAGAGAAAAATAATAATTGCACCCTTGATTCATTGCGCGTCACCCGGCCTGGGCCACCCCCTCTTATTAATCTGATCTCACTAGTTACGTCCCAAATCACTTCTTTTAAAGCACACCATTCCAAAGCCTCCGATCTAGTATGGAGCTCACTGCCTAGTACCTCCTTAAAAACGTCTGCTGCTTCAGTTTTCCACACTACTTTTTTTATCTATATTTATATTTTCCCTGCCTAAACATGGCCTTTCACCTTGCTCATCTTCACCGAACACACCCATCACAAAGGCCACAGGAAGGTGATCTGACTCTGCCCTACATATGACTTGGAGTTCCTTTATCACATCTGACCTCCAGAGAGTCGTCCTTTACAGTTACTTCCCAGCTTCACGGCACTTTTAGCCCAACATTTATGATTAGGTAGAAGTTTGCACATCATGGGTCTCGCGTTGTCTGCTGTTTGCCACGTTTCCTGGAGCATCGCAATGTCATATTTATTCAAGAATTTCACAGCACTTTCCTCATTGCCCAACTTTCTCGCACCCCGTACATTTCACGTCACCGCTCTAAGTAAATTTCGGTGGATTGCTTTATTGACTTCTCTCACTACGGAAGGGCTGTTTCTCGAGTTCCCCTGATATTTCATTCAATGACCAAACACTGTCTTGTGTTATTATTTTTAAGTACCCAACTTTGACTGTCGCTCCTTTGCTTCTTCCTTGCTCTGCCACGTGCCTCAGCCATTTTTGTATATGGATCTCCCGCTTCGTGTGATCGTCATCTACCCACATCCCACAATCCTTCAGCTCACCTCTTCTTTTCAATGCTTTTATTTTCTGAGCCAGATTCTCACATTCTAACTTCATCATCTTGTCATTGCAGAATTTGACTTTTACCTTGCCACTTTCTAGCTCCAGGTTTCTCAGCATCAGGCCTCTCGTTTCGACATGATTCATATTGACTTCTGGATTCGCGACTGGTGATGATGTTCTCAACCTTGTGTGACGTGGAGAAGGGATCATAGAACTGCTACTATTGCTTTCAAATGTTCCCACATCTGTACCCCGTTTCACTGCGTTCCCGTTGCTCTGATGCTGCCTAGAACGGTTACTATGGATGTGAGGACACATAGGTTTTCCCTCTAAAAGTTCGCCGCCCTTTATTACACGCTTCTCCAGCATAAATTTCTTCTTCACCTGCCACAACTTCCTGTCTTTCTCCTTCTCCGCAAATAAACTCTTTACCAGCTCTTCCAGGGCCTCAGTCTTCGCCCTGAGCTCATTGAGATCTTCTTTGAGCGAATGAGAAGGTATCTTTGTACACCTAATGACTGTCTCATTCACCGGTGATTCTGTTTTGGATGTATTGATGGAGTTGGTATCAGAAGCATCAACCCTATTGTTGGTGATGCTGCTCCCAACTCTCCTGTTTCCGGCTGCTCCATCCTCTCTTACGTTGCTGTCAATTATATCGTCGTCTGAGTCTATCCCACTCTCAGCCTCGGCTATACAGTGCCACTTTTCTTCCTCGCTTGACCGCTCCTCGAGTGAGGCTTTTTTAGCTCCCGCTCTGTGTGCCGCACTCCGCAATTCATATCTGTCATCTGTGAGCCTGGGCGAGTGTATCACCTTAGCACAGCCACTATTACCGACTAAGTATTGCATCATGCTGCCCTCTAGTGCCTCTGACTCTGAAGCGTTGGCTTTCAGTGGACGCCCGGGCTCCCCTTTCCCCTCTCCCTTCATAACTTAAACTCGAAATTCTACTTGAAGCGCCACAAATCTTTCTCAATACTGCTCGTGCTATCTAATTTTATGTCTCGCTTGATCTGCCCTACTCTGCCAGTTCTCTTGATCAGCAGCTACTCAGCTTTAGGGCCCAAATCACAGCAGCCTTGTGTAAAAATCTCTTGCACAATCTGATGCACGTCTGATCCCTATGGTTTCCTCAACCGAACTCAATGAAAATTCTAGTCTAATTTTTTTCGAAAAATTATTAGAATACTGATTGAGCTCCAGTTGACTCGTCATCAAGTCAGCTGTTATTTAGGAACAGAAATTATCATCTAGAATAATTAAAAGGACTAGAACCCTAGTCAAGATTTAGTTAAAAAATTATTAGTACGCTGATTGAGCTCTAGTTGACTTGTTATCGAGTCAGCTATCAATTCCTGGGAAAAAATAAAATAGATCTACACGGATCCACATTTTCGCCATTTTTTGGATCTAATTTGATTTAATTTGATCTATTCATATCTAAAAGAATAAAAAAAATTTGTAAGTAGATGGGAATAGTCCCGGAGAAAGTACCGGAAAAAATATCGGAGAAAGTCTCGGAAAAAGTACCGGTCACTTTGCAATCTTATACACGGTAATTCATCTTTCATCAATGAAGTCTCCCCTTTCTGGCTAACTCTTTCTTGTTATCTCCGTTATCTGATTGGTCGTTTATATTATTTAGTAACTCTTCTATTTTTGCGAATTTACAAAACTTGCAAAAGCCAATCTGTTCCGAATTCTCTCTAGTTTCTACATATTACCCTTGTGATAATAATTTTAGATCACCCTGTATATCGTTTATTTACTAGTCATTTTCTTCCAACATATATTTCTTAGTTTTAGTATTTTTAAGATGAACAAATAGTTGTCTTTCTATTTTATGTTTATTTTTTTTGTATTTAGAATTAAATTCTATCCATTTACCCAATTATCTGAATATTTAATTCCGTTTTCAGAAATTAATAAAACGATTTATGTTGTTAATCGTTCATTCACTGAAAAATAATATTCATTCATCATTTGTGTTCATGTATGCATATATACATATATTACAATTTTATTTTGTTTACGCCTTAATGTTTACATCAATAATTTGTAAACATATTCATAACCCAATTTCAATGTTGTTTGTATGTAGCTGTCATTGCATCGAGTGAATCTATTCACATTTAAAATTCTTATTCCGCTATTCCGCTATCCATGAGAAACATATATAGGTATATAGATCCTCTTTTTTTTTTAGCGCCGCGAAATTCCTGGCCCTAGTTATAAACAATGGTAAACGGGATCTACTTAACATCCCTGCTTAAACTGTCCCATTGAAATATACAGAATCCTACGGACGTTTTAAAAGATTTTAATAGGAAACAAAGAATTCGAATAGGATTAGTCAGAAAAAAATGTGCGCATCAAAGAAGTCCAATAGGAAAATCTAGTTTTTAATCGGAATTAAAAAATAATATTATAATCCCATAGAATTCTGATTTTTCCTATAAACAAATTTGAATAGGATTATAAAAGTTTGGAAAGGAAACTGGTAATCGAATCGGAAATACGAAAATGCTATAGGATATTAGATTTAACTTTGAATAGTTTCTGTAAGATTCGATAGATTTTAATAGGAAAATAATTCGTCATGTGACGTTTTAGTCATATAACGTAGTTATCGGACCGTAATGTTATCGTTACATATATGTTGTATCCATGTCATATAATAGTATTATACTAGTAGTATATATTTTTTGTTATTTAATGATATGCTTCTATGATATAACATTGTTATCTCTATATTATATTACATTTGCTATGCAACTGTTCTTTGAATGTTATATAATATATTTTACTAATTCCAGGTAACATTTGTTGCATACAGATATTCTACAGTTTCAAAACTAATTGTGTATCTGAATTGTTAGAGAATTTCAAGTTCGCTTTATTGTTGGCTATATATATATATATATATAATACTCAGAGAAGAAGGACTTTGTTATCAATTTGTAAATTTTCATCATATTTCCCCGTTTCCAGATATTTCAAGCATACTGACCAATTTTTCGAATGATGTGTGTGTGTGTACGTACGTATGTATGTATGGATGGACGTCAGCATTTTTTTCGTTTTCGATATCTTAAAAACGGATTGAGATATCGACTTCAACTAAGAATTTTTCGAAAGATATTGTTATAAAGAAGATCTGAAAGGAATTTTAACGAATTCTGTCGAGCCGGTTTTTTTATAACTGTTATGTTCGAAGATATTTATTATTAATTAATTAGAAGAATTAATTAATTGGATTGGTAGCGGCCAAAAGGCTAAACGAGGGATCTTGGACTAACAGGGCTTTTCTCTTCTAACATATATAATACTAGAAGAATTTGTTATTTAAAAAGGAATTGTCGCAATGAAGTTCTACCTTACGAGAACCCACACCTCAGTTAATGAAATGAATGTGATGAAATGAATGATTATAATACTTACCGCACTACAGTGTCGGCATAAGATACAAAAACGATTTGATCAGCTACCTTAGCTGATGATTGGAGAGTTGACTTATGATATTGGTTTGACAGGAAGCGAGCTTAGACAAAGGTAGATAGAGGTGCTTCCTCAAGAAGACTTTGACGCACTAAATACTCTTTTGTTCACTTCACTCTATTTAAACACAAATTACAAGTCGGTACAAATTATAATTAGTAAACAGCAATAAAACTCAAGAAGAGATTTATTACTGTATTTCGTTTTGAGTCTTTTTGGAAGGCGTCTCAGTACGCACATAAACCGAGAGGATTCTATGTTAGACTTTAAACAGGTCCTAAAGGCCGGAGTATCCTATACTTCGTTAGGATAACTGTTGAAGATCTTAATAGAATTCTCGAACTTACTAACGCGTCGTGGTCAGCGAGCGCGGGGCAATCGAGCCTGCGTTTCACCATCTAGTTTGCTGATTAACCAATGAGTGATGATTTATGACGGTTTTTATAGTAGTTAGTTGGCCTATGGATTGAGGAAATTTAGGGGAAATTTAGGACAAAGTTGCAATAAGTTGGGAAATGGTTGCGAAATGCTGAGTGGTGCTGAATAGGCTTTGATGCCTCTGGATTGAGGACATTATAGGGAAACTGTAGAGTTTTGAAATCACTCTTATGTGGAACAGAGTGTTGAATCGAGGAGGATTTATATTTCGCTGATACTTAAATATTGTTAAAATAAATAATCCAATAATTTGGGACACGAAAATGTCGGACATAACATAACAAAAAAACTAATTAATGAATAAATGACAAGATTAACTATGTAAAATACTTTTAAGCAAAAGAATAGCAATTTTATTAGAAAATTAACTCGATACTATCTAAACATTATTGTTCATAACTAAATATGACTTTCAACAATTACGTATTGTTTATAACAATGGGAATTTGTTATAAAAAATTAAGAATCATGTTTATCAATTAACTAATGCGAATTTCGCACCGATTTGGATTCTTTCAACGAGATAGTATTATTAACGACGAAATATGACTTTTAAAAATTTTGCATTGTTTATAACAATATGAATTCGTTATAAACAATAGAAAATTGTATTCTCTTATTAACTAATACATATATCACATGGATTCAGATGTTTCCAACAAAATAATATGATTTATGACGAGATATGACTTTTAACAATTACAAATTGTTGATAACAATATGAATTTGTTATAAACAATTAAAAATTGTATTTATCAATTAAATTATGCGTATATCCCATGGATTTGGATTCGTTCAACAAAATAATATTGATAATGATGAGATATGTCTCTTAACAATCGAAAATTGTTTATAACAACACGAATTTGTTATAAACTATTAAAAAGTGTATTTCTCGATTAATTAATGCATATATCGCATGGATTTGGATGTTTTTTTACAGAATAATGTCATTCATAATGAGAAATGACTTTCAATAATTTTGTATTGTTTATAACAATATGAATTTGTTAGGAACGATTAATAATGGAAAGTTCGTTGTGTAAGCACAGTTCAAGTGTGCTCATATCTTTTTTTTTTATATTCAGCAACGTAATGAAAATATGTTTACATTAGCTTATATTTAATTTGGATAACGTAGATTTCAGTTGGGTGCACGTGGACGATCGTAGGTTCGAGTCCCCTAAAAAGAAATTTATTTCACAAAAATAATTGAATTACAAACAAAAAATATAGAACAGTAAACGAAATATATGTTATTATAAACATCATAAATTATTAAGCACTTCAAGTGATTAATCACTAAACACTTGAATTTTTCCTAGAGGATTTGCAGTGGAGAATATATTTTCTATGCCGTATAATCCTTTTGAATTTATCGATTTCCTATAGACAGGTGTTACGATCGAATCCTAAGACTCGAATCTCTCAAGTAAAACTCATGAGCAAAACATTTAAAACTCTCCAAATGAGTAGATTGTGTAGGTCGTTATATTTTAAGAATTGTGTGCATGTAATTTGTCGAGGATTAAATGTGACAAAGGAGCGGTCAGTTCTGGTTATAGGCTATGCGCACGGAGACTACTAGCGCCTCTAACGGCAAGCTAAAAAGTATTTGACTACATTTTTGTTTTGGTATAATCCCGCGAAATTGATTATAAACAGATTCCATTTGATTCAACTGTGTTTCAACTATTTAAAGTGTTTTGAATAAAAGGTATATAGGAATAATTTATTTGAAAAATCTTTTTTTTTTAATTAAAGCGTAATACGAACGGATAATTAATTTTTCCTTTGACAGCTTAACCTGAAACCATGGCATCGGTGATCTTGCGAACTGGATTTGAAAAGGTCAAGCATATGATACCTTTTACTAAAGGTACACTGGTGAAAGGGGAAAAATTAGCTTTTTGCCACATCAAAAATGTTGAAGAATATGTAGATAACAATATAAATAATAGAATAATTGCTAAGTGCATCCGGCAAACTTCAGTTACCGAAACACCTTATAAATTGGAATTAGAAGTGAGTTTATGAATATTTGATAGAAAATAAATATATCGATGTATTTATCACTAAGATCTTATTATAAAAATTGGATTCCTGATTATTTAATATCATTAATTTTTTTAGGTTAATGACGACAGACAAGTGATACGAGTGCAATGTACTTGCATCGCTAAAGAAACTGGCGAATGCAAACACATTGCAGCACTGATCCATCGTATCAATAATGATAGGAGTGTTTCCAAAACGAGCGTAAAACAAGAATGGGGTTTTCCATCGATAAATCACTTTGCCAAAGAGAAATACTCACGAGGGGCAACATTAGACGAGCTTTTTCCCCAAAAAGTTCTCAAAAATCCTCCACAACCATTGAACTTCACTGAAGAAGATTTCACTAATATTGAATGCCCTGTTAAAAAAAGAGTCAAGCTTGATTTTATAAGTGAAGAAGAACAAGTGTGCATCCTAATAATGAACACATCTCTTGTGGAACGAGAGGTGGAAATTTTATTTCAGTGCACTAAAGAAATTATTGCCAATCTGCTGATTGCTGCTAGTCGCCAAAGCATGATAGGAAGATATGGAATAGCTGTGCACTCAAAAATGGCACAATACTACCATAAGTTCGTAGTATTGACCAATGAGAATATTTTTAATTTATGCTTACGTACCACCCAACAGAGTGAAACGGAAGAATGGTTCGAAGCAAGAAGAATAAGAATTACCGCTAGTAAAAAAGCGCACCAAATAAAAACAATGACCCGGAAACCTGTTGAGTCATTATTAAAAGAGTTTTTAAACCCAAAAATTGTAAAGACTGAAAGCTTAAGTTACGGCATTAAAAATGAAGAGAAAGCTCGTGATAATTATAAAATAGAACGTGATGTTTACGTGTTTAAAGTTGGAATATTTGTTTCGCCTATACAGCCTTGGTTAGGAGTGTCTGTAGATGGGGTAGTAGTTAGTGATGGCATGATAGTTAAAATTGTGGAAATAAAATGTCCCATATCATGCCAATCGAAACCAATATGGAATGAAGAAACTAGGGAATTTAATGTTGCTTTTATTGAAATGTCCACTGATGGTGTAGCTCAACTAAAGAAAAATCATATATATTACACTCAGTGCCAATTACAAATGTATGTTACAGGGATAACTAGCTGTGATATTTTTGTATGGTCTCCACGTGGATCATATGTGATTGAGGTCCCTTTTGACCGCGAATTTCTAGTGATTTTAATTCCTAAATTAGAAAAATTTTATTTTAATAATTATTTACTTGCTTTGACCAATGAAGAGAAAGAAATAGAAGTTATTGAGGAATAAGGTAGTTAACATGTTTTACATACAGAATATTAAAAGTTGATATTTTATATATATTATAACAAAACTTGTGGCAATTAAACAGTCTAGTTGTTGAATTTTATAGTCATTTCATATACTTTATTGACTTGTTTTATAAGTTTTATCAAAGTGCCGTAGAGTTTATACTAATGTCGTCGTTACATTTGTATTTATTTATGTATTTATGTTTATTTTTATTTATATAGAATATTTATTTTGTTGAAGGAGTAATAAGTTGAACTGAACATTAAAATGAAAAATTTTATTCCATGATGTATATTTATAATACTTTTATTGAAACGTATTATTACATTTATATCTACACTGTAATTATAATGAAATAAAATACTTTATCATCATTAATATTGATTGTGATCTTATATAATAATTTATACATACAATTTAATTAAGTATTCTCGTCATTATTACTGATTTTTATAATTGGCGGTTGTAAATTTACTAATACGCAAGTCATAAATATTATATCATTTAAGTATTCAAATTCAGAAACAGGGAATTTCGCAGTTATTCTATAAGTTTTAATTCTTTGTATGATCCTTTCTATATGTATCCTAAGACTAGCGATTTTCTGGGTTTCGTGAACTTCGTCAGCTGTAAAACTACCATTTTGAAGAAATGGAGGCATAACAACTACTACTTTTTTCCCCGATGAATCTAGAGCAGATGTTATTTCTGGAAACCCTTTGTCTGCCATTATTAAGTCTCCATGTTCGATACAATTTAAGAATCCACTCTGATTTGTAATTTGTGCATCAGTGGTACGGCCACCAAAACACTTGGACACGAAAATTATTTCTCCTCCTGGAGAGCATGCGACTAAAATTTTAATAGTGTACGAATGTTTATAATGCGAATAAAAAAAAACACGCTGGGAGATTTCTGGGGGCTCTTCAACTTTGAATTCAGTACAATCTATGATTGCACGACAATTAGGGTACTCTTTTTTAAAATTTTCAGGCATCGTTTCTTCGTTGACAAATTTCGAAGGCCACTGAACCAAATGTTTGCACGAATGAGCAAGATACATTAAATAAGCGTGAAAAATTCGCAACACCGTCGATCTATGGATGCCAAATAAAACTCCAATACATGAATAAGTCAATCCTAATTTCATTCTCATCAAGAAAAGGAGAAGCATATCATTTTTCGACATTGACCCATTGTAACAATCTCCAGCCGCTTTTAATAATAACTGGAAACGGCTAAAAGACACTCCTGCAAGATCAATCAAATCTTGTTCGTCTTTCAAGGATAGAAACCCATGGAATCCTTTCTGACATATTAATAATGAATCGTTATCATCCGAAGAGTTTGATCCTACTTGTTTATCAGCATATTGTATAGAAGTTCCACATCCTACTTCAGCCGTCTTCTTCGAAGTTAATATTATTTTGTCTGCTTTTTTTATTGTAATATTTGTTTGTGTCCCAGCCTCACAAACTACTCCATTATCACGTATCGAGCAAAACATATTGATTTGGGTTGAGTTGATATAATTTTCCAAAAAATCAACTTGTGTAGAAACTTTATTAAATCGCGGTACTTGCATTTCAATCAAATCTTCACTGTCTTGTTGCATAACATTATGCATATTGCCATTTGACACTTCATTCTGTGTAGTTTGTTCTGCTATGGATCCATTCGAATGTTGAGTTCTCCTCATTGCTCTAGCAAACCTGTAATCGAAAAATGAAGGTTTTGACTCATGTAAAATAAAAATTAATAGTTTTTCTTTCTGTTAATAAATAAACAAATAATGTACCTATTTTGTGCTTTTAATTGCACTGTTTTAGTAGTTTTTTGTTTGCCGTAATATTTTTCTGGAAATATTGTCGGAAGATATGCAGGGCTATGGGGATGCTCCGATTTCTCACCTCCAACGAAGTGCTGACTACATATGCGTGATCTAGAGCTCGGTTCCCAAAGACTTCCATCAGCACTGAGAAAAATTAAAAAATTACTTTTACAGATTCACATCAACAAATTTTACATAAGTTATGAGTTAATTCATTTATCGTTTTACTTACTTGAGTCTTTTCAATGCGTTAATCCACTTAGCTCTCTTTTCGAGGTTATAACTCCGCGTAGGGAATGTGTAAAACTTTATTTTATTTAAATCACTATCAACACTACAGCCAGGAACACAACAAATATTTCCAGATCGCTTTGTTTTGCCCATGTTCACTTTATAATCAAAAATCTTTGTAAATTAATTATTATTTTCGCTTTTAGTTAATAATACCCATTGACATGTCCATAAAATTGAAGTCGAAAGTTTTTAATAGTGCTCACCCCGAGCGCTCGCATCGATAATATTTCTAGCTCGGCCCCCCTGCACATAGCCTATAGTATTTATGTTATAACTTTCCTATTCATAATCCCATCATAAAACTCAGGTACACATTACCGATGCTTGGTGGACGAATAATTTTCATGGGTACATATACCTGCTCAGTTGATCGTTTTGTAGTCATGCAAGTGTCCAGCTATATAAGTAAAAAGACAATATGAACAGAATCTTTAAAAGCTTAATACAGTTCTACTCCCGATAGGATTCAAGCTAGACTAGTACAAAAACCTGTGTTTAAAAATGAGCTAAGGAATTAAATCATCTGTATATTTTTACAGGACATGCGGTAAAAGGTTTATAAAACATTTGTTTTTTTTACCGATTGATTATTCTAGAATAAATGATTACGTGTAATATAAGTTGAAAAGGTCATCACATATTTAACCCTTTCATTTTTAGAATACAAAATATTGCCTATAATAGTTTCAAAACCAACCTGGTAATACTAAGTGATTTTTTACGTATTTGTTGTAAACGATAGAAAAGTGAGTGAAGAGGATATGAACATTCGATCATCGCTTCTACTTTCTGGACTTGGAATAAGTAGGAGAAGCTCGCCTTCTCTATTCCGCAGGCAAGTCCCCTATCTTCCGTAGGCAAGCGAAGCCCCTTTCGCACTTTAAGAAGGACCTACGAAAATTTTAAGTTGATGCCAGCATAGCTCAGAGGAAGCGTGCTAGCTTACGAATCTTATTCTTTTGGGTTCGAAACTCAACTGATGAATTTTTTTTTCCAGTGATTTTTTTTGTTAAAATACGATTTAATATTTATCTGGATAGTATTACATTGGCATGTTTTGTTCATTATTTAATTTCATTTTTTTTTGTTCAATTGTTTTTCAGTTAGTAAATAGTTGAAACAAAAATTATTATCAATTGTTTTAATTGAATATCGTTACAAAAAATATTATGTTCGATTATTTTTATTATTCAAATTTCCATTAGAATTTTTTCTATTTCTAATTATTTATAAAGTGAGTAAAATTTAAGTAATATAAAAAATTAAACATATTATTTTGCGTACTAATATTAAAGAAATAACATAATAATAATTTGTGTTTCAACTATTTATTAATTGAAAAACAATTCAACATAAAAGAAATGAATTCAAATAATAAACAAAACCTGTCGAAATAATACTATTCGTATAACTATTTATTCGTATTTAACGAAAAAAAAAATTAAAATAAAAATTTCGTCAGCTGAGTTTTGAACTCAACGGAATTATGTAGATCGGTAGATCTAACTTACACGCTGCCGCTGAGATATATCACCATGATAAAAAAATTTTCTTGGGTAATATTAAAAGTGAAGGAGAGGCTTCATTAGCTTCTTCCACTACGAGAGGAAGGGGGCTTGCTCATGAAATGAAAAGAATGTGTGGGATAGGGAAACCGAAAAGGAAAAAGAAGGAAAGCAATAGAAGTATATAAGAATAAAAAATTGAAATTTAATAAATAAATAGAACGAAAAAATTCTACCTTGTACCTTGTGTAGAAAATTAAAAATCAGCAACAATTATTCATTATCATAAATTAAAGAATTACGTTAAAAGAAAGTCCATCGAGAGAAATCTATCTTTTTCTGGTCAAAATAGTGTCTCAATCATCTGTCTTACAAAATCGAGCTAACAGTAAATTAGTTCTTTTTGCTATCGTAACTGGGGAGTAAATTGGAAAAATATTTTTATGTCTTCAAACAAACAATTTCATACTTGTAATATAGAGAGTTCGATAAGAGAATATAATTTTTACGGATATCATCGGTTGTTTATTTATTTCTAATTCTTATCATAAAATCAAAAATCAACATGAATACAATAAAAAAAGTAGTGAAAGTAAATGTCAATGTATCATTGCTTTTTAGTTATGCTGTTAAAAGAAAAAATATATATTGTTTCCATTATTAATACTTGATACATTTTTACTTAAAATTAAGATTCTTACAATGTTCTTACTATGTTATTATGCATAGTGATGACTATGTAACCCATTATCGTAAGTTACTATTTATCAGTTTATTGGATTTATATATACTATAATGACCGTATTGTCATAATTTTTTATTAATATTAAAAAAAGTATAGAGCTTATTAATACAAAATGTGAGTTTTTTAGGCATAAAAATAAGAAAATTGTTTTTTGTTCTGTGTTTTTCAGAAAGTAGTCATTGTCTATATACGTGGTTGTTTTAAAAAGACATCTATTTCCTTATTCATCACAGGTAGTGCTACTTTCGCTAGAGCTGCCCACACTTCTTACTTCGTTTATTTTCGACTTCTTAGTTCATTTTTTATTGTTCATCATATTCTCATCTGCACATAAATCTTGGTAATTTGTCCTTACTACCCGGATGAAAAAATAATATATCGTTAAAAAATATTTTTAAATATATAGAAACGATATAAAAATATATTCTCAAATATCTTGGAAAATATATTTTAGAATATCTAAAAACTGGCCGTTTTAAATATACTTAGAAAAAGTGAATAAAATATATTTCAATATATTTTATCAAATATTTTGGCAAATTTACTTTTTGAATTAAAAAATTAACTAATTAGGATTTCAATATATTTTTTTAAAAAACATTAATTTAAAAGTGAATTTTTTTATTTTTTTTATTCATTTATAGTTATTTTATTAATTTACATTTTCAATTTGACAAATAAACTGCAACATTCTTTTGAAACTATTAATTACTAACAGAATAATTAAATTAATGAATGTTTCATTAACAATAATTTAATAAAATAAATAGTTGATTTTTATGGTTTATTCATTTTCATCTCCTGATACAGTTGCACCATGTTTGGATCGGAGTTCACACATATAACTGTTTAATGCCGCTTCAAACTGACCTTTCTTAAAATTTTTATGCCTACGTGCGACACATTCTAAAAAATAATTTTTAGAAAAATTATAAGTAGCAAATCATATAGACAAGAGATAACATGTGACTCTACTGATAATACGAATACGGATAAACAAATAAATTACAATGTTCTTCTTAGAACCGGCGACATATTCGAGATTCATTCATTTATTGCAATCCAATCAGGATCTATAATGAAAACTTATTCAATCGGACATTGTTACCGTAGAAAAAATAAACCTTTAATAGAGAATAAAAATTTAGATCATTTGATAGTTTTGAAAAAAAAGAAACAATTATTGGAACTCATTAGTACGGCCCAAATTGTAACAAAAGTACTCATTTTAACAATTAATAATAAACACATAGCGTATATTCACCCATGTGAGAATGAATGTTTATCCTAAAAATTATTCAATAAAAAATATTTTGACGAAAATCTATGGTCTCTTTAATTTGTCGTACATTAATATACTTTAACAGAAAATTTTTATATAAATTTTTTATGGCGCGCTATAGGTAGCGGGTTCGATTCCCGGCCGAGACAAGACCTTATCTTGTAGTCTTTTCTCTGACCACGGTGAGCGGGAGGCCTCTCCAGGGAGCAGTCAAAAGTGTAAGCTATCGTGCTGATGACTGAATAGTACAAAGTACTATTGCCGCTACGATGCCTTTGGGGAACCAGGCGACACCCCATTGTATATAGCCTTACCTGAGCAAGAGGCTCTGCCAGGTGGACCCCAAAATTCCTCACTCTCTCTCTCTCGTTATCTCAGCCTCTGCTGAAGAAACCAGGACCTTTGAGGCAACCGGTGCAATCTCCGGAGGCAGGGACGATTCTGTGGAACTGGGCTGACCTCTAAGGTTGATACCGGGGCTACAGATATTGCCTAGCTGATGGTGAAGAAACCGGGGGGCGACGGGGCTGGCAGAATCTCCAGAGGCAAAAAGATAACGATCCAATTCGATTCAAAAATTCGAACACCATGGAATGAACGGGGACTGTTCGGGGCTAACAAGGGAACCAAGGCAACTTGGGAACCTGGGAGAACCTGCAGTCTCTAAGACTTTGACGACCGCCTTTACTGTGAAAACAGACCCAGCACAATGGCCCCGTGGGTCAGCGCAGGGGAAGGCGAGACTTTCAAACACCTGACTCCATGAGGGGGTAGTCTCTACCCCTTTAAAAAAAAAAAAAAAAAAAAAAAAAACCATATAAACATATATTTATGAATTATATTGAAAAATATATAGAAAAATATACAAATTTTGGCCGTAATATATTGCCGCATATCAAAATATATTTTAAAATATATTTTCACAATATATTTTATTTTCATCCGGGTATCATGATGGCATTAAGAATATTTGGATTCAATTTTCCCCTCAAATCTGAAAATATATACTTCAGTCCGGAGAAAAGTCGCTCCACACTCACCTGAGTTGCGGGTGTCACTAATACTATTGTTGCAACTTTGTAAAGTTCTGGGTAGACGAATTTATTCCTTTCCCAAAAATGTAATAAATTTTCGTCTTCGTGTCTTTCTTCACCACTATCATAAAACCGTTGCAATATAGGCTTTATATTTACCATTGAAGGTTTATCCATTCTAGCCTTTTTCTTCTTATGCCATGCTTCTTTTAAACATAATGGCATAGTATTCATTTTCTTATCTACCAATGCATTATCATCATCGATTGATACGTCTAATGAATCGTTTTTATTCCTCATTTCTACTTCATTCGAATCAAGCTTCTCAAGTTTTATCCATACATCTTCAAGGTGGTTCATGGCTTCAATCTTTTTGTCTTCTTCTAAATAACCGTTCATAAGAGGATCCAAGAAAATACTCCCCAGAAAAGCTTCATTTCTAAGCAGCTTCTCTTCTCTTTTTGTCATACATTTGACGATGTTTTGAGCAAACGTTATCTTTAGGTTTTCAATATTTTCTTTGCACCAAAGCCACGAAGAGAAGAATTCAGTCATGATTAATTGTTCGTTTTGGAGAGTTTTTGCTGCAATTTTGGCAGTTTTCAAAACTTCGACATAGGTGGTTATATTCTCCCAATCTTTCTCACTCAAGCATTTAGTATACGTAGTAAAAAGCTTAAAATCCAATAAGGAGGCTAACATGTCATATGTAGAATGCCACCTAGTTACTACATCCAATACGGGTTTTGAAAGTACACGGGTAGGACAAACTACGCATTGCTATCACCTCTTGAGGATATTTTCTTTTCATGTAAATAATGGTCCAAAAAATTTTTATGTGAGTTGAACCTCTCTCATTGTTATTTAGGCTTATTACTTTATCGCTTTTAGTCACAAAGTTTTAGTGTAGATATAACATTTGTATTTCTCAACTACTCTTAATTGATTTATCATTTAACGGTTTAGCTTTATTTTTAATACAACAATTTATTTCGAAACTCAGAGGGTAATTTATTGATTTTCGTAGTGAACTGAACTGCGATGCTGTGAATGACAATCGTCATAAAACTTTTGTTACCACTCATTATGCATATTTTCTTTCAATCCAAGCAACAGTCTGAAAATTGTATGTTGAAGTTTTGTTATTTGTATCTAGGCTTATTCTTTCAATGTGTCAAATCACTGAACTTAAGTGTAAATCAACATTTCTCTTTCTTAACTATTATGGATTAATTCACAATCTAACTGTTTAATTTTATTTTGAATACAGCAATTGATTCCAAAATCAGCAAGAAATTTATTAATTTTTTTTAAGAGACCTAAACTTATGTAAAAAGGTTTTCTTATTTGTTTCAAACGGCTTGGTATTGGGATCACAATGATTATTAACATTTCAAAATTTGCGAGTATAGATAATTGGACAGAAATAAATATATTTTGATTGAATCTTTTAAAAGATTGAATTATTTCAATAGGTTCTATAAGTTTAAGCTGAATTATCAAATTTTTATTTACTCCCGTTTGTTCACAACTTTGTACATGACCCATGGGCCCGCAAGAATAGAAGTATGCGATCGCATTTTCTTTAGAGTCAGATGAAATAACTCTGATTATCTCTATGGATTTTTATCCACTTAATCCGAATATGCAAGTTATTTTTTTTGTGAGTAGTACACTAAAAAGTTATAAGCAATTTTTTTATCCTCGTTTTATAGCTCAACTATTGGAAATAGAAGAAATTTTTCACATGAAAATGAGGTGAAAGACCCATTTCTCGATCATAGAAATATTTCTTAACAACTCTATTTTGTGAAATATTTTTCATCTTGAAAGAAAATTAATAATTTCATGTAAAAAAATGTTTTCCATAATTTAGCTGTAACTTTTGAATGCACTACTTTAGAAAAAAAAAGATTCACATACTCGAATTCAATGGATTAAAATTTATAAGAATAATCGAAGCTTTACCACCTACTTTTAAAAAAACTCCGATTGCATACACTTCTATGACAGGGTCCATGGATCAACAGCAGAGGTGGACAAACTCGGGTCTTGCGACTCTCAAGAACTCCGCAGATAGATTCCTATTGTTCCTGCGAATGTGATTGAAAAAAAAGTATATTCTTTCTCTTTTTTCCTCCCTTTTATTCAAAAACAAACCCCCGTCTGCTTTTGAGTTTAATACTCATTTGAATCATTTTTTTATTTATTTATTTTTTTTTCTATTTCATATTTATGGTTATAGAGTTGAATTTAAACAATTTTTATGAGTCTGCATAACTGCACTTTAATGTTAACAAATATTAAAGTATTTAATTTGATAACTCATCGTAATTTAGATCTTCTGAAATAATACATATTCTTCTTGCGTATAATACCGCATATAAAGATTTCTTTTTATTGAACAAAAATGAAAATTCATATAAATGGTTTCAATTTAATACTATACCATTGATATAAAATTAAAAAAAAAATAAATTTAAAAAAAGTGGATCGAGTGGGCATCGAACCTGAAAGCATTGCAGCCGTAGTTAGACGTGCAACCCCTGAGCTATGGTGCACTTAGAAAATATGTATTTAAAGTAATATTTAAAGTGTGAGAGTTGCTTCGCTTGCCCACGGAATATGGGGCCTGCTTACGGAAATATCGGCGCCATCTGTCTGCTAGTCAAACTCTGTCTATCCGCCTGTAATTGTATATCCAAACGATTCGGTAGGTCTGGTTTACGTTTATGATCATGAGCTCTTCATTTTTTTATCTTTTCTTTTCGATATTTTTCTGGATTATCTACGATTTTTATTTATGGGTATGGTTGTAAATTTATTCTTATGTCCTATTTTATTATTTTACTCAATATTTAATCTTTTACTTGAAGAACTGAAGCATAAATGCTCTGAACTCTGGGTATGTAGTGTGAATACGTTTTCATTTTAATCTTATCATATCCTCTTATTCTTACTAAATGTTTTGCTCATGCTTCAACCTAAAAATTTTTTCTATGAATGTTATCACTCAGTGAGCAAAACCTTTTGAGGATCTAAACTTTTGCTCCTTATCCCTGCCTATAGAAATTGTCCTAATATTCTCTTTTTAAATAATATAAAATCCTATTATAAAATATTGGTATAAAGATATAATTTCTAAGTTGCATTTTTCCTATCATGTCTTAACAAAGGACAATTATTCTTTCTCTACTTTGAAATACTTGCTAGAAAGCAAACTCGATTAATGTTTAAATTATTACTAATTTTCGACTCAAATAGACTGGACGAAAGTCTTATCTTCATGTTTTAGAATAGCTCAGTCGGCAGCGTACTGGACTGTGAAGCCGAGGATGCCAGGATCGAATCTCACCATCAACAGGATTTTTTCGGACAAAGTTTCTAATAAATTTCATTTCAGGTGTATATTTAAACAACAAATCCGTATAAATAAGAAACCTCTAGAGTGAATTAAAATTTCCTTTTGTTTAAATTAATTTTTTTTTGTAGTAATGTATAGGTTTACCTTTAATTCCATAGGAAGTGTCGATAGTATTAAAATCCTATTAAATAACGTCAAATCCTATTGCAAAGTTGAGAAGGAAAGAAGAAAATTGAATAGGATTATAAAGTTCATATTAAAATCCTATAAAAATTTCTTTTTTCCTATAGAAAAACTGAAAGGACTCAGTACATCTCTATGGAACAATTGAATGGGATTCAGTGGATTTTTAAAGGAAATGCATTTCCAATAGGATTCAATAGGAAATTTCCGATGCAATTTTCCCATTCAATTTGTATTGCCCGAAAAAATCGTTTAAGCAGGGCAGGGAAGTTTCAATCCATATAGACAGCTTAGAAGCTTACTTTTTTTGTTTATAACAATTAAATTTTTGACAGACAGTAGAAAAAAAAATCTTTTCAGCATATATGAGTTTTTTTTTCCTCCAACAAGAATAAAGTTACGAATCATGGAAAATATCTAGAAAGTTATTTCTTTTTGTTCATGACATTTGGATTTGTTATAAACAATAAAAAACGCGATCTATGCGATATTTATTCAACACGAAATTTTTTTTATTGCTAGAATAACGTTAAAAACTGTGTAAAATGTCTGGAAACCTATTCCTTATCTTAATAACAATTGAATTTGTTATAAACAATGGAAAACGGGATTTCTTCAACATATTTGAGTTTTTCCAACGCGTAATTGTTTCTTTTACTAAAATAATGTTTCGAACCAAGTAATACGTATGGGAACCTATTCTTTTTGTTTAAAAATTCTCGATTTGTTATATGCGTTATGAAAAGGACCTACGCTATAAACACTATGACACTACAATCGGCATCTAGGATTCTGTAAAATCATTTCAAATCAGTTTATTATTATGCAACGTAATCATGCACATTACGCGGACGAAGCGGCGGGAATCTACTAGTCAATCTCGAAAAATGTCTAATAAAAGATATCTTTTTAACATCATTTCATGGATATTTTAAGGATATTTTTCGAATACTTGTGCTGTGTGGGTACGCTAAATTCCGTATAGGTAAGGAACGTACGTTGATATACACGGTACATAGTGAAATACTACAGTATCGTCAGATAATTCTAAAATTCTAAGAAAACATCCGCAACAATGTATACGATTATAATTGAATCGCCAACATTGAACAGATATTGAATTGAGGTGATTTTTTATATATCTAAATTAAGAGATTTGAAAGATATTTTTTAGACGTCTGCAGAAGATGTGTCTAGATTGGATTATCTTATAGATATCATTTTTTGGATACCTAATAGATATCTGGAAAAAGATAACTAATAGATGACTCTCAGATACTGGTGCTATGTGCTCTTCTGTAAATTTTATGTCGCCGTGACAGAACTGAAAGTCACGTGTTACATAAAATGTGAGTCATATGTGACTCATATGTAACTTACAATTTCCCACTCATAAACGTAACAATGTGACGTAACATTGTTATGATCTTGTTACATTGTAGAAAAATATAACTTTGATGTTATTGATAGATAAAACTATTGTAACATTCTCAGTAAACGCTGTTATATCATTATAATATGCTAATAATGTGGCTAATATGACACACTTATATTGTGGTAATGTAACATGAAAGTTCCATGTGTGTTACTATTTCCTACTCAACGATTGATAACGTGACATACTCGTTATATTGGACAAAATATTGTTTAATGATTGATGTTGCTGATATAATCAAATTCTACTTGTTTTATTATATTTCTTCACTTTTTAAGTTGAATTTAATTTTTTATTGTAAATATATTTTTCTCCTACGGGAAGATTCGAACCTAAGACCGCTCGCAGGCATGCGACTTAAACCTACGCCTTAACCTGCTCGGCTATTCTAGTACTTGATATCTAATCAAGAATGTAGGCCTATATATGCAAATATTTCGATTAAATTCCATAATATTGATGACAGGACGAATTGTCATGTTATAAATGAGTATATATTTAGGTTATTAAAAAAAAAGAAGAAAAAATTGATTGTAAATATTCAATCATGTTATGTAATATACAAAAAACTTAAGTGATATACATGCAATATTACTAAGTTATGTAACAAAATATTGTATCCATGTAACATAATTAACGCATCGCAGTCTACATAACAGATATGTAACGTTAGTTACATTACACTTACGTTACTCCGTTTTATTGATGTCATGTTACACTGAGATAACAGCTGCAATGTTATTTTGTGACTTTTATGGAACATTGCAATGACAGTTCATACACGTCACTATTTGTTGTATCATGTGTTACATTTTGTTACTTCTATGTTACATCGTGGCAACATTGAGTGTTTACTGGGTTCACATGACAGTAATATGATTTTAATGTAATGAATACGTTGAAGTTATGAAATTAAAAGATTCAAATTATGTGAATGTTATATATCGACTCATGGGATTTTTCAAAGGGTACAGATGGAATAGCAACATAACTTGAGAAGGATGTTGTTACGTCAAAGTCATGTAATTTTTATGTCAATGTTATTGTTACATCATGTATGTACGAATGGGTTTTAATGTTATTCTAACAGCAATGTTAATGCGTCACAAAAACATAACGAAGGAATCATGATTGTAACATTTTATTACAATCACATGAACACGTCACAAAAACATAACATAAGAGTCACTTTCGTTCTTTCGTTCAAAGTAACATCGTTAGGTCACGAGGACATAACAAAAGAGTCACTATGGTGACGTTTTGTCACAGTTACAATGCCATGTAACTGTTATGTAACATAGAAGTAACAATTAAGTACATAACATAAAACTCAAATTTTATATAATTGCTATGTCACCCATAAGTCACAAAAGTTACGTAACTTGTTACTTCCTTGTTATATCACATTTACATTCTGTGTTCACTGGGATACTACTAAACGATTTGTTGGATTTCAATTGTGTTTGGCATGATGCAAACATCAAAATCTTCCATCTCTAAATTTCCATTCCTTAGCTGAACTGCAACAATTTTCCTTTTTATCTTACTTATCAATACTGTCATGGAATTGTCTCCAGATTCTACGACGTGGAAAATGTGTGTTAATGTCGGGTTGATTTCTAATGGAGTTGTCTTTAGTATATTAAGCTCAACCAATGTCTGAGATTAAATAACTACAAATTTTACAATTTGAGCAATTGATCCGTTGTGTAATAAAACGTATGTGTTGTCAGTCTTTTTAGTTTCAATATGACTACTGCTATGAAAAACTATTTCTTTGTATATGCACTTATCATATTCAGTTACGTCATCTTGAGTAAAATTTTTTGTGAAATGTCCACATAATGAAGCACAACCTGAAATGGGTCCACCATTTTATATTTCCGCATAAAAATTAGTATTAAATTTATAAAAGTATACCTTTGTAATTTGGATGAAAGAAGTAAATGTTAGTTTCTCATGCAATTATAATTATGATAATACTATTATAACAATTGTCGAGTAAATGTTACATCTCGAGAATTTCATTCATGTAATTTGAACCTAGAAAACGATACATCTACCCTGTCTCATCATGTTACGGTTACGAGTCGGATGGATGAGGAAAAATAATGGACTGTATGAGATTTTTCTTTTTTTTTTGGTTGACTGTGAGAAAGTATAGAAAATGATGGTTTGAGACGCTCAAGTTAATCTTAGATGATTTTTTATTAACAAAAAAAAAATTTATGCACTATGATTACACTAAGAAAATACTTGGAACGAGTTGTCTGACACTGTAATATACTAATTGAGTAGTCTGGATTATTCATTGAGTTCTTTATCACAAACTATCACGAAAGAGATCCACAAAAGTCAATGTGTAGCGATAGCCACACTTACATAGGTGAGTTGTTCGAAAGTATACTGTGTGTGTGACTATCCATGAGGCACTATGGCGTCGCCGCCAGCACAGCTTCGCGCGCGTGGACACTAAAACTGCTCTTGCTGGACCACAGGAACTGACTTCTGAGGTTTTGGCACTTCACATTTGTTCGTCCACCTTTTGTTGAGCTGACTGCACTATTATTTATTACTAAATACTGAGTTGACTGACAAAATAGGTGAATAATCCGACCAAACTGCAATAGATTCGCCTGCGTGATTTGCCTGGAGCTAACTGACGCCACAATTGCTCGACCGCGTGCTTGCTGGCGTCACTAGTGCCGTAGAGTCGTTTGCTGGGCCATGAGGGAAATCATTCTCGACGATTGGCCCAGTGAGTTGACTGAAGCGCCGGTGGACAAGTCCGGCATTTAGAAACTTTAAATATTTTTTGACTGACTGACTTGGGCCCTCCAAGTCAAAACACATTATAAACACGTACCAGTTGCAATTTTGCAGTTTAAATCAAACAACTTTACATGTCTGGACCGCTCATTTGTAAGTATTTTAAAAACAGCATTACACTTGCGGCATTTCACTCGTAACATTGATGTAGCTTCAAATTTTGTTTTACTCACAATGCTTCTTAACCATAGTTCCCTATTATACGGTTTACACTATGAATGTTTAGCGAAAGTTTTTAACCCAACTATTCTTCTCCCTTGGACAGGTAAAGGAGTAACGCTTTCCGGAGCTAACTGTGATATTTCTATTGCCGCTCGCCAATTCTTACAATTTTCAATAGATTTTTCCTAAGCCACTTTCTTTTTTAGAAAAAAACACTGACCACGTTTCTTGCCACGAGCTTGACGAACATTATATTTTTCTGTCATCATGTTGTTCACAGAAAATTTATACGTGTCATTAACAAACTCACTCAGAACGATATTAGTTATGTATATATACCGGACAATCTCTCCGATGCTGAGCTCTAAACAGCGTTGCCACATTTTTAATAGGCTCGCAGTTACAAGAAAAATCCCCAAAATGGAATGAGCTCTTCTTCTTCGTATTCCATGTTACAGACCGACAATAGAGTTTGATACAGATTCGTCACTGTCACAATCTTCGCCATTTTTTCAAAAAAACTTGTGCTATTAACATATTCAAAGACTTTCTAGCTTGATTATAGGTAAAAAAGCACGTCAATCTGTCGTAGACTACCCTTTTTTTTCTAACGTGGGATAAATTCATTTCCCGAACAACATCATGTATTACCACGCATTAGTAAAGGACGACAGGGATAGTTAGAAAATTGTTGCTACCAGTCATTTATTTCAAAAAAAGGACAATAAATTCTACTCAATTAAAGAGTATTCTCTGAATGAATTAAAGGACGAGACCATTGTTCTTCAGGAGAGTGGTCGATTGGATGTCATGGTAGCAGTGATCGATACTGATGGTAAGTAATCTCCAGTATTCGCCGTTATTCATTAGAATTTTTGCTAATTTTTCTCATTTATAGATGAATCCAATGCTATTATCAAGCGGTGGCTGGAATTAAAAATTTGTATTACAAAGAAACTTAGTTTTACTCCTCATGACTAGGTGAACCCGAAGCAGCAGCTCAAAGAAAACAAAAGTTTCGAAAAGCAGAAACGAGCTGCAAATAAGGTATATCACACTCCAGATCACCGTCATACTCCCGTACGTCATCACGACGTCAATCTCCATCACGCTTCCGATCACCATCCCACTCCAGATCACCGTCATACTCCCGTTCATCATCACGTCGCCAGTCACCATCACATCCTCGTACATCTAGAGGTTTGCATTGTAAGTCACGCCACCAATCTCCTGATCGATATGAAAAAAACTTGACTTGATCCATGAGGAATTGAAGGAGATTAAAGAACTAGCCAAAGATACGAACCAACGTGTGATTAAACTAGAGAAAAACGTCGGATCAAAGAAGAAGAGCGATCCGCCTTCAATCGCGCCAGGAATTAACGTGGATGAATAGCCACAAACAAGTAAGTTTAAATTGCTTTTCTGATTTATTTATTCATTACAAAATTTACATAGTAGTAAAAAATTTTTTTTTTTTAGCTTAAAATTGGAGATCACATTTAGGAGGCTGAAGACGTTACTGAAATGGTGAAGGCGAGTAACATGCAACGCAAAGCGACGGCAGTGATGCGAACCTTATGGAAGAACACTAAATGGCCGCTCTTAATAGACCCAGATAATACAGAGCCGGTAGTATGCTCTGCCAACGATTGTAGGCAGATCAAATGTAAGTACGATAGTTAAAAATACTTTAAAACCAATTTCTTCAGAACACAATATTCAAATTATTGTATTTTTATTTTTTTAGTAATTTGTCTGGGACTCCAGTGGAAGGAAGAGCTCGATGCGTCCAAGGAAAAAGATTTACTGCCAAATGTAATAACATGGAGTTCAACATTCCTGAAGACAAAGAAATTAAAACTCAAGAAGATTCAGAGCACTCACTATGAATTAACGTAAATTGTGCATTAAAAATCAAAACTAAATGTAAATAATTTATTAATTTATTCGTTCTTTACCATAAATCGAAAATAGTTGAGACAAACATTTTTCTCGTCATTGCAGAACAGATTCCTTGCATTGCATGTCTTTGTACTACTATTGATAAGTCTTCCCTCGCGGTTTCTGGAGACTGCAATTTTACAGATAAAAAGCGGTTAAATTTAGGTAAAATCTCTGTTATTTTCTAGTAAAAAACAGGTTAAATAATCGAACCAAAATTCAACCGTTCTTTTCCAGTAAAAACCCGGTAAAAAAACGGGTAAATACCTCTCATATTTGACTGAATATACACGGTAAAAACTCGGTAAAATCCTGGTAAAATCCGAGGAAAAAATTAGACATTTAGCAGAATAAAAGCAGTAAAATATGGGTGAAAAAACAATTAAATACAAGTTAAATAATTAAAATAATTTTTATCGATTCTGACAATTAACACGGTTGAATATTAGTCGAAAAAAAGTTAAATATCGGTCAAATAATAGAAATAAATCTTGCGGATTTAACTAGAAAAAAATGGTTTAATATTGGTTTAAAAAAGGTTGAATTCCCGTTAAAATTAAAAAAGTAATTTTTTGAGTTTATAAGTAACTTTATAACTTCCCTCGCGACTTCATTTCTTCATAATAGACTATAATTGTTATAAATAATTTAAAAACGTGAGAAACCGAAGAAATATTTGCTTTTAAAAGAAGTTCAATCGAAAAATATGAATTTTAATCGGAATCGAGACTAAATATTATAAGTCCATATAATTTTGATTTTTCTATCGATGAATATAAATGGGATGATAAAAATGATTTTTATTTTCTATCAAATCTTAATAGGTTTCTGTATTATTTGATAGGTTGAACTCTTTTAACATCCAACAGTCAATACCCTTTGTTTTTTCCTAAGCATTGTATCAATTGGAAAAACGAAATCCTGATAGGGAATATCTCGATGAGAGAATATTTTCTAAGTCACATTTTCCTTTTCGATTTATTTATTTCCTACATAGACCTGACAAAATTACACTTATTAAACGATACTAAAACTTGTTTTAGCATGTTGAAAGGAGAAAATATATTAAGCCTATTTGAATGTTCGAAGTGTTATTAAAGTATTGAAAACCGACACTGCTAACCCAAGTGTTTAAAAGCTAAACACTTAAAGTGTTTGCAATATTAAACATCATAAACGAACTATTGCAATTTTGTAGACGACTTTTAAATGCTTTTGGCCGTTTACCGAAATGCTATAGTTTTATCTATAGTGTTTAACATTGTAAACACTTCGGCGATTAATTATAAAACACTTTAAGTGACTAATTACTAAATACTGGAATTTTTCCGAATGTGCAGTGGGGAAAATATTTTCTATGCCATATATTCTTTTTCGTCATATTTTTCTTTTGAATCCATTGGTTTCTAACAGAAATTGGTCCAATATTCCTCTTTTAAATAACATAAAATCCTATCATGGGAAATTGCGATAAAGATATAATTTCTAAGTCGCATTTTACTTGTCATATTTTTACAAATGACAATTGTTCTTTCTCTCGTTTGAAATACTTGCTAGAAAGCAAACTCGATTAATCTTTAAATTATTACTAATTTTCGACTCAAATAGACTGGACGAAAGTCTTATCTTCATGTTTTAGAATAGCTCAGTCGGCAGCGTACTGGACTGTGAAGCCGAGGATGCCAGGATCGAATCTCACCATCAACAGGATTTTTACGGACAAAGTTTCTAATAAATTTGATTTCAGGTGTATATTTAAACGACAAATTCGTATAATTAAGAAACCTCTGGTGCAAATTAAAATTTACTTTTGTTTAAACTGATTTTTTTTGTGGTTACAAAATCCTATTCAAAGGTTCAATAGGTTTATCCTCAATTTCATAGGAAATTTTGATAGCATTACAATCCTATTAAATATCGACTAATCCCATTGTAAAGTTGTTAAGGATTTCTTCTTGCTCAAGGGGATATGTCGACAATATTATAATCCTGTTAAATCACATACATTCCCATTAAAAAAGTCCACCAGGAAACGTAAGTAATGAAAAGGATTATATAGAAAATATAATAATCCTGTAGAAATATTATCATTTCTATTAAAACATTTAGTAGGATTTAATGTTTTTTTATAAGATTGTCCAATGGGATTCAACCGATTTCAATAGGAAAATAATTTTCAAAAGGATTGTACAGGAAATTCCCTAGGCATTTTTCCCATTGAAACTTCGTTTTTCGACAGGATAGTTCAAGCAGGGCTAGTTCACGTTTACGTAATTTCATCAGGTCTAAGTTACATAATTATGCGTTGAAAAAAACTGGTCCCATGTTAATATCATCATTTGTTCTCAAAATACACGAGACGAAAATTGGATCCGTACATACATACATACATACATAGATGTGCAGACACGGACATTCTCTTAAAACCATACTATTCGACTCTAAAGGCCTTAAAATGTGGAGATATATCAAAATTTTCAATTTGCAAAATCGGACCCATTACAATAACTTCCAACTGGAATAATATGTGCAACTTGGGTAGTAGTTAACTGCACACGAAGGTGACATATGGACGCTCTACTTGTGCGTTCAACCTCATGAGTGTGTAGTCAGCTATTGACCGCTGAATTATTTATTTTGCAATTATTACTGCAATTACACTGTCAAACTTTTTTTTTCTCCTTATACACTATTTTTCTCAACATTTATTAGTATTATCTAAATAAAAGAAACGGAAAAAAATACATTCGTTAACGAGAAAAATTTGTAAGAAAGTGAGATACTTATCACGTATGAGTATGATATTTATAACATTTTTTTAATTCCTTTCAAAATGAATACTTTACAAACATATTTAAACGTACGGTAAAATTAAAATATATTATAAAATACTCGAGAATCAGTCGTATTTTTAATGAATTACTAGAACCGGGTGTTATCAGGCATTTTAACAAAATACGCGACTTTATCTTCTGCCACTCGGTAATTGTGTATCCATCTTGATCCTTTTCTAAGACTTCCATCGATTCCATCTCGCCAAACTCCAGCTGGAAGATAAACTTCTCGTTGTCTGCTGCCAGAATATAGTATAGGTGCAACGATCAACTCTTCACCAACAGAAAACTCATCAACAACAACATGACAAGCAGGATCTATTGGATCCAACATCCAAAGTGGTCTAATGATTGGCAATCCTGAGTCCAATGTTTCATTAGCATATTTCTTCAGCAATGGTGTCACCGTCTTCTGTCTCAATGATGTCAAGGTTTTTGCCATTTCTAAAACACTGTCATCAGAATATTTACTAGGAAGATGCGTGAATCTGATGACTGGAAGGAATGTAGACAACTGAAGCCATCTGATGTAAAGCTCTTTGTCTGGTAAATTAACTTGAAAATCATTGTTCGGATTATTGTCCGACATTGGCAAAGCAATGTCACCTCCAACAGCTCCTGGAAGAACAAACGGAAATCCTATCATTCCATAACTCAGAATGGTTGGAATCACAGTCTTGATGGCTTTCCACGATGAAGGAAATGGCGGCAAACTCACGAAGACTGGAGCTTTTGGCCTTGTGATTGCTGCAGACACTCCTAAGACCGGAATTGATCCAATAATGGCTTTCGTAAACAGCATTTTGTAGTGATCTGGATTCGTCAAAGGTTCTTGACATTTATAATAATGTGGCATATCATGGGCTGTACCAAGGTCTAGATAAAATGACTCAATGTGATATTTCTCTACCAACAGCTCTAGTTTTTTCAATAACCATGGCAGTGTTTTATTATTTGTAATGTCTAAAACTCCTGCACTGTTGCTTTGATGATACCGAGTCAATGCTGGGATCCTTGGATCACTTCCACGCTCAGAGATAAGTAGTCGATTGGTGACGGCATCCCTAAAGTTGATGGACTCCGTAGAAATGAACGGCTGAATGGTGAAGACAATTCGAAAACCACGACGCCGAATGATGTCAATGGTTTCTTCCATCGACTTGAATCTACTTTCATCTAGAATAAAATCTCCAGTACTTGGTTGCCACTCTTCGCTTAATAACACATGTCCTTGTCTTAAAAATCCCAGAGCTATGATGTCTTCAGTGTAGTTATATACTGTTGCTTCATTGGTTGGAGATATTTGCCAAATTGGTTCAGAAAGCAAAACGTCAACTGCTCGCAGTTCATCCGGTTTCAAGCCATCCCACAGAGATTTTTCAGCGATTGATGAGTGAAGGTTTTTCATGTTGTCAGTGGCACAGATAGAGTAATTAAGTTGTGGCAACAGAGTTAAGTGATTGATGTAAGCAAACTCATCATGCTTCGCTTGGAGACAAAATTCCTTAGTCTTATTAGCATTGATTGAAATATACAATGGGGTTTCAAAGTCAACCAGGATTGTAGCACCTCTAGAATTGAGGAAATATCTTTTCAAGACATTTCCAAATGGATTTCTCCGGATGTCTCCCGTGATAAATGGACTTAATTCGAGCTTGCCTTGTTCTAATGGGTAAGCCATATTGTGAATTTGCCCACCACCGTACCAGTGACCGCGTCTTGAAGACCAATCAAAACAGTCTTTTGGATTGAAAGAAGGATTTAAACTCTGCCATGTCAAATAGTAGCAATGCATTCCTTCTCGTTTGGCGTGAGTCAAATATAAACGTGAGTAGTGAAGCCATTCTAAACACACGGAATCAGATTTATGGTGGTGAGGTAGACAAGGAAAAACTCCAGTGTCTGTTGGAATACCATTCCCTAGTCTGGCTGATACAATTTCCACACCTGCACTGTTGTAGATGTGTAACAAGCGTTCATTTTTATTGAACCTGAAATTGAAGAGACAATTTATGATTATTTTTATGAACTTTCGTCGATCTCATATTAACAAAAAATGCTTTTACCTAAATTTTTCAAAATATGCTCGTTGAAGAACATTTTGGGTGTAGTAAATGTGTGCAAAACCCACTAGAAATATCACGCAGATAAATAAAAAACCAACAAAAGCTCGCAACCTGAAAATTTACACTTCATTTAATTGTTTTTTGTCCTTGATGGAATGGAATTGAGAATTGTGAAACCCACATAGCACCAGTATCTGAAAGTCATCTATTAGATATCTTTTTCCAGATATTTATTAGATATCCAAAAAATGATACCTGTAAGATAACCCAACCTAGAAATATCTTCTGCAGACGTCTAAATGATATCATTCAGATCTCTGAATTCAGAAGTATAAAATTCACCCCATTTCGATATACGTTCAATGTTGGCAATTCGATTATAATCGTATGTATTGTTGCGGATGTTTTCCTATAATTTTAGGATTATCTGACTATACTCAAATACATATGTATCCGTATATACTATAGTATTTTACTATATACACGTGTATGTTAACGTACGCTCCTCACTCAGAATTTTTGAACAGAAAGAATAGGTTCCCATACGTATTACTTGGTTCGAAACATTATTTTAGTAAAAGAAACAATTACGCGTTGGAAAAACTCAAATATGTTGAAGAAATCCCGTTTTCCATTGTTTATAACAAATACAATTAAATTTTTCATTAAATTACAACGAATAAATAGCTTTAGTCATATAAATAGCCGATTCAAAAAAAGCATCTTAAGTTTTCCAGTTTGGCACAGTGGTCAAGGTTCAAGTCTACGGTTACAGAGGTTCCAGGATAGAGTCTACAACATTTTTAGTGATTACCTCAAAAGTTATGCTCTCACCTTAGAAACTATAAAAGCATCCGAACAGAAGTTAACCTCGATTTCTATCATAATCTAATCGTCAAGCAAATGTTGTTAACTAACAAACTGTTATTAGATTAGGCTGAAATAAAAAAAAAACATTAAAAATATAAATTAAACTCTTCATTCATAATTTCAAAAATTAGTTAAATAAGGATTCAGCCTAGCTTGAAATATTATCGCTTCCCAACTCTGCCTGCATAAAAATAAATAAAAATAAATTATTCTAACAAGAAAACCTCGCCAAGTGTCTCTCACTGATTTAGTTGCGGCTTTACTATAATAACCTACATAAAAAATGATGAGATAAATTTTTTTTTTTTGGCAAACAAACGTTTCGAAGAGGTGAAAATCCCCCTCAAGTTCGTACCCCCAAAAAGACAGTTTGCAGTTTTCACATATTTCTAATAAAAATTTTCTAAAAAGACTTTTACCATAGAAAAGAAAATCAAAAATCATGAAAAATACCTCTATCCACATATTTATAAGACTTGTGGATATACATTATTTTTTTTATTAAAAATGACAAAACATTTATAACTCAAAAACTATTTATTATTTTTCAATAGGACCAATTTTAAATGAACGAGCATAAAAAATTACGAGATATATATATTTGCAATTTTCAAAATAACATTAACACGAACAATAAACTGTTAGTACCCAGAAAATTATATTCATATTGTATCTTAATCATTAAATTTATCATATATGACTTATAAAATATATACGAAATTTGTTTTGGTATGGTTATTCATAGTCACAATAGTAGAAGAATAAAATGTTTCTTCATCGAAGACTTAATCATCAATTTAGATGCTATCTTAGTTTCATATCTGGGTGAAAATAGATAAAATATTCGTCATAGTCACTAGTTGTTTTTCTTTCAGACCTGATACGTCTGAAAGTATAATATAATGTCAGTTTGATTTGAGCGTTGTCACAGAAAGTAGCATATTTTTATGATTTATAAATGTGTTTCTCAAAATTCTTTTAAAATCCTTCCAGAAATTTAATTTTTACTGCTTGTATTTATTCTAACGACATTCCAAATAATGCGAATTTCGGAAACACCTATTAATAAAGCTGAAATATAATTGAAGAATCATTTTGAACAAATATTGAGGAATCCAACGAACGAGTGTAATGGTGTGGAGATGATGAAGGGGGATTCGTTATATTTTGAAGAACTGTATAAGGGTTGGGAACCAGAGATTGTAGAAGATGAAGAATCTGCATCTGCAATCAACAAACCAAAAACGCCTGAAAGTGCATGTACTGTTGATGAAAAGGACTTGAGTTATGATTATAAGTTGCGAGCAGTTAAGTTTTGATACTGTCAAGAACAGACTCAGAAAAGTACAATCTGTTCGACAATTACGGCGCTGGGCACATCAATTAAATCAAGGTGGAACATATAAAGAAAAAATAGCTCAAATCTGCAATCATACTTTGGAAAATTTTAAAACTGCTATCGATGTTGGGATGATAGTCCATGATTCTGATTTGAGGAAATGGGCGCTGTTAGCTAAAAAAAATTTAGGAATCGATGATATTCGCATTCAAGCATATCCAACGTGGTTACTATCGTTTAGAAGAGCTCATCGTATTGTTTTTCGTAAAATTAATAAATTCGTATCACCAAGAACAATTGAAGATTATAAAATTCTAAAACAAACATCAGAAGCATTTGTTGATAATGTAAAGTTGAAGATTCAAACATATAGTTTAGACAATATATACAATTCTGATCAAAGTGGCTTCACATTAGAAGTGCATTCTGAGAGATCTTTGGCTCCAGAAGGAGAGAAAGAAGTAGAGTGTACCATTCAATCAGTTTCTTCAAATACTCATAGTTATACTAGACAACTAACTATATCAGCTGATGGAAAACTTCTGACTCCTCTTTTTCTCGTATTGGAAGAACCATCAGGGAAACTAGGTCCACGGGTTGAGGCATCGCTTTGGAGACCAGATAATGTATACATAGAAGTATCGAAATCTGGAAAACTTACGTCAGGTAAAAAATTAAATTCAAATATTGTATTATATAATATTTATATAGAAATTTGATGCAATGATTATTTTCAGACCACTTTAAAATTTGGTTGAAAAATGTTTTTTTTCCGAATGTTGGAAAAAAAAGTTTACATTTAATCGATTCCTGGACTGGTCATTGTCCTGAAGCTGTCATGTCTGCGAAACCATTAAATACAGAAATTGAGATAATGATTACCCGTAAAGGGACTACTGGACAAATTCAACCTTTAGATTTTTATGGGTTTAGAATATGGAAAAATTTAATAAGACATTCTTCAGACAGTGTCCTATTACAAGGATATGATTTTAATTTACACTTGAAGAATAACATAATTAAATTACAATCACTTATCCATAATCAACTCTCATCTCCACGATATATTAATCTTTTTCGATATTCATGGTTTAAAAGTAGTTATACTTCTATTAAACCAGATGAATTCGAAAATCCAGTAGATTTTGCGTTTGGAGATAAACGTAACTCTCACTGTGATATTTCAGGATGTTGAAATAAAGCAATTATCCATTGTGCATGATGTAAAAAATCATTATGTCTTGAACATTTTTATAATGATTATCATGTATGTAATACGTATAATGTACCGACACGTGGTCGAGTGGTAACGCGTCAGCCTGGCGCGTTATAGGTAGCGGGTTTGATTCACGGCTGAGACAAGACCTTATCTTGCAGTCTTTTCTCTGACCACAGTGAGCGGAAAGCCTCTCCAGGGAGCAGTCAAAAGTGTAAGCTATCGTGCTGATGACTGAATAGTACAAAGTACTATTGCTGCTACGATGCCCTTGGAGAAACCAAGCTCACCCCATTGTATATACAGCCTTACCTGAGCAAGAGGCTCTGCCAGGTGGACCCCAAGATTCCACACTCTCTCTCTCTCTCTCTCTCGTTGTCCTAGCCGATGTTGAGGAAACCAGTACCCTTGACCAGTACCCCACGACCTCTAAAGTTGACACCGGGCCTGTAGATCTTGCCCAGCTGATGGTGAGGAAAACCGAGGGGCCACGAGGCCTGGTGGAATTCCGGAGGCCAAAGTTAACGATTCAATTCGATTCAAAACTGAACACCATGGAATGAACGAGAGCTGTTCGGGGCTAAAAAGGATCCAAGGCAACTTGGGAACCTTGGAGAACCTGAAGTCCTAAGACTTGACGACCGTCTTTACTGTGAAAATAGACCCAGTACAATAGTCCCGTGGCTCAGCACAGGGGAAAGTGGGACATTCAAAAAGGCACCTGACTCCATAAGGGAGTAGTCTTCTAGCCTTCAAATAAATAATAAAAAAAAAAAACACGTATAATGAATGAATAATTTATCTTCTTTATTTTAACACAAATCTGGAAAGAAAAGAAATATTTTTCTTTGCTTCGATTTCGATGTTATTTTGAAAATTGCAAATATATATATCTCGTAATGTTTTATGCTCGTTCATTTAAAATTGGTCCTATTGAAAAATAATAAATAGTTTTTGAGTTATAAATGTTTTGTCATTTTTAATAAAAAAAATAATGTATATCCACAAGTCTTATAAATATGTGGATAGAGGTATTTTTCATGATTTTTGATTTTCTTTTCTATGGTAAAAGTCTTTTTAGAAAATTTTTATTAGAAATATGTGAAAACTGCAAACTGTCTTTTTGGGGGTACGAACTTGAGGGGGATTTTCACCTCTTCGAAACGTTTGTTTGCCAAAAAAAAAAAATTTATCTCATCATTTTTTATGTAGGTTATTATAGTAAAGCCGCAACTAAATCAGTGAGAGACACTTGGCGAGGTTTTCTTGTTAGAATAATTTATTTTTATTTATTTTTATGCAGGCAGAGTTGGGAAGCGATAATATTTCAAGCTAGGCTGAATCCTTATTTAACTAATTTTTGAAATTATGAATGAAGAGTTTAATTTATATTTTTAATGTTTTTTTTTTATTTCAGCCTAATCTAATAACAGTTTGTTAGTTAACAACATTTGCTTGACGATTAGATTATGATAGAAATCGAGGTTAACTTCTGTTCAGATGCTTTTATAGTTTCTAAGGTGAGAGCATAAAAACTTAATAAAATTCCGTCAAGGATAGGAACATTATGAATTTTTATCATCACTGATTACTCTTAATATTCCATAATATATTTTTTGAAATTTTCAACCATGCCGATAAATTTTTATTCTACATTTTTGTCGACTGTACTGAAGTTGCTATTTTTCTAAAAATGATTTACTGTATTCCCTTGCTAATTAGTGTAATTATACTTTACCTGTAATCTGCATTTTGTCTTTTTCTACTATTCCGAAGTGCTTGTGGTATTGTCAACTGTAATTTTTCTTTTAGCAAACTACTTATGCTGTTGACACTCGTAATAGTCGAATTCGGGCTTTGAATATCGCTGATTTCAGTTGGGTCGTTTGCATGTTTTTGGCTCATTTGAGAAATCACCTTACTTTTACGTCTGGGAGGTGCTTGAAGAGGTATTCTGTGAAAAAAATTTAGTCATTCATACACTTATTCATACTTTTGAAACGTGCACTGAGAGAAATGAAATAGTTGGATTTACTATGTAATGTTAATTTTTCATTTAAGATTTCATAGTAGAGTCCTTTTCTCACTATAAAAGGACTCAACTATGAAATCTTCAGTGGAAAATTAACATCACAAAGTAAATCCAACTATTTCGATTTTTTTCAGTGTGACTTAGGGTGTTTCAAGTAATATTAAAATAAATAATTTATTTAAAACATTACATCATCTTTTTATCAACCCTTACTTATATCAATAATATCGGCACAGAGTTATAAACTGTGTCTGTTATTTTCTTTTTTTTATTTTAATTATATCAAATAAAAGAGAAACTAGAGGAGGGTTAAAATGGGGGTATCATTCTTAAAAAAATTAATTTTTGAATATTTTCAGTCGATTTAGTTGTTAATATAGGGTCGGGGAATTTATATTTTGGTATCGGACGCACGTAAAAAAAAACACCGTCACTCTTTAAAAATATGAAAGAATTAAATATTATCAATCGACTCAGCATCTGAAACTGAATCAATTGATATCATTTCACTTCTTGATTTTTTTTACTCATGGGGTTATTACCACTTCTGGTTCGAACGATCATTTCATTTCGATTTTATACTTTAAGAATGTTGACTTTGTGACGTCAGCTTCTCTTCCTTTTATTTTTGATATACAAACAGACTCGCTTTTTTTATTGAAAGGGTTCTGTTTATATTACTATTTGTCTAAGCTCGTTGATTGTGCTTAAAAACTTGCAATGAGTGTGAAGAGTCCGTCCGATACGCTGCCTCTCTCGCGCTCAGTGCTGGATGCTCAGCCCCTCAATTTTTTCTAACTTCTATAATTCGTGAAATCGCAAAAAATGTCTAAGGACGTATCATTACTCAATTTTAAAATTATTAATTTAATGAAGAAGAAAAATTTTGATTTCGAAAATTTTGATCTTAAATAGATTTTCAGCGAAAACTGCAATACATGCAAAAAAATGTTTCCGACAAAAGTTGAAGTTCTTAACATTCTCTACAATTTTTGTTTAAAATATTTTTCTGTATCTATGATTGTTCACGCTAAAATTGTAAAAAAAGGCTTTTGGAGGCATTACACCCCTTTTTCACCCTGACGCTGGGTTTGGAACTCCCTTAAAACTATCCATAGTCAAATTTCATATGCCTGAGAATATTTCAGCCAAATTTTACCGAGGTTAAAAATTGCCATATCAGGTCTAACTAGTCTGGATTATGTTCCAATTTGGTCAAGCATGATGAAATAATAAAATAATTGGACATTTCTAGCGCGGTAAAAAGAATTATATTGATAAGACTGAAATTAGTGAACACTTTTTTCTGTCATACCTTATTCTCAATAATGTAATTTTTCCTTCGAGTATCGAGAAAAATAATGAACGAAATAAATAATATATATTAATAATTATCCAGTAATTTTGAATCATAATTCTATGTTGTTTTTCACAATACAATGTTATTTATACTTAACAATTTTTGCAGGGTACCACTTTACGAACAAACGACTTCCGTACTCCACCATATTTTTTGTCAACTATTACTCGTATTTTTTATCAAAATATTTGACTTAATGACTCTCAAGATATTTAGTATGGACAATCAAACACTTGCATTACCTTTGCAACGAAACAGCACTCCCCACATCGTACCGCGGTATCATATTGTGAATAACATGAAAATCACGCTTAACCGGTTTAGTTTATGTAACTATTTTATAAAATTTAATAGAAGATTACTCTGATCAATAAAGGACAACAAAAAAATTTCACAAATGATCAACAGTGTCGTTGATATGTCGACTAAAATCGAATCAAAAGTATCATGACCTTGTCTGACAATTCGAATAACGACTCAAAGTGGAATAAAAATGACGATAACCCTGATACTGATATAAAGAATCTCAATATAATAATACTCAATGTGTGTGGATCATTTACATAAATAACATATTCCTACCAACATCTTTTTCTCTCTCTTTAGTGTGTTCTTGACTGAATAAATATGAATTAGCACATTCTCACACTTTCAACTGCCTATTAAAAACACAATTAATCTATCAAAAATAACCTTAAATTATTCCAACGTACCTGGATACTTTTATTTAAATTAAAAACATTAATAAAGAACGTTTAATATTATATTGTCAGACACGTTTGTTTTATCAGCAACTTTTTGAAGTATTTGGTAAGAGATTAATTCTGTGAGGATAATGGAAAAAAGTATGTGTTAAGTAAAGTATTGAAAAAAATAGTTTCGTTGATTGAAAATGTATGTCTTTTATTAATTCTTACTTTATCAAGCCTTGAAAATATTTCACGTACTGAAGTGAGTTTTATCGATACCGCAAGCAAACATCGTTAATCTGTGCACTATTGGATTATTTGGATAACAAGAAATACATTCACATTGGCAGACATAGCTATCATGATAACGTCTAGTGATTACAGTCAACTTTCGGTCTTATTTCCATCCTCATTTTAACTCAATTGTTTTTCGTGTCTAATTTTTATCAATGCTGGAGGAATTCAGCTCACGTGAAGGACAGTTACACGCTTATGTAATTCAGTGAACGACTTTTTTTATTGAGATTGTTAAAATTGAACAATAAATTACATTAATCAAGAAAGAATCAAAATAAAAATATTATTTGTAAGATGCTAACTTGTTTTGTTTTGAAATCGAATGATCTTGAGTTTTATTTGTAAATCTACAACCTCACATACTTAAATATCTCAAGGTTATAAAAATGATTGTACTTTGATGCTTTCTGTTATTTTGATGGTGATCATAATGTAGAATAATTCATTCCGTTATTTACTTGGACATTTCTTCATCATTCCCATCTTCTTCGGTTTCAGAGTCCAAACTACTTCCGTTGGGAGTAGATCCACTGTTACTGAATGTCACACTGCTGTCGCTGTCACTTAATGTGAATTTTGAAGTCATTTTTTTTATTTATTCTTGTTTATACACATAAAATATCAATGAGACGATTAAAAAATATGTAACAGTTCATTTAGTTAATTCAATTATGTTTACAAATTTGATTTATTGTTCCTTATTCTTTCTTTCAGATTAATGATCATTTTTTATATTGAATATACAACTGATTACCACTGAGCCTAAACCTGTACTATGGTCTCAAGTCCACGAGGAATGAGAAGAAATGATTGGATAATGTGTTATGTCGTTAAGAGTGGGAGCTTACTCATTAGCTTTCATTACGACCATTTGGACTGTTTGCTTTAGCGTATAGAACATTTAAAAAATATTTTTGATTCTTCGGGAATTGTATGAATATACAAACAAATTAATGACTGTGCATTAAACTAAACAAATCATCAAAAAATGAAATTCAACTTCTCTCAAATTAAGATATTAATGTATAAATAGATGAAAAAAATTCGAAGTTTTAAGAAAATATTAGATGATATCCAGAGTTAAGCCAACAAAAATATTTGATAGGTTATTACAAACAATTAGTGATAATAAAACTTTATAGTACTTCAATCCTTGGTTACAATACATTCGGTTTGTATTGCTTATCTTGGAAACTATGAGATGTATTAAAAAAAGTTTGAATTAACGAACATAAGGTTATACCCGAGGAATTTTTTTTATTGTTCAGCCAAAAAATGATGATGGAGACAGTGAAATTCTAAAAATCACGAAATTATAATTCTTTTATCTTCATCATCAATTTGAAGTTAATCTACAAGATATATCGAATAAATTGTTAACAAAAATTTAAAATCATTAAATTTTACAAACAAAAAGTGATCAAATTTTTTTTTATGTCTAATAGTTTAACCGCAAATTGAGGGCATAGTTGATAAGATATTAGAAAACGAATAAACATTCATTTTAGCTGTACCATAGGAAATACAAGAAAAAGTTTTAATTAAAAGTTAAAGCTCGATTAATTTTACACAAAAGTAATTTCTACTTTCTATCTCTTCTCGAAAACGAATTTTCTTCTATGATCGTATATGGGAAATTGGCCTTATTCGGTTCAAATATAAAATTCATCAGGAGACACGTTTACTTTAGTAGTGTCTCGTACACTGAGTTTAAATGGCGGTGACGAAGGCACTACCGTGTCTCTATTCTGCTTGAATTACAGTCTGTTAAGGTTACGCACTTTAAAATTGCAATTTTTTCATTATAATGACGTAAACATGCCATAAAAACTTCGGAAAACCTTAGTACTTTACTTCAGAAATAGATTAAGTATGCTATTGTATTTCAAAATTAATTCATCTAAATAATGGATAATCGGCCATGCCTCCATATACAAGATTTAAGAAAATACAGATTTATTTTCCTCAAATACACGATTTTTTTCATAAAGTTGGTACCATTGTGAGATTGCTACAGGACAGTAAAAATTAAGTTAGTAAACGAAATGTACAGATTATTGAGGCACTACATATGGAATAAATTAATTATTAAGATGTTAAAATACATTGATAAACAAAAGTATATTCGAAAAAATATTGATCAATTGATAATAAATACAAATGAAATTATGATCGAAATAATAATATAGTGAAAATTATTAATAGATTTTTTGATAATATATTGAATGAATTGAAATAACATCAGTTTTTAGTTTTCTATATATAATCAATGACTTATTCATAAAGCAATTCTCATATCTCGAGAACGGTTAAAGATAGAGCAAAAATATATATAATATCATACCAAAAACAGCCCTACAAGCTGTAAAAAATTGTGCGTCAAATTTAAATGACGAGAACGATCATTATTATTCAAAATAGGCGATCCTTATAAAACTTCTTTATGTGAACAACATCAAAAATACGGGTATTCATTAAAGCCAAGTATTCAAATTATATTTGATAGAATGAAGTTATATTTATTTCTTGTTGAGTAATTATATAATTTTTGACATAAATAGAAGATGAACTCTTCATAATGAGATGAAAAAAATTTATATCAATGAAGAAATTTGACAGCATGACGTTTCAAAATTTTAAAAACATACAAAAAGATCAAATGAAAACAAATTTGTCTTTTTTTAAAACAATTTTTTTAAACACAATAAACATGGCGTGGCTATTAATTACATGATTCATTAAATTTATTATTGTCTTATCTGGAGCTGCAATAGCTATGTACTGATTACATGTTTTTTTGTTGTTGTTCACATAAAAGAATTTTATGTAGATAGCCCATCATAAATAATAATTATGGTCCTCAGCATTTAAATTGAGCGCTTAATTTTGTACAGTCCGTGTAGCTGTTTTTGGTATGAATGATCTTTTGTAGGACATACACGACCCTATGGATTATATATGGAACGTATAAGATCGTATACGTAACATAAAAAAAAAATATCACGCCAATTTTCCTTATATAATCATGTAAGAAAATTTTTTACCAAAAATCAAAAAGATACAATCTACTGAAAAGAATCGAGTGGAAAAGACTATTGAACCAAATAATGACAAATAGTAATGAGTTTTATTGTAAGGAAATTAAATAAAGTCCTTTTCTAAAAAAATAATTAGCGGATGTCGTCATGATAGCGTCATATCTGTTGTCATTTTATTCGTCGTTGTATTGATTGACGGTAAATAGTTTTCATCCAAATTTTATATAATTTTTATTATGTTTACGAACAAGAAAACCTGGCGAGGTATTCCTTACCGATTGAGTTGCGGCTTTACTATAATAACCTACATAAAAAATGATGAGATAAATTTTTTTTTTTTGGCAAACAAACGTTTCCAAGAGGTGAAAATCCCCCTCAAGTTCGTACCCCCAAAAAGACAGTTTGCAGTTTTCACATATTTCTAATAAAAATTTTCTAAAAAGACTTTTACCATAGAAAAGAAAATCAAAAATCATGAAAAATACCTCTATCCACATATTTATAAGACTTGTGGATATACATTATTTTTTTTATTAAAAATGACAAAACATTTATAACTCAAAAACTATTTATTATTTTTCAATAGGACCAATTTTAAATGAACGAGCATAAAAAATTACGAGATATATATATTTGCAATTTTCAAAATAACATTAACACGAACAATAAACTGTTAGTACCCAGAAAATTATATTCATATTGTATCTTAATCATTAAATTTATCATATATGACTTATAAAATATATACGAAATTTGTTTTGGTATGGTTATTCATAGTCACAATAGTAGAAGAATAAAATGTTTCTTCATCGAAGACTTAATCATCAATTTAGATGCTATCTTAGTTTCATATCTGGGTGAAAATAGATAAAATATTCGTCATAGTCACTAGTTGTTTTTCTTTCAGACCTGATACGTCTGAAAGTATAATATAATGTCAGTTTGATTTGAGCGTTGTCACAGAAAGTAGCATATTTTTATGATTTATAAATGTGTTTCTCAAAATTCTTTTAAAATCCTTCCAGAAATTTAATTTTTACTGCTTGTATTTATTCTAACGACATTCCAAATAATGCGAATTTCGGAAACACCTATTAATAAAGCTGAAATATAATTGAAGAATCATTTTGAACAAATATTGAGGAATCCAACGAACGAGTGTAATGGTGTGGAGATGATGAAGGGGGATTCGTTATATTTTGAAGAACTGTATAAGGGTTGGGAACCAGAGATTGTAGAAGATGAAGAATCTGCATCTGCAATCAACAAACCAAAAACGCCTGAAAGTGCATGTACTGTTGATGAAAAGGACTTGAGTTATGATTATAAGTTGCGAGCAGTTAAGTTTTGATACTGTCAAGAACAGACTCAGAAAAGTACAATCTGTTCGACAATTACGGCGCTGGGCACATCAATTAAATCAAGGTGGAACATATAAAGAAAAAATAGCTCAAATCTGCAATCATACTTTGGAAAATTTTAAAACTGCTATCGATGTTGGGATGATAGTCCATGATTCTGATTTGAGGAAATGGGCGCTGTTAGCTAAAAAAAAATTAGGAATCGATGATATTCGCATTCAAGCATATCCAACGTGGTTACTATCGTTTAGAAGAGCTCATCGTATTGTTTTTCGTAAAATTAATAAATTCGTATCACCAAGAACAATTGAAGATTATAAAATTCTAAAACAAACATCAGAAGCATTTGTTGATAATGTAAAGTTGAAGATTCAAACATATAGTTTAGACAATATATACAATTCTGATCAAAGTGGCTTCACATTAGAAGTGCATTCTGAGAGATCTTTGGCTCCAGAAGGAGAGAAAGAAGTAGAGTGTACCATTCAATCAGTTTCTTCAAATACTCATAGTTATACTAGACAACTAACTATATCAGCTGATGGAAAACTTCTGACTCCTCTTTTTCTCGTATTGGAAGAACCATCAGGGAAACTAGGTCCACGGGTTGAGGCATCGCTTTGGAGACCAGATAATGTATACATAGAAGTATCGAAATCTGGAAAACTTACGTCAGGTAAAAAATTAAATTCAAATATTGTATTATATAATATTTATATAGAAATTTGATGCAATGATTATTTTCAGACCACTTTAAAATTTGGTTGAAAAATGTTTTTTTTCCGAATGTTGGAAAAAAAAGTTTACATTTAATCGATTCCTGGACTGGTCATTGTCCTGAAGCTGTCATGTCTGCGAAACCATTAAATACAGAAATTGAGATAATGATTACCCGTAAAGGGACTACTGGACAAATTCAACCTTTAGATTTTTATGGGTTTAGAATATGGAAAAATTTAATAAGACATTCTTCAGACAGTGTCCTATTACAAGGATATGATTTTAATTTACACTTGAAGAATAACATAATTAAATTACAATCACTTATCCATAATCAACTCTCATCTCCACGATATATTAATCTTTTTCGATATTCATGGTTTAAAAGTAGTTATACTTCTATTAAACCAGATGAATTCGAAAATCCAGTAGATTTTGCGTTTGGAGATAAACGTAACTCTCACTGTGATATTTCAGGATGTTGAAATAAAGCAATTATCCATTGTGCATGATGTAAAAAATCATTATGTCTTGAACATTTTTATAATGATTATCATGTATGTAATACGTATAATGTACCGACACGTGGTCGAGTGGTAACGCGTCAGCCTGGCGCGTTATAGGTAGCGGGTTTGATTCACGGCTGAGACAAGACCTTATCTTGCAGTCTTTTCTCTGACCACAGTGAGCGGAAAGCCTCTCCAGGGAGCAGTCAAAAGTGTAAGCTATCGTGCTGATGACTGAATAGTACAAAGTACTATTGCTGCTACGATGCCCTTGGAGAAACCAAGCTCACCCCATTGTATATACAGCCTTACCTGAGCAAGAGGCTCTGCCAGGTGGACCCCAAGATTCCACACTCTCTCTCTCTCTCTCTCTCTCTCTCTCTCTCGTTATCTTATCTTCATTGTAGATGAACATGTTCAGACTTGCAACTGCGTTGTTTGATGATGTCATAAACAAGTTTAAACTTCTTCACGCATGCTTTTAGAGTGGGGAATTACGATATAATAGTTGGGACCTAAAATAATTCCCATTAGTCGTTAAAAGACATCTGTGCTCAATAAGCAAGTAAAGAAGCTGTTACAACGAGAGGCAAGTCTAAAGTGGATAATTTTGTGTATAACATAACTTACATTTCTTTTGATTGTAGAAAAAATGGATTTATCACAAGTAAACCGATCTGCTACATTGGAAGATTTCATACCAGCTATCAAGATGAAGGATCTCTCTCTCCCGATACAATCTACAAAGTCAATGAATTGAGACTTGTCAAAACCAAAAAATATGGGTATGCTGTTCTTGGACTTTTGGCGAAAAAGGATGGAAAAAATGTGAACGTTCTTCTGCCATCACGCATAACTAAAGTATATCAACAAGACAATTATGGAGATCACTTGAATGAATAAGCTACGAAAAGCCAGCTATTCCTAAAATACTTCGGTGGCGAATATAATAAATTTCAATTTTCTACAATAGATCAATGATACTCTTTATTAAATGTATGAAAAAAGTTTTAATAAATTATGTTAAACTGTATTCTTGATTGTTTGATCATTTTGTTCCCGGTACTGCGTCACAAACGTGTTCAATCCTATTCGCGCATAAAGGTGATCGTCAAAAATCACACATTCTAGGAACTATTCATGTTTGGAAAAAAAATATCTCCTATTCAATATGAAATGTCTCAAATTTAATATAAAATGTCTTACATTTAATATGAAATATCTCACATTTAATATATAATGTCTCATTTTAATATGAAATCTTTTGCGCGTTTGTATAACACAAACCTGTTTTATTGCATTATCTTTTGCGCAGTTGTGTGACGTCATAAACAAGTTTAGACTTGTAACTGCGTAGTTCAATGACATCATGAACAAGTTTAGACTTGTTCGCGCATGCTCTTGGAGTGAGGATTTATGATATAAAAGTCGAGGCCTAAACTAATTTTCTTCAGTCCTAAAAGTTCTTTTGTCACTTTTATTTGTGCTATTCTAAAGTGTTCAAAATGGAAGTGTTTGGAGATGTTAAAGGATTCTATACACACGATAAACAGTTTATAGCAAAGAAAATTGCAATACTATCACTGAGTGATCCGACATTTGACTATTCATTCACATTCAAACTTCCTCTCAACAGTTATAATGAAGTGATTTCGGTTCCGAGTAAGGATTTTTCGGGGCAAAGCCATTCTATACCTTGGGATTCTGGCAACAATGAGTACGAATACCTTGAAATCGTATTAACTAGACTTTTACAAGATGCAACTTACATTTATGTGTTGGAAGCAGAAAAAGTAGAATGGCTAAGTACTTTTGTCAATAGACCTATAATTGATGTTGCTAAAATGCAATACATAAATTATCTAGAAAATAAAGAATTGAATAAAAAAAAATTTTGTAGCACACATAAAAATGTACGACGCATGAAAGAGTGGTTCAAGAGTCATTGGAGTTCATTAGAAGAGAAATCATTACAGCTGTTCCATCAACTGCAGAGTTTACGGAAAATGTCACCAAGTGATATTGCTTATCTTGATGAAAATTTTATACTACAATTTTCAAATTCTGAAATTTGCGAAATTTAGTAAAAATTACCAACACGCCTACAAAAAGATAAAAGATTTATCAATTATTTACGATGCGAAGAACATTATAAATCGTCGTCAGATGACGTCATAGAAAATCCATTTCCTTATAAAAAACAATGTATAAGGTGTCAAGAAGAAAATAAATAAAAATTTATGTAAAAAACGTTTATTTCTCTTTTGATTACATTGATTAATTTACGATAAGGTTTTTTTAAGTCTCTCCAGCAGCTTCTTCCTCTAGATGTCAAACTTACATTAATTTTCGTACTTGTCCACTCAATGGCTTATATTCTATGATGCGATCATGAATAATTAGACAATAAGCTGATGTATCAGCGGGAAATTGTTTTGTTGATTCAAGTTCCAGTCGAACATCAACAGGTCCGGATTTCAAAGATTCGTTTTGCTTTGAGCAATCAATTACGATTAAAGGTAATGTATCCAAAAATTGCTTCTCTGAGAGTAATAGCTCATCTTCTCTGCCATAGTATGATACTTGAAAGTCTTTGTACATGTCGTATAACAGTGCATACTGATTGTGAGTTATGTCGAGATTCATGTTGCCGTATGGATAAGACTGTGAATTGAGAAATAATTTGACATCTCTCAAATTGCAGTGATCAAATTTACTCGCATGCTTTGTAGCGTCATTTTTACGTGCCGTTTGGAATGCAAGTATAACATATCTAGGTTTTTCGAGTTGTGTTGATGTCTTTACAACCCACACATGTTTTGTTGTCCTTGGAAGCAATGGATATTCATACAATTCCTAAGATCTAAAACTCAGTGTTATTGCCGGATCTTTTGCAATGAAATTCAATAAATTCACTTTTCTTATTTCTGAGACCGTGATGTAAGGAATTGTCCATTCAATTTTTATGAGGGAAATTTTTTTATTTGCATCAGCTGGATTCTGTTTTATGGCATTTAGATCTGTATTTGCACGTGTCAATACTAATTCATGTTTTGCATTGACAAGAATTCGCTGATAATCTTCAGCGAATCCCAATAACATCTTCAATGGTATAAAGTTGTCGAAATATCCCTCATCGTACAATTGTTGTCCACCATCTCGTCAATTTTTCGCCGTACATCATTTTGTGTTGAATTTTTGAAATTGAAGAACTCATTCATCAACTGCAAGAAAAAAATAAATTGAATTTAGTATAATGACTGGATAATAAGGATCTAATGAAAATTTATAAAATCTATTTACGCACCAGATTATCGTTTTTTAATTGAGGGTATTTTTCTATGATCTCTGTTACAGATTTTTCTTCTTCTTCTATCTACTTTCGCCTATCTTTCAATGTCATTTTTAAAAGACGACGAATGTGAGGAGTATCTTTATCTACTTTGTTCTTTTCCAACTTTGATTATTATTATTATTATTATTATTATTATTATTATTATTATTATTATTATTTCATCTTGCGATTCGTCAAAGAATGTCTGGCCAGGGATTCCAGGGCTCCGACACACCTGGGGCCTGACTAGACGCAATTATCCTGCAAGCACCCGGCTCCCTCAGGTTTGAGGGTGAGCTAGGACTGCAGCCGTTCAGTCATTAATTTAGACGTCTCAGGATTCGGAGGGACCCAAGAATGACCGCTTTCTGCATACGAGCCGCGACAATCTCAGCCTGACTACGGCAGACTGGTATTGTTCGTAGCTCTGTCAGAAAACGGTCTCTCATCCCTCCAAGGGCACTAATCACCAAGACTATCACGTGCGCTGTATATTCGTGATAGACATTTCTCATGACCTCCATGAGCTCTCTGTAGCGTTCGTGTTTACTCTCTTCTTTTGCACGTATATTCGTCTCAGCCGGAGCTGAAAACTCAATGTAATATACGTGCTTGGTGTTATGGTCGAAGAGAGTAATATCCGGCTTATTGTGTTTGATTCGTTGAGGCGTTGCGAGCGGAAAATTCCAGAGAATTTTTGCTCTCCCATTCTCAACGACCGACTCGATTTCACCGGGCACATAGGGCAGTACTGGTGTCTCGTCCATCCTATAAGAGTGCCGAAGGTAATAATACAGCACTCTTAAAGCGGCGTTATGCCGGTGAATGTAGGCTGAGTGCGCCAGTGTCGGACAGACCGATAAAATATGAAATAGCGTCTCATCTACATCACCGTGGCAAACTCGGCATCTTGTGTCCTCGAGTTGCTCGTGCATAACATCACGCCGATAGGCGAGGGTTGAAAATACACCATCTTGGCAGGCCATAATGAACCCCTCGGTCTCAGAGAACAATCCAGCTGACTTAAGATATTGGAACGTCAGCTGGTGTGACAAGTCCTGTGTTTCAAGATGACGATAAAACACACCATGTAAGGACTTTGCCACATGTTCGTCGAGCAGTTTTAACTGCTCGGTAGTTTTTATATCGACCTTTCGCTGTCCTCTGGTCAATTGCAGAAGCTGTAGACCGTCTGGGCTGCTAGGGTCGAAAACTGAGCCGAAGTTCTGAGCCGCTATATGTGCTGCTCTATATAGGAACGCATCCCTTCCCAGTAGTTCGAAGCTGTTCACGAACTTGAGAAGGGGATCAGAGCTCTCATAGATGTCATAAGCCAGGCCTATCACTAACCTATCGTGTAGACACTCTAGACTTAGTAGTCCACGCCCTCCCATATCACGGGGGAAGTATAGGCGTTGGACGGAAGATCGCGGGTGATGACTCCGGTGTAATGTCATCACTTTTCTCGTGATAATGTCTAGATCTTTTAACTCTTTTCGGAGCCATTTAAGAACTCCGAATGAGTATAGCAAGACTGGGATAGCGAGCATATTTGTGGCTGCGACTTTATTAGGGCCTGATAATTCAGAGCCCCATATCCTTTTAAGTCGCCACTTGTACTCAGTGCGGAGAGTATCTTTGATGACAGACACTTCCTGTAACGGAGATTGTGCCTGTCCAAGGTATCGGTGTGACTCTCCAGCATCCAGATGTTTTATGATGCTCCCGTCTGTAAGCTCGACATTATCACTCCAGTTCGGCGATCTTCCTTTTACTAAGTGGGCTACTGCGCACTTGTCTAATCCAAACTCCATGCCTATCGCACTGGTATATTCGGACACAACCTCTAGGGCTGCTCGGAGTCTCTCAGGACTTGCCGCGTACACTTTTAAATCATCCATATAAAATAGATGTGTGATTTTGTGTACGCGGTTGGAGACTCGTCCGGCTTTATATCCAGGCGTTCGGCGTAGAGTGACAGATAATGGCAGCAGTGAGATACAAAATAGGAGAGGACTTAGGGCATCTCCCTGGTATACGCCTCTCCTAAAAGGTACTGCTCCAGTGGACACTCTCGTTTCACCAGATGTTACGGTGAAACGTGTCCTCCAGAGCAGCATCAGATGTTCGATGCATCTCACGATTTGCGGATCAATCATCACATTAAAAATGTTGAGATTGAAATAAAAAAACCATCGGTGAATAAAGTATTGACGCGTTTACTGGCCACATATTATGTCTATCATTTTGGATATCCAAAGCCATACCGTCATTTTTTGAAATAATTGAAACTTCAATTGACAGAAACATGGAGTTATTTTAAAGTTTATACGTGAAGTGGATGCAGTTTCATTAAAGAATCCATTGGAAAAAAGTGAAAATGTTTGTGTTCGTGAAGACTGATGTTGTTGAGTGTTCATTAATTTTTTTTCAAATTTTTCATTCATGTTTGATAATACTTACTAAATAATATCGTGAACTACTACACATCGGTCAAGTTCATTTGAGCATTGGGTACATTTGAAACTAGTTTGGAGATTGCTGGAACAAACAAACAAAAAAACAAGGATCTTGGCCTATTCTACTTATATTTATAATTTTGTGTACAAAAAAAATATGTTGAAAAAATGTTCAAAGTTGGGTCAAAAAATGTTAATTTGGGTCAAACGGAGTTGAACAATGCTTTTGAAGATTTCATTAGTTTTATTGAATTGAAAAGTGATAGAGTTAAAAAAATATTATTTCATAAAACTATGATTGTTATTATTATGTATTTTTTATTATTATTAATATAATATTCACTTTTCTTTCTACAAATTAAATTTTTATTCTTCATATCCTAAAAATACAGGATGTAAAATACTACAAACGTTTTCATATAAAATATTGAAAGCGTTTGATCATGAGGCATCTGAAGTGTTTACTTTTACTAAACGGCTCTAACCACTTAAAGTGATTAACAATTAAACACTTGAGTTTGCAGTGTTTATCTTCATTTGTATGTGTGTACTAATTTGTAGGATTCGACTCTTATTATTACTTATCATGTAAATGATTGTTAAAATACTACAATACACATACAATGAGCATTACATTTTTACTTTTTCCATTATTTACTACAGTTTTCAAGTGACAATTATCTCATTGAACTAACCGGACCTTCAAATAATTCAAATCTGGTAGATCTTACTCATACGACAGAAACTAATAGAGAACCGAGTCACGTTCTACATCCAACACAATTTTCCCAAGAACATTCGACGAAAGTAATTTTGATTTATTTTATGATTTTTTTTTTTACAATCACCCGAGGCGGAATTTTTCTAAGGACTGTTACATTGCCTACATTGAATTTAGAAATATGACCAATGTAAACTTAATGTGAACTGAGTTTAGATTTCAATGTTTAGGATGACATTGCTCTTATATTGAAAAGGTGGCATAATTCCCTTTTCAATAGTAGCAATGTGAACCTAAGGTCATCTATGAATGACAAAGCAACGTAATAACGACGAAATAAATGTCATAAATTTAAGGTAGGCAATGCAAAGGGAATGTGATAAAAACTGTGAGGCAAGGTAAAAAGAATGTAATCGTTCACTAAATTTTTCAGGGTAATAATTAATGTTTTTTGCAAAGCTCATTTCATATTCTTTTAAATTCGGTCTGCAGATCTCTACTGATTCTTAGTGCTAATCTAGTTATCTAGTTTTCATAAATTTTAGATTGATACACAAGTTCAGGAAATATCGGCTTATCGATTTTAAAAGCATATGAAATGAACTTGGCAAAAAACATTAATTATTATTCTGAAAAATTTGCTGAACCATTACATGAGAAAACAATATTTACAAACAATGTCTTTTACTGATAAATGTATATTTATAAGATAATATATATTAAAAAATCTTTCAACACTAATACAATATAGAAGCTATTATATTCTTTAATGAAATTCTTATATTAATCTAAACTTACATTAATTAATTAAGTGTCTTTTTTATTATTTCTATTTTCTCCTTTCTTTTTCATTTTTTTTTAATATTGCCTTTTGTTGACTATTAATTGATTTATATAATGAATTATTTGTCCCCTTCGAACCTCCGGACGTCTCTCTCTCTAATCCAGGCTGAAAAGTACAAGTTAAAAGTTTAATTTGCGAAAACTAAGAAAATGTAAAACTTAAATCCGATAAATATAATCATAATTTTCACCAACCAATAATTCCATTTAAGAGTCCTTTATTGATTCTTGATCTTCCAGTTTTTCCGGTAGCAGAAGAATGTATGAGACTCTTTCTGTACACTTCTTCTAAAATTTGTCTCAAAAAGATGGTCCAATTTTTGTCTCTTTCATACTCTAAAGTGAATAGGGTTATAATTTCACTTGGCAGATAAAATTAACATCCTGGTGATAGCTCTACCTATAAGTTGGGAATCCAATAGGTAATATTTCATATAATGCTTCATAGTGTTAGGTGAATAAATTCATATTTATATATTAAATTTACCGTTTTCGATGATGGAGATAAATATTCATCAGGCATCTATAAATTAAAAAAAAAATTATAAACTATTGTAGGAAAAAATTTTTTCAATCAATTGAATCTATAAACAAAAGAATACCTTAAATTGTTGAATTTGTTTTTGTTTCGCATCCTGCTGCCGTAGAAATTTATGTTTTAAGGATTTATAAATATATTTTTGCAGTTTTACATCTCGCATCGTTACTGTAATTACACATAAATTGATTAGTTGTTGATGAAGAGACAACAAGGACATTAAATTGATAATTAATTTTAATACTCACTCTCTCCTATACGACTTGTGGAAATCACTTCATTCAATTCTCCCATCTCCTCATTGTCTGAGGAATCACTGCTGCTTGATTCTTGTATTATGTTTGAAGGACTTGCAACTGGTTGAGAGTTTATTTGATTCATATTTATGATACTTGAGTCCTGTTGCTGTTCTGCATTCCTAGTTGATGGTTGATTATGCAGTTGAGCCACTGTTGCACAGTTTGAATTTTGGTAATATGGTACACATTTAACTGATGATTGGTAATGTTGTTGAGTTATTCTTCCAATATTTGAATTCTGTTGATGTTGCATGGTTCCAATTGATGATGGACAATATGGTCGATTGATTTCCGTATGATATAAATTTTGATCATAGTGAACAGTGTTAATTGATGATTGAGGGTCTGATGAGTGTCTGATGAGATCGTTTGTTGTATGTTCTGCTTCATCTTCTGAGTCACTACTACTTGATTGTTCTTCTTGTTGAAATATTACTCTTCTATTTGAATCTTCTGATGGTCGTGAAGGAACAGCTACTGGTTGAGAGTTCAATTGAGTCGTTTTCATATTATTTATGTCCTGTTGATGCTCTCCATTTCTAATTGATTGATCATATATTTGAGCCATTTGTGGTGGTTGATGTACTGTTGCGTACGTAATGAGGTTATTATTTGCTGATACTGGAGGGGGATGTTCTTCGCATTCTGTAATTCCGGTTTCATTTGGTGTTACTATTGCTGGACAATGTGGATTGGATAAATCTAATAAATTGTAATCATCTTTAAGCTGAGGTGTAGAATTATTCGTTTTTTTCTTCTTATACATTGGCGTTGCAGATCCGATTTCCTCACTTTTTTTTCTTTTGTTTGACTTGTCAAGGATGTCTTTAAATTTTTGTGATATGGCCATTTTAGTGACATCCAACTGCGGTTGTTCACCCAAATTTTGGTTTCGAATATTTTTATCTAATTCTTCTCGGTTTTCTATTTAAAAAAAAATATGAAACACTGTAATATTATGTCAAAAATGTACTTCAAATTAAAATTTCCATACTAATAATGTTATACTTGTATAAAGTTATATGTATGTCTTTACACTTTTATTTCAAGAGAATAATTATCTTACTATAAATCCAACATTATCTAAAAAATAATAATATCAAATAGTGTTACTTACCACTTATTGCCAGAATTTTCACATCTTCGCCGTAAATGCTGCAGATTGATTGTTCCTTTCTATATTTTTTTGGTATTGCAGATAATGGGAAAATCAAATGTGCTCTTGTCCTTAACCACCAAATTTGCACGTATTGAATCTTAGCACGCATAGTTTCTTGTTAATATTTATAACTGTTATAATCATTTACACTTTTCAAAACACAATATTTGTATTAAAACGACGCGCACAAAAAAAAAGGTAATGCTAAGTTATCCTAACCTTTCACAAGTATAGAAGGCGTCACAATGCTATAATGGCGTCACAAACTTCGATTTCCAATACATAGATCATATCAACCAATTAGCGCGCAGTGAGGGCGCTGTTAGAAAATTTGAAATGGCAGTGAATGTGAATTTTATGTTAAAAATATTCGATTTTATACAATTAATATATGATTAAAAAAAAAAATTATAAAGACATAACGAATATTCCACATTATTCATGATGTATATATATATTGGGTGCATTCCATAAATGAACTCCGGTAGCTGTAGCGCCACAGCTACAGTATAAATTCATTCCAAAATCGAACTGTGGCAATTTCTGTAGCTACTACTGTAGCAGAGCAAGAAAATGGCCGCAAGTTCAATTGGTAAAATCAATCACGAGTTGAGTGAGTAATATTCCAAACACGAGATGGCGGTCGCAACCTAATCAAAAGCGTGCGTTTCTTTAAACATATTTTAACTATGCGACAATTGATGTAACAAATAAAATATTGTACCTAATAATTGAATGTTATTAGTAACTACTGAAAGAAAGATTCAAAAAATGAAAATCGAAAAAGATAGACTTAACAGTTGCTAAGAAAAATGGTTGAATGTCGATAGCAACGTGGTATTTTGTTGGCAGTGAATATTATTAAAAATAATTTAATGCTGTTCAAAATCATTTTTAGTAAAACAATTTTATTAGGCGAACTTATGTTTCGTTATAAACCACTTATATTGCGAAATATAATTTTTTTATTATTTTTTGTGATTAATTGCCTTGTAAATAATTTTGAAAAACAAATGTTTGTTATTTATAAAATAATGAATATCAATTGATATTATATAATTTATATTAATATAAATTAGGTAATGTAAGTAATAAAAAAAATTAATAAATGCACAACTTTGTTTACATCATTTCGCTGTCATCAACAACAGCAAGTAATGTTTATCTACATAGTATTCCATTAACATATTTTTATGGAATATGGTTCGGAAGCTGATTCGCTATTCTCTTACGCTTCTGAATTCCTTCACGCATTTGCCTCGTACCTAGTGGTAGATTTCGATGATTCGGAGATTGTAAAGGCAAGTTTGGTAAATTATCCTTTTCTATATTCAAGTTATGGATAATGCACAATGCCATGATAAAACGTGGAATCAAGTCTGTCCTGAACATTGGCAGTTTATCCAATATACGCCTTTCCTTAATTCTTAGTAAACCAAATGCTCTTTCAATTGTCATTCGGGTGGATGAATGGCAATAATTATAATTTTTTTTCCTGTATGATAGAGTCCCACTTTGTCGGTATGGAGTCAAAATGTATTTTGAAATTCCATACGCCTTGTCGCCAAGAAGATGACTATCGTTTGGAAAGTACACGTTATCAAAAAATCGAGCTGGTTTCGATTTTCGTAGAACACGGGCATCGTGCACCGATCCAACTTCCCCAATGTAACAATGGATGAACTTCTTCCTGTGATCACAAACAGCCTACAAAATACAAAAATTGATATTTCTATTTTTGTAGTAATATTGTGCCATTTTTTTATTATGAAAATAAAATTAATGAACGGGGTATTAGGAAGTAAAAATATTTTCGAGCTGTTTGTCTCACTACTTTTCATTAGGATAATTTTGAATTACAGATAATTACGAGAGATTCTTACCTGCATTACAATAGAGTAGAATCCTTTCCGACATATATAGCTTTTAGCCTCTTGTCTCGGTTTCGTAATATGAATGAACGTGCCGTCAATCATTCCCAATACCCCCGGAAAATCACGATGAGCTTCAAAAGCATCTATGGACTCTAACGCTTCGTTTTGCGTCGGCCACTGAATAAATACTTTATGGAACAAAAATAAAGCATTTGTAACTCTACGAACTGCCCGGTGTCCAGTACCTTCACCAATAGCAAATTGTTGGCACACCGATCTGTATAAAGAAAAAAAGTATCTTTGATAACTTGAGGATAAAAAATAGAATTCGTACTCAAAGCAATGATAACTATCGAATAATTCTTTTTAACTGTCGGACCGAAAATTCGAAAAAATTATTATTCTCTATTTCTAATCCTACTTTTATGATTAATTATATTTATTATAGCAATTTTTTTATAAAGTTTTCTTGTACCTGTATGATTCTGGTGTCCCCATAATCCATAAAGTTACGTATAATTGAATATCCGGTGAAATCATTGGTCTACCTCTGCGACCTCGTCTTTTTAAAAAAGGTGCGATTAAACGTAAAATATATTCGAACGTTTCTCGGTTTACTCTAAAATACAAAAAAACATTTATGAAAATTAACTTTAAGGTAAAAGGTTGTAAGCTATGGATGTAATCAAACAAATACATTTAAAACCACGTAAAATCTCTAAAAGTGCATTTTTTTTGAACACAATAATATTCATAAATATATTTATCAAATGATTTGCAAATGTTATAGGGTGAAATAAGGAAGGTTGTTACACTTTGATGGCTACATAAACATTTTTTTTAAAATATCATGTCCATAAGTTTGAAGAAAAGTCATCCTTCTGATTTGCCTTTTTCGCGGAAAAAATCTTCAATAAATTTTACTTATTACAATATCTTTTGACATCTACGAATAAATGTATTGAGCCATCTACATCTCTCTGAAAAATTGCACTACATAAAACAGAGTTGGAGTCATCTTTTTGACATCTTCTCGGACAAAGAAAACTTTAAATAAATTTTATATATCTAAATCTAATCTGTTCTACTGTGCTCCTGGATTAGTGTTATGCTAAATAAAAAAGGAATATGTGCTATTAACTGTTTTGTCAATCAATTTCACAGGCACAGAGATGAACGTTATTTTCTAAATTACATAATAAATAGATCATACATACCGGAAGTGTCTTTCAAACTCCGTATCATGACATGTTCGATAAAAATTCACAAAACCTATTACTCTGGCTCTATGTACTGTACGTCTTCGGCGACGAACTAAAAGTAGATTTAATAAATACTCCTCTTCTTCTGATGAACTATCTTCTTCATCATCCATTGCCATTCTTACAATATTATTCATCATTAAAACCATATTTGGCACGAGATCCATTATGCTTACACACACTATCACTTTCTTTACTAAAACACAAGTGAACACTGTCAACTCCAGTTTGTTAATGAAGTCCAATTTCACTCGACCTCTAACTTGAGCCTTAAATTCCCATCACCATCTATATCTTGGTGTTAGAAAGATCATGCTTTGACTTCTTCGGTACAAATTCAGAGTGACTCACAAAGATTGGACATACACATTATACATTATATTTTACTCCCTCACTGTTAGTGTAATTGTAGTCTAGTCTACCTGAAAAGTAGATAGAGCGGAAGAAAAAGCATTACGATTACCGTGAGAGCGACACTAAGCCTATGGAAAATTTTTATGAGTCGCTCTTATTTCGATTTTCGACAATAAAGATATAAAGTCTTATGGAACATGACTATGGAGTCAGTGTTACTTTCATTTACTTTTACGCTAATTGCACCTGAGTCACCGGAGCCGAGTTTATTTAGCACTGCTGTAAAGTAATAAAAGTAAGGTTGCCATTACCCAGGGCTGGGTAAACTTTTACCTTTTCAGAGTAAAGAAGAAAAAACTGATAGACATCTAACATAGAGTCGCACTCACTCAATCTCAGGATAATTGTAGCTACCTAGGCAGAATTAGGCAACTCGATGTTCCAAACAGTAAAATGTGTTCCATTTTATTGTTCTTATTGACACAAGGGAGAGCAATTGCTCTTGGACTACATTAACAGTTCAATAAAGTCCTTCTCTGCTTCGAAAAACATACCTGGCCTATATAAAATAATTTGTTTTCTCTATTTACTTAAGTATATTGTAGTAACAGAGATATTTTTCTAATAAACTTTCTGTCATAAATAATATCGGATACATCCATTGTTTCATACTGTTTAAAGTAAATTTAATTCTTGTCTTATATTCACCTGTTCTTCTAGGTATCTTTGTCAACATCAAATTATTATAATGTATCATTGTAACAGTAAAGTTTGTTATCTCTCATTAATAAGAATAGAATTGGTTTTTCTTTTTAATCAGAATTTTAATAAAAAGAATGAATAATAATTAATATAATATAATTTTATTAATTCATATGAAATGATGATTATTATACATTGATAGCTTAAACTAGTTTCATAGAAAAAATAAATATCAATAAGAAGAAAAGATTATATTTTACTTTATATTCCAGCGATTAAAATTCATTTCATTAAAAAACTGCAGTCGAAATTACATAAAAAAATATGAAATTTTATATTTTTCCTAACAGCAGAATTATTTTCTCATAATCCGAAAACTTTTTTTATTCTATTTATAATGATATAGACTGCGCTTTACTCATTTGGAAATACATTAAAAACGTGTTTTTCATTATTCGTAAAATAGTTTAAAAAATAAAGCACGATACTTTTTTTTCATTTCCGCATTGAGCGTAAGTAAATTTTTTTAATTAGTTACTTTAGAGTTGAAAAAATAAGACAATTTCAATGATGAATACCTATATATATGTAGACCTACGTTTATAGACGTGTATAAATGAATATTAAATCATTCGTATGAAAATCGCAAAATAACATTATTAATTTACTTAAATTCTCTATTCACAGTACTATTATTGTTGGCATAAAGTGAAATAAATAGTCGGTGTAACAAAACAAAATAACTTCCAACTGGGAAGTTAAAAAGTTTAAAGATTGATCATGCTGTATTGTATTCAATAATTAACAGACATTATCCACAATTAAAAGAAAGAAATGATGAAATATGTAACATAAAATTACAATGAGATCAAGAAAATATTCATAATTACGTGACTTGAATATTTCAACTACAATAATCTCTTGTACTTTTCAACAGAAAAAAATGTCTGATAACAGTTTAATTATCTAATGGGAAAACCAAATTTTTCTGCATTGTATAATACATGGCAATATATTACAACAAAGAATGTATGGTCTGCACATGTCCAGAAATTTTTGTTTTGATGGTTCGGTGATAGTATAAAAAATTTTTTTTATTATGGAAAAAGTTTGCCAAGATTCATTCAAATAAGTTCAAGCCCCGACATAAACTTTCTTGCATCAAAGAAATTTTGTTTGTTTCCCAAAAGATTTTTCATCGTCAATTCAAGCCGAAACACATGTGTCCGTAAACAAATTTTTTTTAATATCTACATCGGCCATCCATTCATGTTGATCAGCCTATTGAAGGGTTTTTAGTTTAGTTTTGTTGAGTGTCTTGAACTGTCAAGATCTATCAGTTTATAATTTTTCCGTGTGTGATAAATGCAAAGTTTGAAAGTGACGTGATTAATTTAATTGTGATAGACATAAAAATTACATGATTTTTGAAACTATTAAAAATGAGTGAAAAACCATCTATCGAATTTACTACTATCGAACTGAAAGATATAATTAATAAAAAAAAATATCGAATCACAATTTCCAAGGATGATGCGGAACAAGCGAATAAAGGTTTGGGTTAAATTATTATATTACTAATTATTTAAATTTTTTCAATGAAGCCAAAAATAATGTTAATAAGATAATTTATTAATTTAAATACATTAAAACTTTTTTCCGACAAAGTAAGTGTTGTTCATAAACAAATAATTATCTATTTAAAAGTTTTATTAGTTAAAATTAATCTTAAAGTAGTTTTGATTATACCTTATAATTATTTATTTGAAATGATTATCAAAAAAGTATTGAGTTGTATTGTACATCGAAATTCCTCTATTAAAATAGTTATTCTTTTTTTACAGACAAAGAATATGCGACAAATTTATTAAGCTTTTGTAAGAATCACGTAAATAATTCTGCATACGAAATAGGTAATCGTACATTCATTCCCAATTAATTATTTATTTTCAAACTAAGCTTTCAATGGAAATTTCAAGTGTAAATTTTTCTTTCATTGATGATGGAGTATAAATATTTTTTAGAATGTCAAGAACTTACTGAAGAAGATGTAAAACAACCAACACCAACCAAACGAGCAGTAAATACCGAAATTGAAGACGAAGAGGACAGTGAAGATGATAGCTCTGACGGAGAACAAAATCCTCCATCAGAAAATGCAGCAGAAAAAGGTAATACATAATATATTTTACTTATGTAATAGAATTTTTAAACGTTATTTCAGTTTCTTCAGATATATATATATATATACAATTGAGACTTATAATAAATGAAAAATAGTAAAATTTATTTTTATCAAATATTAAATTTATCACTCTACAGGTCCAATAAAATGGACGCACGACATGATATTACTATTCATATCAGCCTATAAGAAGAGAATTGCTGCCTATCCAAATGCAGGATCTAATAAGCCATTGAGTCCAAAATTCTGGGCTGGCATTGTAAAGTATTTACAAAAGAAAAAATATTTTGTAACATCACAACAATGTCGGTCCAAATGGACAAATTTGAAAAATAAGTATAAATTGGTGAAGGATCACAACGCGCAATCCGGAAACAGCCGAGATAATTGGATATATTTTGATGTGAGATAATTTTATTACTTGACTTTGTAATAACTATTAGTAAATATGTTCTCCAGTTAATACTTTTTTCAAATTACAGTTAATGGATGAGATTGAAAGCAAAAAAAAATATATGAAGCCATTGGCGACAACATCGTCCGTTGAAGAAGAAAAAAAAGCCGAGTTAGATGAACCAGGCTGCTCAACTAGTAACTATAATACATTTATTTATTGCCCGTTAAAATATTTTTTTTTTGTATATTATATTATTATTTTTTTTTAGGTCGAAAACGGAAAAATGAATTTGACTTTGTAGTGGAAGTCATAGAAAAAAATCAGCGTGTGAAAGAAGAGCTCGCACGTGAACGCCTCAAGAAATGGGATGATGCTAACAAACTTTTTGGAGAATTCTTAGATTTCGTTAAGAAGTCAAAAAATTAAAGGTCAAAAAAATTTTTTTTTCCAAGAAACGACTTCAAAATTATCATTATTACAATATTTACATTAAAACTATTTAGCTGATTTTTTTAATTACTATAAGTCGTTTTAAAATTTGAACAAGTTTCTCTTAAATGAATATTTTATATTCTCCTAGTTCTTGGAACACCATTCTGTCAAAAAATTTCAAGGTAACAACATGTAATCATTACTGAACTAAATAAGTATTTTATACATACTTGAAAATCATCCATTAACCCAAACATCCTTGCAATATTGGATATTACCAGATTCAAGATCACTATTAGTTGCAATTGGTAAATGGTAGACTTCTTTTACAAAATTTATGTCATAATTATCCTTGAATATATAATTAACATGTGAATAATAATAAATTATAAGATTATTTGAACTTTTTGATTTTTATTTGCTTACTTTTAACAAATAGCTTAAGTTCATTTTTGTGAAAGGCACGAATTTATCGTTAAGTTTAATAAATTTCAAATATTTTTCATAAAATAGCCCACTGAAATATTAATGATCATATCAATAATAATTTACAAACGTATACTCTATAAATTTGAAAATACATTATTTGCTAACTCCAACTTTGCCACAAGTTCTTGTTCTTGATAGCGCTGACCTAATACAAGATCTGTTTTTTCGTTGTTCTGGTTGTCGAATCTAATCATCCCAATATCTGTAATTGTTCGAATTTTAAAAGAAATTACCAATAGATATGATTTAAAACTTTTACACAAATAACTAGCGCTCTGGGCCATTTAGGGGAAAGCTCCATCCACAAGTCACGTGTAAGCATCCCTCCAAGACCTGGGAAAAAGTCTGTACGATGTAGCAAGTGTGGTGCATATTCATCAACTAGTCCTGATTTTCCGATGTACCCAAAAAATACTCAAAAAAGTCTGGTGCCACTTCCAAGTCATCTCAAAATGTGTATTATAAGATTTTTTTATTGTAAAATTTTTTTTTATCAACTTACCTTCAACTACTATTGCAATATCAAAGCCATACTCAAAAAATATCTGATTTAAAGCCCAGCCGTAATGCCAAGCAATTTTGAAATACCCTTTAAATTTTTGCTCTTTGGGTAGTATATCAATATCTGATTGATCGGGTTGCTAATTGAATGATAAAAATTACATGGAAAATTATTATATAGATATTTTTGTTAAATTCAATGTCGATAAGATACATTATGTCGAAATTATCATACTTTTATATAAGCCACTTCATCGCCATATGATTTAATGATATTAGCTGTTTGTTGATGTTCACAATCTTGAGATACAATGATAGGAAATTGTTCGGCACTGGATTGCAACTTTATTTATTATTATTAGACGCTTATTTGATTTACCGCCACAACTACATTACCGACACAAATTATCTAGCAAGATGGCGTTGCTGCTTTGCTACACTATATTTTGGAATGAATTTGATCTGTAGCTGGAGCTGTAGCACTGAATTTTTGCTACAGCTACCGGAGTTCATTTATGGAATGCACCCTGCGTCTTTTGTTTTGGCAGTTTTCCGGGACTGAGCGCGTGGACATCGTAGCTAAAATTTAGTATTCAGTTTCGCTTGTGATAGATCAGTGTGATGTATCATGGATAGAAAAATCATCATCATTGAATGGATTATATTTATTTAATGCTATTTGTTTATGTGTGTATTGTTTAGAATTGAATTATTTAAAAACTCTTAGTGAAAAAAGTGAAAGATAAAAGTAAACATTTCAACGCAGTGTGTATAGACACGTTATAAAACAAAGGATTATTTTTCAGCAGTTTTCTTCAATCGAGCACTGACCAAGCTAAACATTGACTAGACACACATCTCATTCAAGCATTGAGACTTAATATTTTGTGTTGCTTGTAACAGTGCAGCGTGTGGTTAGTGTATTAGGCAACAACAAGTCCGCATAGTTTGAAGATTTATACAGTAATATTTTTTTTACGTGCATTATATAAAAATAAGTTATTTGAATAATTAGAAGTGAATAGGTTAATAATCAGTCTAACGCACAGAAGTATTTAGCGTTACAAGGTATACGGGTCTTTACCTCAGCAAACAAAGACCTTTTTTTGGCGGTTTTTCTAGGTAGACCGGACGCGATATTAGTTTAATCGTATGTGTTTGCATTATTTTTGTTGATAATTCAACAAGCTTAAAAATTACTTTAAGGTGTAATTAATTATATAATATTCGTCGTCATTCATCGCAGAAAAACCCAACTTTATTGGGAAGTTATTAACTGATGATCCCTATATAAATAGTTTTTCTATAATCTATAGAAGAAAATTATTCTTATTGATTTTTTGGTTTGATATCAGTATATTTTCTTATTTTTTTGTAGCTGTATTTTTATCAATCTACATATTAATGATTGAAATTTTTGTTAATAAAATTCTATCTAAATTTCAAAATAAATTTAAGTCGGAGAGAAAAAATATCAGTTAAGGTAATAAATTTCAATTTTAACTAAAAAAGGATTAATCTATTCTATGATACATTCCTGTAAATTCTTTTCACAGCCAATTCTACATTGAGTAAAAACTATAATCAGATATACATAAAATTAAGCGTTTTTTGGGATAAAATATCAATTGTTAAAAATTAAATATTTCTGTCAGCAATTTTTTTATTTCATGTAACATGCAATAACTAATGAATAAGAATTTTTTCTTTCGATAAAAAAAAAATAAACATAAGAAAATATTTTCTTTTTAAACTACTGAACATTTTCGAGATCAAAAAATCAAAAAACATGAAAAGAATTGGTTATTGACTTTTACAAATATTTTTTTAGTTTAACAAAAATAAAAAAGCAATGGCTTACAGTTCAAATTGATTAAATAATTTTTATAAAATCATTGTATACGGAATGACTGGTTAATATTTTTTTTGTTGATGTTCATAATACTAATTGTCAATTAAACTGAGGTTTTTATTTATGTGTAATTTACTGTTTTAATTATATGGAACATAAAATTTATTTAATATGACAAAAAGTACAACATCTTTACTTGGCAACAGCCATGCTCCAACTAACTTCAATATTGGTTGTTTCCACACAGGTGTCGCGCGATACAAATTTACGACCAACTTAACACGCCTCCTTAAATTTGCATCGCGATTCAAACAAAAATCGTGAATAAGTTATAAAATACATAGTGCTTCTCTGAATTTTTCGAATTCAACAATTCTTAAGGATTTGGTGAGAATGTCGGCAACATTCTCTTCTGAATTTACTTTAACAACATCAATAGTTTTGTTCATATAATTTTCGTTTACAAAATGGTAGTGAGTTTCAATATACTTGGAATTCTTTGTAAAATTTCCATGTTTTGCTAGGCTTATCGCACCTGAATTATCCTCATAAACTTTTATAGGTACTGAAACCTCAATATCCAAATCTGACAATATATCTTTTACAATTTTTAATTCACTCACACACTCAGATAATGCCACATGCTCAGCAGATGTAGAGGATTTCGTTACGCTACTTTGTTTCTTAGATTTCCAAAATATTAATTTACTATACATTTTTGTCACGTAACCAGTCGTAGATTTTCTGTCAGTCACGTTGCCTGCCCAATCGGCATCTGCCTAACAGCTTAGAGTATCAGATTCAACATTCTTATGATAAGTCAACTTCAAATCTTTGGTCAACAATAAATACTTAAGAACTCTTAACGCATATTTGTAATGAGTATTGTCATAACAGTTTTGGAATCGACTTAAATAGTTTACACTGTAACTTATGTCAGGTCTTGTACCTGAACTAATATATAATAATGCACCAATCAAGTTTCTATATTTAATTTGTTCATTCACTGCTTTCGCCGGTTATAATTTTAAATTCTGCTCCATCGGAGTCGCAAACAACTTAGATTTTTCAAGATCATATTTTATTCCCAATGATATAATATACTTTCTCTACTCTAAAGTCATTTTTTCTTTAACATAGTTATAATCAATATTGATACCTAGATAAGTTTTAACATAACCCAAATCTTTCATTTGGAATCTTTTCATTAACAGTTCTTTAATAGTAATGACCTTTTCTACATCTTTGCAACAAATGAACAAATCATCGACAAATAAAATTAAGTAGATATTATGATCTTCCCCTTTTAAGACATACAAGCAATTATCATTTTCACTTCTCTTAAAGTTTAAGTATCTCAAATATTCATCAAAACACTCATACCACGCTCTAGGGCTCTCTCTCTAAGATCATACAATGCTTTATCCAGTTTTAACACTCTATCAGTTTAATCTTCGAAACCTTGAGGTTGCTTCACATACACTTCCGATTTAACTTTGCCATTTAGGAAGGCTGTTTCAACATCTATTTGTATTATGATTAAATTATTATTACAACAGTATGACAATAAAACCTTTAAAGTTTGCACTCTAGCAACAGGTGAATAAGTATCATCAATCAGTTCGTTTTGCTGATATCCCCGTACAACCAATCTTGCTTTATAGACATCATCAGCTTTTATAGTATAAACCCATTTAAGATCTAATATTTTCTTGTTATCCGGTTTTTCGACATACATCTAGGTTTTATTTTTATTTAAACACTCTATTTCTCTATTCATCGCTTCTTTCCATCTTTCAGGACTTCTACTATTCATCGCTTCAGTATAGGAAATAGGATTATTAGCGTCTACATAATTCACATAAATAATATTATTACAGACAAAATCGTTTTCATTATATCTAGCAGGTTTCGTTCTTTCTCTCGTTGAACGTCTTAACTCCATATCTTCATTATTATAATCATTATTACTACTTCGATTTTCGTTATCATTTACATTGTAATTGTCATTTAAACGAATTTTAAAAAAACTTTTATTATTGTCTGCTAACTCAAGACCAATACAGGGTGTGCCCTCTTCAACTATATCAACATGTCTAGCAACAATTATTCTATTATTTATCAAGACTCTATACCCCACATTTTCATAACCTAGCAAAATACCGAGATTTGCTTTCTTATCCCATTTTGATCGTCTTTTTTTTTCAGGTATTCTTACGAAAACTGTTTGAAAAAATGTTTAATTTATTGATAATAATAATAATAAAGATGATGATTGCCTCTCTGTGGCGTACAATCGTTGTTTTTAAAGTTAATGCTAATATGATAAATAATATATAAGAAGTAATTAGTAGAGATGTTTTTCAGCTCTAATTATTATATGAAACTAAGTTAATTAGGTTAGACAGGGATTCATTGATTATAATTAGGATTAGATTTATGATGATGATATTGGAGATCAATTTATAACTAAAGATGACGATCGAGTACCGAGGAGAGTTGAGCAACACAGAGTCCTCCAATGGCTGTGGAGGTGACGATGGGTTGATAGACGCTGAAAGAAAAGGAAGTGCAATTCTGTCAGGTGTTGGTCTAACAGATCAAGATTGCAGAAGGATGTTGGACATCGCTTCAATGTGGAGGTCACTTGTGTACACATCATGAGAGTGATCTGCTTGGAGATCTCTGTAGAAGCTCTTGGTCTACGTGGAGACCCTTCTACAGAACTTATAAGACAGTAGTCAACACGAGATCTCTGTAGAAGCGCTTAGTCTACGTCGAGACCCTTCTACAGAGCTGTTGAAGGACTAGTCTGCGTGGAGACCTCTGCAGAAGCACTTAATCTCCGTAGAGACCCTTCTGCAGAACATATGATTGATAAAGTCAACAAAAGGAGGAATTCTTACTGGTTTTTGATTGGACTCTGCAATTCTCAAGGAGGAACCTGGATCAGATGTTGACTGCTGTTCGTCGATGACAGGAGCTCGACCTTAGAGATGAAAACAGCAACCTGGGTCCCGTTGAGACGATATGTTGATCAGCTTGCTGGTTATGCTGGACGCAGCTCGATGGGAAGGCCTCAAAGACACGTCACAGGAGCACCATAGGTTGATTAAACCCGATTCACCAAGTAGCAATTAAAATTCACCAAATACGACGAAAGCAACACTTTGGAACTTCACTGTAGAGGGCGAAGAGCTCTGTAGCGAAGCTCAAGAAGAACTGGCTGTTGTTCTCCTCGATTTTTTTGTCTTTCCTCAAGGAGGGAGAAAATGGACCGTGTGGGGGTTAGATGAGGACCGGGTGAAAGAAGAGAATTCTCTCACGTCGATTATAAAAAAAAGGTTGGGGAAATCCTTTTGCCAGGTTTTTCTTTGGATTTTAGAGAATGTTGGGAATTTCCCTTTTTATTTTTTAATGGCAGGACATCTGGAAGGATTTTAGGATTGAACATGTGGCTCGCTCATGTAAGGTCGTGAAACTAGAAGATTTGTATATACCATCCATTTTTTATTATTAAACAAAAACCCTACTACCATATAGTTTTAAATATTCTACGCTCGGTTTTATACCAAACATTATTTCGTAAGGAGTTTTATTTTTGACAATTGTATTTGTTATAATTCTATTTTTCAAATAAGCCGCTGTTTTAACAATTTCTGGCCAATAACGCCTGTGTACCTTCGCCTCTGCCAACGAACATCTGGATATATCCATTATGTCCCTATTATACTTTTCTGCGGTTCCATTCAGCTCATGGACATATGGTGGACAAGGTTCTATTTCAATTCCCTTTTTACTCGCGAACTTGAGTACTTCATTATTGATGTATTCCTTACCATTATCACAGCGCAATTTCTTTATCTTTTTACCAGTCATATTTTCAATTAGATTTACATAATTGACAAAGCAGTTATAAACTTCACTCTTAGATTTTATTACATGAACCTGAGTCACTTTACTAAAGTCATTAATAAAAAATAAGAAATATCGTTCTCCATTTAATCCAGGAGTATTATGAGGGCCATTGAGATCTGTATGAACAATTTCTAATATGTCACTTGCCCTAGTTCTTTCATTTTTAAACGGTAAATTATGCATTTTATTTTCTAGACATATACCACACTTAAAATAATCAGACTCTAACTCGCTAGGTAGACCTTTTAATACTTGTTTATCACACATAGTTTTTAAATAATTAATATTTACATGACCTAGTGTTCTATGATATTTTTCTTTCTCAGTCATATTTTTAGTTGTCACATTCGCTTCAGGTTTTCTAATTTTACTAGTCATACGGAATACATCGTTTACTTTGAATGCTACTGCAATTACATTTCCCGTTGGATTATAAATTTTCCAAGTCTTTCCTTCAGATCCAATTTTGTTTTTACAAGTAACTTTACCATAACTAATTAAATTTTTATCCATCTCTTTTACAAAAAATACATTTGACATTTTATTCCTTACCATTTGACCAAAAACATTGAACTCATGTATTATGTTACCTATTTTAGTAGCTTTCAATATACGGCCATCAGTAATTTTGACATTTACAGGTGTTTTAGGAACGATTGATTCATAAAAATATTCATCATTATTAACAATGTGGTAAGAACATCCGCTATCTAGTAGCCATTCTACTGTATTATCGCAACCATTAACTATAGATTGATGTGATTCGATCTCTGTTCAGAAACTACTTGAGCTGCCATCTTCCGTTCTTTGATAGTAACCTTGCTGCCAACCGCCACCACGACGATGCTGACTGGAGCCCCGACTGCCTCGACCGTTGCCACGATACTGCCAATTTTGTTGATGCCCGCCTCCTTGCTGATGCATGCCACCCCTGGATTTCCATGAATTGCCGCCCGGCTTTGCATTCGGACATTGAACAATACACTTGCACTATTCTTATCTTTGTCCTCTTTTTCCTTTTGTTCAACTATTTTTATTTTACTTTTCATATACTTAACTGTTTGATCACTTTCTTTCAGAACATCAACGAGGTCCCCAACATAGCTCAACGAACTTGGGAGCATTTTAATCATGTAACTTAATTTTTCTTTTTTCAAGACTGTAGCACCAGCACTCTTTAACTCATTAATTAATTTTTCAAATTCAGTAAAAAATGTAGCTATATCCTCAAAATCTTTCAACCTAAGTCTTTCTAATATGTTTCTCACACATATTTAAAGAGCAGTCGATTGTTTTAAATACATCTCATCAAATTTCCTCATAATATCATAAGCCGTTTCTTCATCTTTAACAAAATGTAGCTGATCATTCGAAATTCCACTGTTTATTATATTTATTGCTTTCAGATTCATTTCATTCCATTCTTCCTCTTTGTCTGCCGCTATACGCCTTCTATTTGCAACAACTCCACATTTCTTCATTTTCAGGATCATTGTTATTCTTTTCTTCCAGCACTTATAGTCCTTTCCATCGAAAATAGGAGTTTTCATTTCGTCTGACATTTTTGCTCACAAAAACTAGTACTCTTTTTCAAAGAAAGTTTACAACTGAAAATTTTTCCGCGAATTTTTATTCCACAAAATGGAGACTTCATCCGTCACTTTTTTTCTCTACTGTCCTCCTTTTCTTTACTCAACAACCAAATTTTCCACTCAATTCTCGATTTCATTGAACCACCAGCCTGCTACCATGTCAATTAAATTGGGGTTTTTATTTATATGTAATTTACTGTTTTAATTATATGGAACATAAAATTTATTTAATATAACAAAAAGTATAACATCTTTACTTGGCAGCAGCCATGCTCCAACTGACTCCAATATTGGTTGTTTCCACACAGGTGTCGCGCGATACAAGTTTACTACCAACTTAACATTAATTAAATAACTATAGTTCTCTAGAAATTAATCAACACGAGACATCTATTGTCCAACATCAATACTTTCTTATACATGTACAATTAATTTTGTACTTTATCCATAATTGGTATCTATATAGGGGGCTTCGCCCCTCGACCCCAAAAAAGAAACCAATCCTGCAGTAAGATGAAGAACAAGTTTCAAAAATCTTACAAGTACATCCTGGGGCTTTGCCCCAGACCCCACCAGGGGCTCCGCCCCTGGACCCTGATGCCCCCAGCTACCACCCTCCCCTTATTTCGGCCCCTAAACATTAAATATTTATAAAAAAAAAAAAAAAAAGCATGTATCATCTTCTTCTCCAACAAATACTGACCATTTTTTTGAAGAAATGATTTGTACAGTTGAAAGCTGTACTCGAAAGTACCGGAATATTAAAAAGTTAAAAGAACATCAATATGCTCACATAAATCAGCGAATCACAATAAAATGTTATTACTCAAATTGCGAAAAAAAAATATTCTTTAACAAATTCGTTCTCTTCTCATATAAGTAAAGTTTATAAAAAAGATAAATTATTAAAATTAGCTCAGTTCAACGATAATAATAACGTACACTCTTTTAACTTATTTACTATAAATCATGAAAACTCAGTTGATGAACCATTTTCTCATGCACAATGTGAAAAAGACAATTACCATCATGAAGAAAAAAATACTTCAGATAAGATTTTTTTAATAAATTTAGTGCATTTCTTTTTAAAATTAGAATTCAAATTTTGTTTGCCAGCATCAACTGTTCAGTACATTGCAAGTGAAATATGTAAAATGAGCGAACAAAATCAAAAACTCGTTAAAAATAACTTATTAAAACATTTACACCAGTTGAACCTATCAGCGGAATTGATTGAAAATATTCTTTATAATGTTATAGATAAAACTTTTAATACCGTTGACGAAAATTTAGGAACTTTTTACAAACGCAAAAAATTTTATGAAAAAAATTTTCCTTATGTCAATCTCATTAAAAATCCTCGTGATAATTCAAGTAGTGAGAACAAATAATTTTATCATTATGTGCCTTTGAGCAGATCACATGTCAATTCAATGTATCTCGTTGCATTATGCAAGGAAAAAATATTTGATCACACTAAAGTTTAAGAAAGCCACGCACTAGGGGGATTCACCGAAAATTTTAGTAAAACTCAGTACTTTTGCAGATACTGTTTAGTTACAAAAAAATCATTCGAGACCGCAAACGGTGTGTGTTTAAGAACTATCCAATAAGAACTGTTAAATCATACAAGAAAGTTATAAGCCAATTAAATAAAAAAAAAATTTATGTTCATAAAAAAAGGCAAATAAAAAACCTTTAATTATAAAGGGTAATAATTTTGATTCGGTTTTTAATCAATTAAATTATTATCACGTTTGTCTTCCTGGATTACCTCCTTGTCTTGGTCATGACATTTTCGAAGGTGTTCTTGCTTATGATCTAAAATTATTTCCTGATGATCTTGTTGACAAAGGTTCGTTTTCATATAAACTACTAAATTATAGAATTGAAATTTCCGACTACTCTGTAAAAGATCAACGGGATAAATTATGTTTCATTTCATCAACTTCTCTAAGAGTAACAGATGAAGCGTGTCAAATATGGAATTTTTTACAATTATTACCATTACTTATTTATGACAATAGATGACATTGATGATGATGTTTGGGAATGTATTTTATTACTATCAGAAATTATTGAGATAGTATGTGCACCAAAAATACATAAAACTTTTGTAATTCATTTAGATTCACTGATTCGTAATTATATTTACTTACAAAAATCATTATTTTTACAGCCGCTTTGCCCAAAACATCATTATTTCTTCCACTATCCATCATTAATTCTTTCGTTCAGACCATTAATGAAGTCATGGACACTTCGTTCTGAGAACAAACATTGTTTTTTTAAACGAAGCATGAGATATTCACATAATATTATTAATGTCACCAAATCACTGACTATTAAACATGAATTGTATTAATGTTTTGTCCGTCTAGGAGGAGAAATTAATTCTGACCTTGAAGTAAAAAATACTGAAAAATTTAACTTGAATTTATATAATGAAATGATTGAACCAATTTTACTTACTAAAAAATTACACCCAGATACTGTTGAATGTCATGAAATCATTGAAACGGGTGTCTCATATCGTATTGGTGATGGATTATTCATTCCGCAAGAAGGTTATCAGTATAAAATAGTAGTAGGAAGAATTTGCAAAACGTTGAATGATGAAAATGAAGTTTATTTCATTTTGGAAGTCTTGGATACTAAATTTATTTCTTATTTAAGAGCATATAAATTAGGTGAGAGTAGTTAAGTAGGGGGGTTCTGGCTCAATCTACTATTACCGACTATGTCGGTAAATTACCAACTGCGTCAGCAATTTACTGACAGGACCGGTAACTTACCGGTTGTAGATGTAGTTCTCAGTTTTCCCGCTAGATGGCGCTGTACCGACCTGCAGTCGGTAATTGTTGGGCAGCGCTGCTGTTGTGGCGGGTGAAAGAATTTGAATTTTTTTGAATATTATCGACCTGTAACGACTATCGATCACCAGGTGATAATTATTACCAACATTTTTTCACTCAATGGCGTTGTAATTCCGGCGGTTTAATATCCATATTTATTTCACACACAACAATTTACCAATCACTGTTCTACACTTAAGCGTGTACACTTAGATATGTGTCCGATGATCTCTGTTGCTGAACTGACTTGTTGGCAATCTGTTCTGTTCATATATAGCCCCCTTACTCTAGCGACCGATAACTCAAACACATTTTTCTAACAGCGCAATTTTCTTTGTAACTTTTGAAAGTTTTATTCGCAGAGGAGTACGTGAGATTTTCATTTCCAGAAAAATATTATTCATAAATATTATTTCTTTGTTAGCTTTTTCAAAACAAACGACATCACGGTCGTAACAACACTTCTTTATTCGTTTCCTCTTCACGTAATTGTTAAGTACCCTCTCACAGAAATTCTTTGACTGATGGGATAGCATTTTAACGCCGATTTATATAGCTCTTACTCTAGCGGCCAATTATTGAAACACATTTCCTAACAACGCAATTTCCTGTGTTCCATGAAAAGTACGTCATATTTCAATTCTCAGAATAAATTCAAATCTTGTTATCCGTTAGAAGGTAATATAAATAAATTTCAAAAACATTTAAATTCAAAAATATTTTATTTTATAAGTATTGTTATAGATTTAAATTGTATTACATTGATACAATTATATATATATATATATATATTTTGTTTAATCAGTCATCTTGTGTTGCGGATTCCTCTGAGATTTTGTCTTCTTGCAATTCAATGAACTTGAAATTATTCCATTCTCCACCAATGTAGAGAAGGGACAACTTATTGCGTTTGACGAAGTCCAGGAACACGTTGAATGCAACATCATTATCTTTGAACACTCCGACCAGTCGTTTTGGAAGGAAAACAATGAATTCATCATCCAATGTTGCAATGACTGCGTCACCATGCTTTGCTTGTACTTTTTTCAGCCCTGTCACTTTATATGGCTCTGTTGTTTCCAATTCTGACATTTTTTTCTTAGGTTTTTGCGTTTAATTGGCAATGCTATTGATGTAATCCATTTTTACTCTAGCGGTCAATTTTCAAAACACATTCCCTGACAACGCAATTTTCCTTTGTTACTGTCTCGTGATTCCTAGAATAATACGTCATCTCGGTTTGGTTAAACTTTGTCTTTGTCAGCTTTTCGGAGAAATGACGTCACAGAAGTGAAAAATAAAAAATTCTTTTATACATACGTATCAGATAAACCTTTCTAAAAAAAAAAATATCAGAAACTTAACGATCGAGAGTATAGAATTTATTCTCTCTCCACTTGTATTGAGTCTTTCTTAGAATAATAATAATAAAACGTCATATCTTTTTCGGAAAAATGACGTCACACCAGTAAAAAATAAAACAATTCTTTGTTTATCTAGATCAAATAAACCTTTCTAAAAAAATAATGACGTCAGAAACTTAACGGTCGACAGTATAGATTTCATTCTCCCGCCACTTGTCTTATATATTAATATAAACGACCGATCTTGTGCATTTAAAATTAGTCTTGCAAAGAAAAACACGTGATCACAATGGATCTAATTTTCGATACACAAGGATATCATTTATCTAACGGTAAAGTTATTGTGAAAGAGTTGGCGTCATGTAAATGGCTAGGATTGGAAAAAATTTGTGAATATCACTTTTTATTTAAACCACCATACGATTATGGGCAATTGACTGATGATGAAGCATGGGCAGTGGATGTCAATACAAGATATTTCCATGGACTTTCATGGGAAATTGGTGATACACCATATGAAACATTGGTTAAATACTTGAAAGAGACATTGAACAACGTGCGCTATATTTTTGTTCGCCATTATGAAGTGCAATATTATTTGGAATCATTCATAAAAATAGATATACCAATTATAAAATTGAGTAGAGAGGATTCTACAATTTACAATAATTCGATTTTTATCAAATGTCCACATCACGACCAACACTGCGGAGGAATGATGAAGGAAGAAATAGATTTAAAATTTCCACGTCTATACAACCCTCGATATGAATGTACACTTAGAAATGTGAAAAAACTAAACCAATGGGTTCTTGAGAATATTTCAATTCTTGATGATGATATCAGACCAATGAGAATTTATCAAATAACGAACAAATTACTCAAGTTGCATCCAACAGATTTAAAGCTTTTAACAAAGGATTTCATCATAGAAAATGCCACAAATCTTATCGATACTGCATGGGATGGACTGCCTGATGAATGGAAATTAGATGAAGATTTTAAAATGTATCGACGATGTTATGAGCATCATCCACCAAAAGACGACTAAAATGGTGGCCCTGTTCCATTTGTTAAGGATTGTAAAATGTGTAATGAAAAATGAAATGATTTGTAAAATGTGTTATAAACAAAATAAAAACAATTTTTTTTTTACATAATTCATTTCATTTTATTCATATAATCAATTTTTTTAATAATACAGGATTAATGATAATATTATATTTTTCTATTCGTAATCTAAATCTTTCTCTATCTCGAGCTGCTTCTTCCCAACATCCTTGTCTAGCTGCTCTGTAAGAATAAGTCCATGTATGCATTATGTGTATTTTCGGTTGAAGATTGAAATGCACAGATTTTCGTTCCATTATAATAATTTTCTTAATTGTCCACTCAAAGGTTTGTATTCAACAATTCGATCATGAACGATTAAACAGTATGCCGATGTATTATCGGGTATCGGTTTGGTAGATTCAAATTCAATTCGCACATCCACAGGACCAGATTTTAATGATTCATTTTGTTTTGAACAATCGATGACAATTAGGGGTGCTTTGCCAATAAATTGTTCTTTTGTGAGGAGAGGTTCTGAATCTTTACCATAATATGATTTTTGGAAATTTTTGTACATATTATATAATAATGCATATTGATTGTGAGATATGTCAAGATTCAAATTGCCATATGGATAACATTGTGAATTGAGAAAAAGTTTTACGTCTCTCAAATTACAATCATCGAATTGACTGGAATCTTTTGTTGCATCATTTTTTCGTGTCGTTTGGAATGCCAGTATAACATATCTCGGTTTCTCCAATTGTGTTGATGTTTTAACCATCCAGACGTTTTTCGTTGTTTTCGGTAACAATGGATATTCATAAGTTTCCCATGATCGGAAACTCACTGTTATTAGCGGATCCTTGGCAATATAATTTAATAATTGTATTTTTCTTGTATCCGACACTGTGATGTAAGGAATCATCCATTCAATTTTCGTCAAAGTAATTTTTTCATCTGTACTAGCTGCAGTTTGTACTATTGCATTTAGATCGGTGTTTGAACGTGTTAAAACAAGTTCATGCTTAGCATTGACAATAGTGCGATGATAATCTTCAGCAAATCCCAATAGCATATTCAATGGCAATAAGATGTCAAAGTATCCTTTGTTATCCGTAAGCTTTTCATCATTGTCAATCCAACCTGTGTTATCTAAATCATTTAATTGACTTGGATGAAGTGATAGATATCCTTTAATGACACTCGTAAGATCGACATTTTTATTACGATCAATCTCAATGCCATTCGATTCACATCGTATTTCTTCGAATAAGTAACATAAATGCTATGTTAACTAATTTCGTTGTCGCTGTTACAGCAGTGTCATTAAGTTTTGGTAAATTTTCCGGTAATATGAAGAGAACTTTTGCAAGGCAATAAGCACAAGTCTTGATGTTGGACAGCAATCCGAATTTCATCGTTGTTGTTGAGTGAAGCTGATGCATAAGGTTGATGAGCATGTAATTCATAATGTGATATAGACTCATCAAAAACAACTCCTCTGTTGATGGATAATGTCTCCTCCCCCGCAGCCATGGCAATAAACACGCAAAACAGCACACTTTTACTTTGACTTTTTTTGTATGCGAAGGCCTAAGCTCTTAAAAAACAAAATATTCTGACGACTTAGTCGTTTGAGGTTTCGTCCTTGACTGACAATTTTTCGGCATGGTAACTCAGTTTTATAGCTTCTTCCGACAATCATTTTATAAACAATACCCATTATTTTACAGATTTTACATGCAAACGAATTGTTATTATTTCTCCACGAAAATTAACTAATTCTCCGTCTTGATCGACAATTTTTAATTGCATATGATGTATTGCTTGTACGGCGATTGGAAGATAAATGACGTTAGATGGCACTTCAATGATTTTATATCCTGGTGGAACTGATGGGAAGAATTCATGAATTGTATGCACTAATTTATTATTTATGTATGCTCCTGTAGTAATATTGCACTCGATTCTCAATGCATCGATTTTCAAGGTGGAAACTGGTGAATCTGACGTCTGTGCTGATTTTGGCGCGATAAGTCTTGGACCAAAACCCAACAGACGACCAATAGAATCATCTGGCTGGAAATTGATTGTAGCGTTATCACTGTAAATCTAACTGTGCAATACATTGTTGTTAGGTTTAATAGAAATTGACAATTTAGGATCAGCTTTCTTCAAATAATTTTCAATATGTTCAATTTCATAGCTTCCTGTCGGTATTTCAATAATTTTATTTCGTTTATTTATATTATAATAAAACATATTATTTCCATTGTCAATATTTGGGATAGAGTTGAACGTTAATAATTCAACAAGACCCAGTACATAATTTTTTGTCCTTGTTAATTCGATAGGTGAAAAATAATATGCCTTTAATATAGAGGACTGTCCAGACAGCGTTATTGTGAACGAATCGTCCATGACTGAAGAACTTTTTATTCAGCTTCACTTTTTATATGGCTTTTGAAATTAAATTCCATACCGAGTCCCCAGATGTCTTTAACTTTTTCTCTGAGAAATTTTGAACATAGATGTCCACAATTTGTTTCTGAATAATCTTGTTGCTTTGTATGATTATATAGTATGCTACCAACATCGAGATATTTTTGAAGTTCAGGTGGAGGTTTTAAATTACCGAAGCTATCAAAGTATATTGCTTCATTTCCTCGTTCTTTATATGCCACCCAATGAGTTTCTGGTCCATCTTTACTATGAAGGTTAATGATAGCTGACTCATTTTTCCATGGCTTAGATTTCGGTAAATTATTTCTCATGAAAACTCCACGAAAGTATGGAATTTTCATAATTTTTGCATACTTCAAAATATCGATGTTTGTTAATGCTCGATGTGGTAGCTCTATACGTTTTTTTCGCTGGTTTCAAGTATAGACCATATCCTCGTTTTCGACGTTCAAAACGTAGACCTCTACCCAAGGCTATGGCTTCCATTTTTCGATTGTGACGTTTTGCTTCATCTAATTGACGATGAGCAGCTTTAGCATCACTAACTGCCTTTGCGATACCTGAAGATCCACCAGCTTAAGCATCAATTGCACTTAGCCCGCTAAATATCGCTATAAATGGTAAAACACATCCAACCTTAGTCGGTACAGGTAATACACGAGGAACTCGAACATTCTTTTTTCCACCAATCGTTTTTACTGCTTTCCGTGCAGCTAATAATGCAGATTTTATTGGATCTGCACCTGAATTCATCATCAACTTGGCCGAATCCACAATCTGTCTTAAAGGTTTTTTCTTTGAACCTTTTCCAACTTTTTTCTTTCCCACTCTTTTTTTCAAATCCATTCCGAGTTTTGATTTAACTTTCATGATATTTGTAATTCCTAATGCAGCAGCTCTTTCACTGAGATTTGCGTTTTTTGCAAGAACTCTTTGCCAAGCTTTTTCAGCAAGCACTCTATCAGCTGCGTTTCTCGCTTCTACGTTTTCTCGATTTCTCGAATATCTTATATCGTACTCTTTACACGCTGTGTCCAACGGATTTACACCAGGATCACCCCGTTCTAATCGTTTTTGTAATTTCGTTCCGGGTCCACAATACTGATATCCAGGAATGTGTAACTCAAATGGCAATTTATTTATGATGGTGATTACTAAGCCGGTGCCACGTCTGTACTGTGTTATAACCTGAGCCGTTCTGAAATAATTTTTATAAAAGTCGTGCATTTATACTCTAGCTCTTCAGTTGATATCAAGATGACGTTCGAGCAACAAAGAACTCAATTACCAGTGTTAAATTTTGACAACGTCGTGCCACAAACTGTAAAAATTCAACGCCATGGTAATTTATTACCGAATAGCGTTCGTGGTGTGATATGTGGTCCCTCGAATTGCGGTAAAACAAATGCTCTCTTAGCTCTTATTGTACACCCGAACGGATTACGATTTGAAAATATATATTTATATTCGAAATCCATTCATCAGCCAAAATACAAATTTTTGGAAAAATTACTTAAACCTGTAGAAGGCATGGGTTATTCTCCTTTTAATGAACATGAAGAAGTTGTTAAACCAGAGCAAGCAAAACCAAATTCAATAATGATATTTGATGACGTAGCGTGTGAAAAACAAGATAATATGCGTGCTTATTTTTGTATGGGACGACACAGAGATGTTGATAGCTTTTATCTCTGCCAAACTTATGCACGTATTCTCAAACATCTAGTGCGAGATAATACAAATTTTCTCGTGCTCTTCCGACAAGATGATATGAATTTGAAGCATATTTATGATGATCATGTAAACACTGATATGTCATTTTCTGATTTTCGAGAACTTTGTTCCAAATGTTGGAATGATAAGTATGGATTCGTCGTTATCGACAAAGATAGAGAAATCAGTTGTGGACATTATAAAAGAGGATTTGATTGCTTTATTAATATATAAATTGAACAACAATAAGAGAAGAAGAACATTTGTGACGCGGTCATCAAAGTGGTAGTATGAAGACAAGAAAAATGCAAAAAAGAGCTGATATTTTGCATCAAATTGCGAAAGCCAGTGACGCAATACGACAGAAGCATGAAATTATTAAACATGGGCGAGAAATAACTCAGCGAGCTATGAACGAAATGTTTAAACCAGTCGTAACTCCTTTACAACAATTAGTGGACAAGACTCCGATGAAAACAGAGAAATTTGATGTGAAAAAAAAAGAGCTAATCAAAAAACATCCTGTAGAAGAAGCTACAAGCTTTCAAACAACACATGATAACAATACTGTTGATTATGATGTGGATAATAGTGCAATAACTGATGATGAATCTTTTACCACTGCTCCTTATCAAAGTACACCGATAAAAGAGTTACCTGCAGTATCATATTTAAAAAAATTCGATTCAAAACATCAAGTGAAAGAATTGGATACAAAGTTTGGTGTCAGAAAATTGAAGAATAAACTGATGATTGGTAATGCAGAAGCAAGATTTGATGATAAATTTGTTTACATCGATAATAAAAAATATGAAAGTACTTCTGGTCTCTTAGAATTACTTTTCATGGAATCACCTGATCCAAATATAACAACAGACATTGATGAAAATACTTATGGACAAATTTTAAAAAGCACTTACGCCTATCATAAACATTACCACCCTGACAGAAGTCTTAGAGAGAATAAATATTCAAAGAAATATCAAAATATTATTAGCACATATTTACCGAAAAGCGGTAAAGGTTTGCCGCAATATATGATAAATCATAATCGACCACTGGACTATGTTTATTGGGATGATCCCAATGAACTTGTTGATCGATTACGTCTACTTGTTTCATCACGTGCTGCTGGTAATTTTAGCCATAACAATGAAATAATGTCAATTATTGAAGAACTACGTGAAGCTGGAATTATATATTAATCAGATGCTCAATGTCATTACTCATTGATCAATTATCTCTTGAAGAGAGAGGATGAGTGTAGACTTTTTTGGACGTCAGTTAGACAATGATCCACGAAAAAGTGCTGTCCGTGGTCCACCTGGTAATGGATTTAAATGAACAATCGATAAACAATATGATATGAAAAATAGAAGATCGTACCACCTTGCTGATCCAGTAGATCTAAATGATGCTGTATCGTTAAAAGTTGTTAAATCAAGCATCAGTAATACAATAGCATCTTTAACACAAGAGATACAAAATCTCCAAACGAAAATTGAAAATATCAGTGAGCAAGTGAAACAGCAATTGGAATCATCACAAGCAGCACAACAAAGTTTGAAGGCTGAATTAAATAGAATAAATGAATTTCATCAATTTGATCAATTAAATACGTTTAAAGAGGCAGATAATAGGCATACCGACATTATAAAACAGCTGGAGGAGAATTCTATAAGTTTGATTTATTTATTCTAGACAGATTTATTCTATAAGTATTCGCAGAAATTGGATTACAAAAACTTTTACTATTGAAAAAATTCTTATGTTTTATCATACTTCTGTGGTAATTGATAAAGTTCAATTAGATAAGACTTTTATTTCTTTCCATGAATAAATAAGAGTATAAGCTTACCTTACTTTTAATTATTTTTTTATCTCTTAATTGAAAATATTATTTTTTTTCTAGAAAACATTCTTCACAATTATACTTTAAATACATGATTCCTTATTTTTTTTTTCTTGTAAAAAATATCAAAATATAAAATGTTATTAAAGTTGGAATTTTTTATAATTTGTTAATGCATTTTTTCTTGAAGTGATTTATTTAATTAGATGATAAGTTCATAATCAATTTTAGGGATGTGAATTTAACAGAATTAAATATTATTAGTGATAATTTTATAAAATTAAAGGCAAATTGAATATTTTGAAAGTGAATGAAATTATAATTAAACAAATAAATAATATTGCAATTACCATCATGAGCGTTTATATAATAAATTGTTTACTAATTGAAGAGTGTAAATCAATGAATTAATCAATGAGTGAATAACAGTTAAGTGTAAGAAAAAGAAATACAATAGATTACTTTCTTTCAACACAGGCATTGAAAAGATTTTAAAAAGCTTTGTTATCATTTACAATGTTCTTAAGCCAAGTATTTTCATGTTAAAAAAGACAATCGAGGTAATTAATTTGAGTGGAAAGCTTTCAGTAATGCTTCGTTTGAATATTTCAAAGAAATAGAAGTAAAATTAGTCAACCACTGTAGAAATAACAGTAGCAAGTTTTATTCGGTCTATCTTTTAGTAACATCAAGATCTACAAATAATACTCTATTATTTATAGAAATATCTTATTCTTACTGAGAAGACTAAAAAAGTGTCAATGCCTTTGCTGTTTTTAGTATTACTGGTGAGCATAATTTACAGAGATATTTTTCAAGTCCAAATAAAAAAATAAAAATGAATAGAGTACTCACTTTCACTTTTAAGATAATCGAGCATGAATTCATAATTTTGTTTTATATTTGGACTACACTATAATGACAATTTTTTATTCATTCAAAATGAAAAAAAATGAGTATCAGAAAATATCATTGTCGATGTCTAAACTAGGGTTATCGATAAAAATAGTTCACCAGAAAAATATCGTAATTTTTCATGTTTTTACTCGAAAACGAAAAAAAAAAAAACGCTTTCGATTTTATTTTTTATAACACAATATTAGTATGCTTTATTTTTAACAAAAATTTAAAAAATGTTGTTTATAAACAATTCAATACTAGTAAATTTAGTACGGAAAAAAACCTCAACAATATCGTCAAAAGAATTCCATAGTACTAGAGCTATTTATCTTCATGGTTATTTTTTTTCATACGACGAAAATTTATTAATTTTCAATTTTTCAAATTCTGGATTATGTATAGGCAAACATAAGATAAGTGATGACATAAATCAACCCTTGAAGAGGAGAAATAAAAAATGAAGTGGTTTTTCAATCGATATTACCATTCTCTAATTATCTTTAATAACATGAACGTTCTGCCCTTTAGATGATGAGAAATATTATTTCATCCTTTATTTTGACATAGATCAAATATTTATTATCATATTATATAAGTTGGTTTACATAATTCGAGTTTAGAAAACTGAATGTAGAATATTTTTTTCTGCGAATAGAATAATATTTAGTTGTGTTGTTAATGTATCGTACTAATAAAAAGAAACGGTGACTCTTCGATTCAATTCAATAATAAGTCATAATTATTATTGTAATAATAACAAAAATATATATTTTTACAGAAACGTAACAACATAAAAACAGCAACCAAACGAAAAATGGCTGAGGCCATAATTGAAGCCCATAAAAAGGCTCGAATTGCAAAGAGTGTAGATACGGAAAATATGGATGGGTCTTCATCGTCATTTGTAGCTGCACCACTGCAAGATGTCGAAGTACCACTACAAGATGTCGAAATACCACCGCAAAACGTCCGAGTTTCACCACAAAACGTCCGAGTACTACTACAAAACGTTCCAGTACAGCCATTAAATAACATTAATTTGAATGAAGCAGATCCAAGAATAGGCACAAAAAGGAATGACTTAGTATATATAGGAGGAGGAGAATGGGTAAACTTCAATAATCTACGCGAAGGAATGGTACGATTTGGCTTTGTGTATTTAGGAGAGGGAGAGTGGATCCGCGAAATTGCTCTCAATTTTACGGGGACTCGTCTTAAACCAAGAATTTTTGTAACAAAAATGGCTTACGCCCTGTGGGGGTATGAAGAACTGGCAAATAGGAACGTCTCTAATAGACAAGGACAAGAAAATCGTCCACTTTTAGAGGATACAAAAAAATCGGTTCTTATTAAAGAATTTGAAAAATACCCGAGGAATCGTGATAAAATCACTCAAGCGACAGAAATGGGATCAATAAACGCATACTTAGGGCGGGCCATAGGAGGTGCTAGATCCCGGATTGAAAGAGAAAGAAATAGGGCTAATAATAATAGAGAAGCTAGTGGTGAAACTGATGGCGAATGATATAAAGGGATTAAATGTATCAATGATTTCCGATAATTTAATTAGACGATATAATTAAGATTTTTATTCTTCTTTAAGAATTTTTTTATTATGATAAAATGTTATGGTATTTTTTATGTGAAAAGTTAAGTACAAAAAGAATGTCGTATTCTTAATAATTTCAACTAATGAAATGATTGGAAATCATCAATAAAGTTTCAAGTTATTACAGGTATTAAAACGATAAGAGAATTTTTTTTTTTTATAATACAAAAATGTAACTTAGACAATTAATGTTAATTTAAAAAATGTAAGAGTGTTTTCATCAATGAATTTTGTTTTTTTTTTTAATACAAAAATGTAACTTTCACAATTAATGTTAATTTAAAAAATGTAAGCGTGTTTTCATCAAAGAATTTTTTTTTTATAATACAAAAATATAACTTTAAAGATTTATAATTTAGATTTTGATTCACAAATTTATGATTGTCTTTTATTAAAAAAATTTTAATTTTTTCTAATATCACTTCAATATTTATTATTCTTATTTGGATTTAAAGGATACTCAAAATTTATAATGTCTATTAAAAATAACACTTGAAGGATTTATGATTTTTTTTTTCTTGAATGTATGGCTTTTATTTTAGGGGAACAAATACATATCTATGTAGTACAAATTAGTCAACTAATCCAAATAAAGTTAATATGTTATCAAATAGTTAATAAATTTGACTGATTATATTAGTTAGAGCTATTAATTTATTATTAAAAAATCTGTGATTTTTATAATAAATAATGATATTTATATGCTATTGTTCCTATAATATAAGTTAAGTTTAAACGATGTTCTCTGTATTTTTTCATCAATAAAAATAAATTTTTTCAAAATAATATTATTATTAATTTACTCAAAATATTGCTGAAACACTCTGAATTTTAGAAATTTAAGTATTCTAATTTACTCTAAATTACTCTGGAATTTGAAAACCTCAGTTCCATATTCAACTCTGATTCACTCTGAATTATTTTAAAATATTTAAATTTAAGTTCCATATTTTACTTCGATTCACTCTGAATTATTCTGAAATATTTAAATTTAAGTACCATATTCAACTCTGATTCACTCTGAAATATTCACATTTGAGTCTAATGTTGGACTCTGCTTTACTGTAAAACTATTCGAAATTCTCTTAAATTTAATTTGATAATTATTTCTCATTTATTCTGAATTACTCCGAAAATCTCACATATCCCTAAATTTTATACTCTGATTTACTCTGAATTTCTCTGAAAACATATGTTCCAAATGTAACAATATTTCAGAATATTTTCAGAATTTTACAGAATAAATATGAGAAATTTCAGAATCTTTTAGAATTTTTTAGAAAGTTTTCAGACTGTTTCAGAAAGATATTTCCACACGAGAACGTTCAGAAAAAATTGAAAGGAAGACCTAAAGTCCAATTGCCATGAACAAGGAAAAAAGACAAATCGCAGAAGAGCTTCATAGACCAGTGAGAAGAAATTATCAACGACGACATGTGGATATACGTGGTCTTGATGAGACTTGGCAGGCCGATTTTGTTGATATGAGTGCATATAAATCCTACAATAAAGGATATTAATATTTATTAACAGTTATTGATATTTTCTCTAAATATGCTTGGGCTATACCAATTAAGATTAAAAATGGTAAAGATGTCACTGCTGCAATGATGTCAATTTTGAAAGAAAAAAGAGTTCCCAAGCATTTACACGTTAATAGAGGCAAAGAGTTTTATAATAAAGATTTTGAAAGACTTATGAAACAGTACAACATTAAAATGTACTCAACATTCAGCAATCTCGAAGCATCAATTTGCGAGCGATTCAACCGAACTTTGAAAAATAAAATGTGGAAAAATTTTACTTTACATGGAAATTACAAATGGATAGACATTCTACCAAAATTATTATCATCATATAACAATACTAAATATCGTACAATTAAGATAAAGCCTGTGGATGTGATTTCAGCCAATGAAAAGCATCTATTTGATACTGTTTACAGAAAGCTTAAGGTCATGAAGATGGAGAAAAAATATAAATTTAAAGTTGGTGATAAAGTTCGCATCAGCAAATATAAACATGTATTCGAGAAAGGCTACACTTCCAATTGGACCACTGAAATTTTTACCATCAGCAAAGTCGAAAATACTCATCCAGTGACTTATAAATTGACAGATTATCAGAACCAACCAATAGAAGGCGGTTTTTATGAAGATGAATTGACTGGAGTCCAATATCCTGATGTTTATTTAGTTGAAAAAGTTTTAAAAAAACATAGAAATCGAGCATATGTGAAGTGGTTAGGATTTAGCAATGAACACAATAGTTGGATAAATTTAGAGGATATATAATTTATTTAAAAACTTGCAAATGTGACAAAAACAATTTATAATTATGACAATAACAAACTTATAATTATCAGAAAAATTTTAGTAGTGATAGGTTAACTTATAAAAGAACAATTATAACTTATAAAATAACACTTGAAACCTTAAGCTATGATAATTGTAATTTATAACTATGACAATTGAGTAATGACAATTGTAACTTATATTTTTGATATTTGTAACTTGTAATTATTTTAATACAAAAAATAAATATAAGAAAATTACGAATTCGTATTACATTCTTTGTAACCCAATGGTAAAGTATCAGTAGTTCCCTCTAATAATTGTCTTTCATTATCTTCCCAACTTAAGGCTTTTTTCATTCTTGAAATAGTGCATACTTCATGTTTTTTATTTACAATATGATATTCATCGTTTTTAAAACAGTATGATGAAACAAACAATTTTTATAATCATCAATCGTAATCGTTTTAATTGTTGCTTTTTTCACACCTTTGGCTTTCTTTTGATCCTCTTCATTTTGAACTTTGAAACTATACATTATTGCTCTAAGCCCAATAAATTTAGGTATAATTTTTCCTTCATTATTCATCTTTCATCAAGCCTAGAACTTTCTTATTGACTAAAGGAATACCATAAACATTATTTTTAGGATAATCAGACGTGTCATATTTCTGAATGTCACGTTTAATATAATCATATATGTTTACATTAGTGAAATGATAGATTAAGCTATCAGTGTCTGTATATAATAATTTCACATTATTTTCAAAAGTCTTCATGATATAATTATAATGGAAATCATAAATAAAAATTTTAGATAAATCAAGTATTGCAAACCCTACATAAATTGGCTTATTGAACAGTATTTCCAGTTGTTTCATTTCTATAATGACCATATTTTCATCAAATATAATGCTGCTATGAAAGTTGGGTTGTGATATTAGAGTTTGTGCTCCCCATCTTCCCTCCCATTTTGTGATTAATTTTATATCTTTGTAATTACGGACATTTTCCATTGTCTTTCCATAAACAGCGTTATTCATCAGTTTGTAAAAGTTTTTTTCAAATTCATTTTTAAATTGCTTTCTCATATTTGTATTCAAATCTATATATTTTTTTAACCAAGTTGATTGCTTGAATTGTAAAACTCGATGAATTTTTTTAATTTTTAAACCAAGTTCAACACACTGCTGTAGGTTTCTATAATGTATAACATACTCATTTCTAGGTAATAATGTTGTCATCAACTTTGTACTTTTGCATTCAGGTGGTTTCCAATGCTCTGGGCATAGCGGTAAATCTTTATGATGCTCATGCAATGATTGTGAATAATCTAAATCTACCTCAAAAATATAACCGATTGTTGAATCTTTGGGAATATTTAAAATTAAATAATTTATATCATTCAAATCAAATTTTTCAGTAACCCATCTAAAAGAACCAGTGGGCAGGTATTCACTCATTGCTGCACCATAAAGATTGTTTACATCGAAATACATCAAGTAAGATTCATCTTTGTTTGGATCAAAATCATCTCTCATAAATTGATTATTAGCTTTGCCATATCTATTGCAACACTGTGACACACCTCCTCTTATTCCTTTCTCTATGAAATTGAGCATTTCAACATCTTGCAAAGGATCAATTTCTATTTCGGTATATTTTAGCATAGTATCAAAAGCTAGGCCAGGTGCAGTTAAGTAATGTAAAGGATCTAAATTGTATGCATCTAAACAATTTCTACGAAAATTTTCAAAAATGTCTGCTAAGAGCAAAACATCAGTTTTCAAATATAAATCTGAATAATCACCTAAAGTTTTAAGCTGAAACTTATTCCACACAGCGAGTGCATGCTCATAATCTTCATCTGTGATATTTGCATCATTTAATTTAGAGTAAAACGTTGATTGGGCAGGAAGCTGAGTTTCATCAAGTTTATCCCAATTATCAGTATATTCATAGGGAAAGACTCCCTTTCGCACTACTAATTTAAACTGTTCACGATCATTATAGAATTTTTCCGTAATATTCTTATTATCATCATGTAAAAATGAAGCTAATTTTTCAATGCTACTTGCCATGAATCTAAAGGAATCTATGAACTGTAATTTGACCGCTATGTCACAAGTTCTTTTTCTATTGTTTCCATTGAATTCTTCTTTACCGACAGTCTTGGTAAAAGCTATATATTTTTTCTTGTTAATTGGTAATAGATCAACTCTTCCTTCGAAAGATGGTGAAGCAAATTCTTTCATTAAAAAATTCGAATCGTATCCTGAAAGATTATGGAAAACTATTGGAATGATATAGGAGCATTGATAATTTAAATTACATCTGTTGTGAGTAGGGCCACGATAATTACCAGTAAAATGACAATGGTCACGAACTCTTGTTTCATTATTTAAAAAAATTTGATTACAGATGCGACATTCTTTAGCTTTATTATGAGTTTTCTGTTGCTGTAAAGTCAATGGTTTCATTGGCTTGACAAAATTTAATGGTTGTCTTTACATGTTCAGGTAATTTTTTTAATTCTAAGACAAACCAATCAATGCAATCATCACCACGTTTCAAATAAAATCTAGATTGAGATTCATCAAATGAACAATGAACATAGAAAGCAACACTGGATGGAATATGTTTCTGCTTATTATCATATGGTTTGAGAATGCATTCAAGATCGGCATAAGCAACAAATAGAACTTGTTCATTATTTTGATAATTTTTAAATTTAATTTTCTCATCACTTGGAGGGAAGGTGATTGCTGTTTTATTCATTTTAATGCAATTTTTTTGGTGATTAATAAATAACTGTTCAATTTTAAAATAACACAAACACCTATCACATAGAAATTTTTTTGTTTTACCATTAGAAATTTGAGAACTAACCAATCGAGAGAGATCTTTGATCAAACAAAAATGATAGATAGGTTTTACATTATTATCTTCATCAATCTCAACATCACTCTCGACCATTAACAAACGTACACGTTTTTGATGAGCTAATTGACTTAAATATAATGGAGCTATTTTATCTTTATTATTCAACTCATAAACATTAATAGATAGACTATTGTCTAATTCAAATTTAGGAATATCATAGAAAGTTGTTGGACAATTAATACCTTGATACTTGAGAACTGTCCTAAAATCTGGATATGACGATGTTCTGATGGGATTATTTTCAGTTGGAAATAAAGCTGCAGTTACTGACCAAAGAAAGCAACACTGGTCATCATTCTGAATATTTAACACGGCTTTTTTATCTTGAATAAACTTTGGTAGAGCAATCCAAGTTGTTCCTCCTCCTGCTGATAATGGATCATATCGATTGATGTTTACTTGAAGATGAATGATTCCTACCATGGACCACCCTGAATCGCGTTCTTTAAAGTCTTTAACTTTAGTTGACAAAACATCAATGCATTTTTCTTTTATAATTTCTCCTATTTCACTTGATGGCATAAAAAGTTCATTTGGTGTTGTAAAATACTTTATTTCTTCAATAAATTCACCATCCTGCAAATTTTTAAATTTACAAGCCAAGGAGAAATTCACTTTCACACTGCCATTATTATCAATAATATTTTTTATTTTTTTACATATAATTGACTTAGCATCAATCAAAAATTCATTCAAATTTAAATGCTTCGAATTAATGATTGATCCTGTAGAAATACGGAGTTCAAATATACTTTCTTCATCTCTCCAGACAATCGATGGACTTGGTCTTTCAACATCACGTTGGAGATCGCCGCCTCGCACAAAATTTTGTTGAGAAATAAATTTTTCACACAGTGATTTTAGGACAAAAATTGTTGATTGAATTTTCATCTTCTCACCAACTGATAAATTATTGTTTAATTGTCGATTCAATGTATTAACATTTTTTTTCTCCAATCTCCAACCATTTATTAACAGCTTCATCCTTGTTTGGTCCACTTAATGATGAAAAAAGCACATAAGCCTCTTCCATCATTTTAATTAACTCCTTATAATCACACATTTTTTTTTCTTTTACTTTTTAGTATTCACTTGTTAATTTTTAATTATTTTCATTCACCAGCTATTTTTTTTCTTTTAAAGAAACAACACTTTCTGGAAAGTATCTTCATTATCCACTTGCTATTGTTTTTAATTTCAACTAAATTCCCATGTTTACTCGGCAACTTTTGAATCAAAAATAGTAGAAAAGCTCTTATACATTTATTTAATATACAAGCCAATACTACCCTTAAACATGACTAGATTTTATCGTCAATACATTCCAATGATATCACTTCACGAAAACTATACAGTCAGTTTGAAAAACGTCATCATACATATGCTAAATAACAACTACCCTTCAACACTATCTGATTACATGGCTTTTTTCTGTGTGACGTCATTTTTACGAAAATATCCGTTGGTTCAATGAAAGATATTGATAAATACTCTCAGAATCATAGACGTGGCTTGAAGAGCCATAAAAAAAGATATTCTCAGTCGTGTATAGTCTTGAATAATTAAAGATGGAAAAAAAAATTCTTTACATAATTGATATGGAAGGATTCATAGTTAACAAAAAATTTGTTTGCAAAGAAATGGGATTTCTTTACACTATGACAAGTAAAGTGAATTCAAGATTTTATAAAATTGGTGAATTTAATGAACTATCATATGGAGATAAAAAAACTGCATCATTCTGCTTGCATTATGTCCATAGAATGCTATATCGAGATAAACGAGATGATGAAGATCCATCGAACCTAGATGAATTATTATTTTAAAACAAGGCTGAATCATTTAAACATCAAAAATTACACCAATCTGAAGTCAATAGGATGCCTAAAACTTGAAGTCATCATAAAATACATGGATAAAAAAAATAAAGCAGCTTACGATCAACTAGAAACTCTATCGCGCGGAAAACATTTCAAGCTAAGGAACCCACAAAAAGTGGCATATTGTCCAAGAAAAGAAGTCTTTTGTTTCAGCTATTTCTTGGAAAATATGTCTTAAGTTCATTATTATTTATAGACTATTAATTTTGTCTTTCTAAATTACTCTCTTATGTTATAACTCAATGACAATGTTCAAATTTTTAATAATCATTAATGTAAGTTCTGTGAAAGTAACTTAGAAGAGAAAATAACACAATTACAATAATGAAACTATTATGTATTTTATAATAATAAACGATATGTATAAGAGAAAACGAGAATAATTGTTTATTCAAATATAAAATACAAAATATTATAGTATGGTTGCGAACATTATAGTTACTTTTTTATCTTACAGAATATAAATAATTAACTTATAATTACCTTAACATTAATCAGAATAAAAAGATAGATAATATTTTTGCAAAATAGACAAACACATAAGATTTACATTACAGAAAGTATATCATAATTAACTCTCTGTTTGCGAACTTTTTTTATCAGAATTATCATCATCATCGTCAGAATCACAGTCACTCGAACTATTCTCATTTCCATCACTATCATTATCAATGTCAAAATTATCACTCTCATTTTCATCAACATCAGAATAGTAAAGTTCCTCTCCAACGCTGACAATTTCTGGATCGCTGTCGTTATTATCATCATCATCATCATCGTTTTTATCTCCAATACTTCCTACTCCACTGTCGTAATCACTTTCTCCTTCTCCTCCTTCCTTATTATTAAAAAATAAGAAAATATCGTCACCATGAAGTTCCTCAGCAGTTACTGGTAAAAACACATACGTTTGTTCCACATCATCATACACTAAGCCGCAGATTGTGTCATACATACACAACAAACGTTCCTGCCGTCTTAATTAGGAACCATAATGTTTTATGGCGTAATTGATCCTTTCTTTGATCTGATTTACGTGGTACTATTGAAATGGAATGATGACAACGTAAAAACACGACCATGGTTGGATATATGTGCTGCAATAATAAAGATTTCACGTCATACATTTATAAAGATATATTACATATACACATATTTTTTATTATTTAAACTGTACCTTTCAATGCTGTCGATTTGAACCTCATAATTTATAATTATCATGGAATCAATATCTTCAATAATGACACTCCATACGGAATTTCCAGCACCCTCACAAATGTCCATGTTTTATCATTTGGATTTATGAGTAGCGTTATCAAAATTCCTTGGTATGGAAAAAGGAAATTGAGAATACTACCCGTCAACTGCACCCACACTTTCATTGCGGAAGATATCCTTGCTTAAACATTCCTATTGGAAAAAGGTAAATCCTATAGGCTTTTTCAGAATTTGAATAGGAAACATCATATTTGAATAGGAAAAGTTGAGAAATTTCTGCTACCCAGAAAAAGTTCAATGGGATTACACAAATCTGAATAGGTACAAAAACGGTAATCGTAATATCTATAGGATTTAGAGCATTCCAATTCACACGACTTAATAGGGTTATGATGATTCTAAAAGGTAGTCAGCAATTCTATAGGAAACGAAGAGCTTCTATGGGAAATGAGGAAAGACATTCGAAGAGGAAACTAATTGAATAGCATAATACGACTTTGAAATTATTTTTATTAATTGTTAAACCTCAGTAGGATTCTACATTATTTAATAGTTTTGACTCTTTTAACATCCAATAGGACATGAATAGATCTCAATGGGGAAATACGACTTAGAAATAATTATTTTTATTCATTTAACCTCAATAGGATTCTGCGTTATTTAAAAGATTTGAATCCTTCAACAGCCAATAGTTGATATTCCTTTCTTCCTTCGTAAGCATTGTATTATTTGGAAAGCGTAGTTTAATATGGAGTATCGTGATAAGAGCATATTTTCTAAGTCTCTTTTTATTTTTAATCTATTTATTTTAACATAAAACTTCGAAAAAAAAAATTCATGCAATACAGGATTAAATCCTGTTGAGGAATATTGTTACTAAAAAGCACTGCTTTGTATTTTGTTTTTCAATTCATTCATATCCCATTGATATATCAAGAAATTGGGCCTATTTTAATAATAGAAGTCTTATTGACGCGAGAAATATAAAATTGTATTGGAATATCCAATGGTAAAGAAATATTTTTCATGTCGTATTATTTTTATAATTCCTTTTTTTTTACAGTAAAATATAGAAATTATCCTATCAAAAAACATCAATTTTTTTCGAGAAATATGAAAACAAGAAAATGTTATTCAAGGCGTATTTTCCTGTTTAGTTTATTCTTTTCCTATTGAGACTTGACGAAATTACACCTATCAAATGATATCGAAGCCGATTGTGGAATATTAAAACAAGAAAATATTTTCTAAGTCGTATATTCCTTTTAAATTTATTGATTTCCTATAGAAGTTGTTCTGATGTCCTTCGTTTAAATAATATAAAATTTTATCATGGGACATTGCGATAAAGATATAATTTTTGAGTTGCATTTTACCTCTCCTATTTTTACAAATGACAATTATTCTTTCTATGCATTGAAATACTTGCTTGGAAGCAAACTTGATTAATTTTCAAATTATTCCAAATGTTCAACTCAAATAGATTAGATGAAAGTTAAATCGTCATGTTTTAGGATAGTTCAGTTGGCAGCGTACTGGACTGTGGACCCGAGGATGCCAGGATCAAATCTCATCGTCTGCAGGATTTTTTTCGGACAAAGTTTCTAATAAATTTTATTTCAGGTGTATTTTTAAATAAGAAATCCGTATAAGTAAAAAACAACTAGAGCGAATTGAAATTACCTTTCGTTCAAACTGATTTTTCTCGTAGTAGTAAGATCCTATTGAAACATTAAAAGGGTTTACCCTTAATTTGATAGGAAATTTTACAACGATTTTCCTTTTGAATAGTATCAAATTCTATTGGAGTATCGAAAAGGAATTGCCTCTTTTCAATAGGAAAATCGTTATTTCAAAAGCCCTATTAAATTTACTAAAATCCTATTGAAGAATCGAATAGGATCCAGTGTACCTCAATGGGACAACTGAATAGGATTCAGGAGAATTCTATAGGAAAAAAAACCTTCAATAGGATTCAGGAGATTTCTATAGGAAAAAAACCTTCAATAGCATTCAATAGGAAATTCCCGATGCAATTTTCCTATTGAACTTTCTTCTTCCAATAGGATTGTCCAAGCAGGGATTTGATTAGTGAGATCGTCTACATAATGTACCCACTCCTGAGGTACAATTACTTCCACGTCTATTTCAAACGAATCCATCTAAATTATTCAACAATTATTCGTTATTATTATACAACACTATTTTGTTATTGAAATCATATTTAAAACAAAAAATAAGAAAATAAGAATTTACTTACTTTCAATTGATGTAATTCCGAGATTTTTCTTATGTTAATTGATACAATTTTATTAATATTTTTATATGTATACTGAATGATTTTTTTCAATAAGTTCAATCAATATAGGATAAAATAAATAGTATTCATAAGTTTATCATGTAACACAATTAAAATAAAATCATTAGTAAAATAGAGATTAACGTTAAAATAAATGCCGTGTATATCTTTCAACTCTAGCCGAATCTTATTAATTATCCAAGTATAAACTTTGAAGCAGCAACGCTAGCTTGCAAGAGACTGAGCCTTAGTCCCATCTTTTTGCGCTCATCTGGCCTTGTTCGTTGTCATGGGAAAAAATACCATTAATATAAACAAATACAGATTATTGGTCCACGTGATATAAGTGGAATCGAAGACTCAATGTCCTGTTTACATCTCTCTTAAATTTATTACCCGATGCAAGATAACGAGCTGGTCCTTTATGTAGAAAATATACTCCTACATCAAAATTATTTTTTCGTGTTAAATAATCAACAGAACACTGTAGAACACTGTAGAATACTGTTATGGAAGTTGCGTCTCTGTTTAACCAAAGCACTCTATGCTAGGCTCTATCTTTATTCATTTTTTGGACCTGTTAGGGCACAAGCATCAAAACAAAGGGCACGTGTATTGGCGTAACACAGCGCTAGTGTCACATCTCTATTTTACTACCATGGACTCTATTATATTGCATCTTTGTTTTTAGATGTGCCGGTTGAAGTATAAACACACGTGGTTGAGCTGCGCAGTCAACTATTTTTTTTCCATGGATGATTTGAAAAAAATCTGCTTATATATGAATATTTACTTATACGTATTAGGAATACTTAAATGAAACATTTAAAAGTAAATAATTATATGATTTTAAACTTCAATCATTATTTCATTCAAAACAGACACATTAAATAATAATTTTATATTATTTTTAATTTTTTTAATTTCTTTTATAATCAAAATTATCGTAAATATAATTATTATTTAATAATAAGTCTTATTTTATTAGCTTTTGGTTAATATTATTGCATAACAATTAAATTCTTATTGAATAATTAACATAATACTTTCATAAGAAGGATAAAAGGCTGGTTTTTAGAAGTAGCATTCAAAATAGATCGACATTTAAACTCTAGTTACCAAAGGGCAGATATATTAATTGAAATAAGCCGCTGGATGGCAGAAATGTACATCAATAGATCGATATTTTGATCTCTCAGTCGCTAGAGAGCAGGTACACCCAAACGCATAAATGCCTGGTTCATACAGTACCGGACATAATTGCTGTTCAATTTATTGAAGATTATACATGAGATTTTCCTGTACCCTCCTATAGAAAATCACACAGCATTTATGTCCGGTACTGTACCTTAAGAGTAATTACCGACTGAGATAGATTTTTTTTTGAAATAAAGTTTTGTTAAAAACTTTATAATATCCGCGCCGTCCGCTAAGAGGGCAGCATCGCCCGGGCTGCCAGACACTCAACGTTACCTGAACTTCATGAAGCCGAAGCTCAGGCGCCATGACGCCATTCCCTACAATCACACAAGTGTGACCGGTCGCGTATCTTTCACTCGTTCAAAGAAGTCAAATAAAACAATCAGTCACGTTAATTTGTGATATAAATTCATTTCTCTGGCACTCAAGAACTACGCGTAAACATCTTTTATTCACCTGTCGAGTCTCAACAGCTCAAAATCACTCAATTGTTCACTCTACGCCAGTTGCACCTATCAAGCACGTGCACCAGGCATCAGACGTCGGTGTTGGTGGACACCAGTTGAGTGAGAATCAATAGAATTCGTCACTCATCATCGACAGTCATCATCTTCAGTGAATTGTAAGGGTCTTACAACCCCTTTTACAATCTAAAAGACACCTCCAGTGAATAATCGTTCTTCTACATAAAAAATAGCATTGTGGGCTATCTTAGAACCCATACACTCACACTTCATGACAATCAATTACACTCACACAGCCCTTATTAAACAATCCGATTGATTCCGATTATAAAAAATTTCATGGGATTTAGTCGGATTTTTGCATCAAAATTTTTCGATAAAAAATTTTTTAAATTGGATTCACTTGGAAATTTCTGATTGAATCGATGGAATTTCAATGGGAATTAATAAGAAAATAATAATAATAATATTTGTAATTTTTTAGCATATTATTTCCAATTGAAAACACTTATTTTTAATCGGAGGTTTCTCATTCATTCTGATTGAATATTAGAGAAATATCATCGACTATTTTCCTATTAAAACAATAAAGTTGCAATAGAAAATTTCTAATCGAATCCTATTGAATAATATTTGTAATTTTTTAGCATATTATTTTCCAATTGAAAACACTTATTTTTAATCAGAGGTTTCTCATTCATTTTGATTGAATATTAGAGAAATATCATCGACTATTTTCCTATTAAAATTATTAATTTTCAATGGAAAATTCCTGATTGAATCCTATAAAATGAAATTTGTCATTTTTGTGCATATTATTTTCCGATTCATTCCGATTGAAAACATTCATCATTAATGGGAAATTTCTTATCTATTCCGATTGATAATTTCATCCGATTGATTCCCATAAAATATAATTTTTCTTAATTGGTACGATTTAGATAACCTATAGAATCTCATTAAAATTTGAAGCAAATTTAATAGGAGTTCAATCGGAACCAATCGGAATCAATCGGATTGTTTAATAAGGGAGGCAATCAACTACTGTATTGTGATCTAGAAAGATTTAGTGTAAGTGTTCATTCAAATAAAGACTAAAATATTTTGTTATCCAATTGTTGTTATTTACCGGCAACGTTGATCACCTCAAGCGTATTCAAAATTTAACAAGTTTCTACTCATAAATTTTCTCATCATGGGTCA